>OY986436.1:219140852-219588352 GCA_963920525.1 Dichetophora obliterata | reverse complement strand
TTTAGAGCTTAATATGTTTAGATTTCAATTATACTAGACTATAGATTTCTGCCACTATAGATTTCTGATGTGTTAGTACCTGCCGTACGCTACAGGGTTGTATTTTGAACACTGTTCATTTTGCTTTTGTAATTTTACACAATTTTACAAGTTACAAACATAAAATTTATCAAAAATACACACAATACAAGGGCTGCATTGCCCGTGAATACCCCTTATGTTTTGCAAAGTTGTAAATAAGACGTTGAAAAATTTGTTTGTTATTATGGAACTAATATCACTAACCGTAACTGCATTACATTAATTTTTGTGCTTTTAGGGGTAATTTGAAAATTTTCTCAAAATCCCGTCATGTCAAAATAAAATTTCCTAAAACCATGGCAGAATAACCAGGTAGGCTCACTAGAAACATGCTCTCTACGACAAATAAAACAATAACAAATGCGTAGCTATAATGTCAAAATATATTTTGTCAATTCAAAGCAGCCGTACATAGCGACACAAACAAATTGGTTACTGAACATTCTAACTAGTAGTCAAATGAAAATTTTATTAAAATTTAATTTTTATTTGATTTGTTTACAGCCAAAATACAATTAATTCTGTATTATAACTATAAACACAGCTCATTTTATTAAATTTGTAATGATTTTAATAATATTTCTTATATTTTCACACAAAAAATCTGGGTACTCGCTTTATTTATACGGTTACGAGTAAATTATACATCCATATGGCTGAACGAATAAAAATAAATTGTCAATAGTGACATTATAGCTACGCCAATGTTTTGCTCTCGTTTTTTGCTCTCCGAATTGCATCTACCTGGTTATTCTGCCATGCCTAAAACAAATGTTGAACAAATCACTCCCATTTCACACGGATTTTTAAAAGTAGCGGCAGAATTTGCAACTATTCCCCCCTAAAATACCACCTCTCACCTCTTGTGTAGCCTGACCACAACTTTTAGAAAGTAGTGCCAGCATCGCGGTATGTACGCTTAACCAGGCGAAACACAATTGCATGATGATTAATGAGATAGTGCGCTGCGTTGTGATCTGGACGAACAAATTGTAAGTAGTTGTCGTGATGGTATAAAAGGCAAACCCCATGTAGCCGACCAAAATCAAGCTGCAGCATTCGTTGATCGACTTGTAGATGCGCAACAGCTTATTGTGCAGACGAAATGTGAAGAGAGAATCCTCCGGAAAGTTACGCATACCCGCCAGATCGACCACTCGACGCGCAGGATGATGCAACTTACGACGTTGCTGTGTATAAGAGTAACCGTTGAGAATCATATTCAAAAAGCCGAACCTGACCGTTACGATGCGCAAAAGCGCCGATGTATAGACGATAAAGATTGTGGAGAGTGCATTTTGTAGACCATAAAAGCCCACTAGTACGTACGAGGTCACTGTAACTGGTGGCTGCATGCCAACCAGTTTCAAAATTAGGATATAGACTTGGAAAAAGCAAATGGCTATGATGCACTTTAACGAGAAACCACAATTATTATTTAACGGTGTGCCACATTGTCGATTTATCTCCTCGTCCACTTTGAGAATATCATTGATAATTTTCAGTGATATCTTAGCGTTTTTGGCACATATCACAACGGTGATAGAGAATGTTAAAATACAAAGCAACAATTCGATCCATTGATTGACGTTGTCCGTTTCGCTATAAGAGTAGAAGAGTTGCGATGATCCGGGTGTAAACAGATTGTACAGACTAAAAATGGTGAGACCGTGTACCACGCCGCGTATAAAAAATGAGTAGAACTCATTTGGTTTGGTTGGTGGACCAATCTCATAGCTGGAGATCAATTCGTAGATGGGCAACAAGCCGCTAACCTTGAGTATGAATAGCAATGATTTTATATCTGTAAAAATAGGATTCTCCAAAGTAGTGCGACGCAAAAACTCCTGATTTTGGTAGAAGCGTTTTTGGTGTTTTCGCTGCGGCTCCGATGTAAATGTTTTATAATTCATTTTAGTCGATTTTACTTTTTTAGATGTTATGTCTTTGAGATAATAAAAGTACTTTAAACTATGACACTACCTTGTTGACTGCCCGTCCAAATTCAGTGGTTAACCATTTCAAGCACCACCTGCCACCTGCTGCTTAACGGTTATGTTAATTAAATTTATATCGATTTTCAAAGATCTGAGATTTACGAAACGATATCACGTTGTCAGTAGTCAAGTTAGCTGTTTATATGTACATATATAGGTACTCTTGGTTTATTTGATATGTCAAACACTCATTACATTGATGTTTCCCCAAGTAGCCTAGCTATTATATTAATTAATTTTAATGCAATATGAATTTATTTCCATATTTCTAGATAAGGCTTTTTAGGTGGTAAGCCTTTTAGACAACTTTTTGTTACTTTCGCCCAGCTTAAAATAATGATTGAATTAAAGTGGGAGTGTAAGTAAATAAAAGCAAGTCAACAGTCTTGACTATATTACAATTGCTACCTTTGCCCTCAAATATGTATAAGATAAAACAAAACAACTTTGTAAGCATAAGAAAGAGTTGGGCATAATTAAGTCAGAATTGAAATATAAAAATTTTAAGATGGAACGCTAGATATCATGTCTTTTTATGCCCTTTAAAAAGTAAACATGGAAAAAGTTATGGTGAGGCAAAAGAAATTAACAAATTTCATGCTAATGACAGAGTTTATAAAAGTATTATAAAGTGCATTTCATAATCATAAGACACTTAAGAAAAAGAGCCTTAAGAAAAAAGAAACAAATTTCAATAAAAATTCCATTATTTTATTAACTAACAAAAAAGTTTTTTTAACAAAAACTTATTTTCGGTGGTTTCAAAAATCATAAGACACTTTTCACTTTTGTTTAAATTAATTATATAAGCATTAATTGTATGTTTTTAAGGTTTTATTATTTATAAATAAAAATTGATACGCCACGAGCCTTCGCAAAGCAATATTTTTGTCATCGGTTCAGATAACTCTTTCAAGAGGCTGACATCCAGGTTACACTCTATTCAGCAACAATTGATCATCTGTACAGCGTTTAGATTATCTGTGCTGTCATATTGGCCATTGATTGCATACATGATACAAAGAGCTACAGGTAAAGTATTCCCGGCGCAACAAACAAAATTTACTGCGCACCTCGTCATCGGTGCTCGTCAAATGTGACACTTGATGAATACATTCAAAAGAAAATGTAGAAAAGTGACGAAGATAGCAAAATGAAAACGAACAAACAGTCAAAATTCTGTCAAGCACATCAAGCAACGTAGCCGCTTTTTGTGTAAATCGGTAAAAAGGGGAAAAAGCACCCCTACAAAATATGTAAATTTTTCTTTACAAACAGTACTAAAAAATATATTTACTTTATTTTGGACATGTGCTTTATATAACAATATTTATTTCATATCAGTAAAACAAGTTTTCATAAGAAAATGTAGGCATTTTAAAATCTTTGTACCCTATGAATAAATTGTGACAACGTTTTAACCAAGGAGCACCTTGCACGTCACAGCAAAGATGGCGGACATGCGCAATACTTTATCTGTAGTTCTTTGTATCATGGATTGCATAAATTCTTCTTATTAATATGCCCCACACATTTTTTATGGGACTTAAGTCCAGAGAGCAGGCCAGCCAGTCCATAATTTCAATGGAGCAGTCTTCCACATATTGCTTCGTTTAATTTTCTTGTATAAATTTTCTTGTTGGAAAAGGAAGGAGGATGTTTTTCAGTCTCTGCTTTTTATTCGCGACGATGTGAACTGTAATTCAAGCGTTTCTTTTGACGTAAAAGACCTCCAAAACATTACGGAGCCTCATACGAAATTGAGTTTGGAAAAATAAAGAGGGTGTTTTCGCAAATATCTCCAATAGAATCGGGATCATCAAGATTCCACTTTTTCTCGTACGAAAAAATAATCTTTGCAATAAATAGAGTCAGGTAGAGAACTTTGCGATCAATAGCAATAACTTACTGTGTCCTAATCGGTGTATAGATAGGATATTTGTTCGATTTGTTCTTCTGCAAATCGAAGATGCGACTGGCAAAAGATGGGGTGCTTTCATCATTTTTGATAATTTTAATTGATTGCAGAGTGCGCCAAATTGTGGTTGTGGACACTTTATTGCCCACGGCGTACAGTGAGCTTTTTTAATGACATTTTGGTTTTTTTTTTTGTTAAATTTTATGAAAAAATATTTTTATTCGTCAGATTACACTGTTCAACACAAAGAAAAATAACAAGGTTCAGCCAACGGATTCTGATTGAGGGGACCAAAAAAAAATATACGTGTATTGGCGTTTTTAAAGATTAAGCCCGTATGATACTTCATTGTTTTGTCCAATTTCAAAATCTGAAAACAAGTGGCGAGTGAGTTAGACAGATATATATTGTTGGAAAAGGATGAAAACATGCATCGTGCCACTTTTTTACATCTCCGCAACGTGACTATGTCATCTCTCTGTTCTTCTTGGCTGCGGAAGAAAGAGCTCAAGCTTGTTTTTGACACTTAATATTTGATCGAAACTGATCGAAACTTAACGACGAACGAATAGAGAGAAACGTCAAAAACAATGCATTGAAAATGCTGTCCGTTGCACATTTTTTTGTCCAATTCGTACTAGATGCGTATACACTCACACTTCTTGCATTTTAGCTTTAGCACTATTTCAACTGCTCTAGTTTCATTGTCAATGAATAAAAATTGGACAATACAATGAAGTATCATACGGTCTTTACGTCTGAGTTTTATTTTAGAGGGGGTTTAATTTATCCCCCTTTTGAACATTCTCATAGTGAATGGGCAAACGAAACCATGTGACCCTTACGTTTTTGATGTATGATATGTTCAGCACATTTATGTAAAAAAATTACGAGGAGCATTTTCGTGGAACACTTTAACCCTCTAATTCTTCAATGTATGGGTCTTTTTTGACCTGTTTTTGATAAAGACCCATAAAACAGGGATATAACGTGTTAAAATATTCCACAAAAATACTTGCCATAAAATTCTACTATAAGTCTCTGAATACACCTGTTTTATAGGTCTTATTTGCCCTTTATCAAAAACAGGTAAAAAAAGACCCATACATTGAAGAGTTAAAGGGTTAAAATGTTCCACGAAAATGTGTGCTAAGCACATCTTACATAACTTTACATAAATATGCTAAACACATCCTATACCAAAAACGTAAGGGTCACATGGTCTCCTTTGCCGATTCACTATGAGAATGTTCAAAAGGGGGATAAATTAAACCCCCCTCTAAAATAAAACTCAGACGTAAACTTTCAAAACACGTATATTTTTTGTCCCCTCCATCAGAATCCGTTGGCGGAACCTAGTTATTTGGGAAAAAAATGATTTTGTTGTTCAGTGTTATAAAACATGTATTATGAATGTATTAAAAACTTGATGTATGGTTTTTTTTTATAAAATTCGTCAAAGTTGAAACTTTTTTAACAAAAATAAGCTCAATAAAACCCAAAAAATAAAGTCAAGTTTAAACAATAATAACTTCGAGCAAAAAGTATATTTCAAGGTTTTGTTTTTGGACTTTTTTATGTCTTAATCGCCATTGAATTTAATATAAAATACGATAGGAAATGTTAATAAATAAAAATAGAAAAATCGTGGAAATATGACTGCACATTTTTGAAGGAATGAAAATTTAAGTAAAATTTAGTATAAAATATCTAGCTAATTAAGCATTATTAAAGTCGAAGTCATAAAATATCGTATGTCTACCTTCGGTTTCTGTAAAAACCTGCTGCATCTAGCTGCTATTAAGAAAAACCACTTAATTTGAAAAAAGGTTTTAAAAATCAAATTTTGCCCTAAAATGCACTGATTTCCAAGACAATTTGTAGGTACTCTTCAATTTTTAGAAAAATAAAATAGAATTCATAATTTAAAACAAGTTCTGACCTTATTTTGTATTAGTAACAATTCTTTAAAAAAATTTTTTTAATTTCATTAATTTGGTAATATTGTTTTATAGGAGATATATGTAAAAGTTATTCGATTTAAAAAATTTTTAGCATGACGTTTAAGTGAAGTAAAATAAACTAAATTTACTCTTTAAAAACATAAATAAGCAATTTTATGCGGGGTTTTTTTTATTAAATAATATATGGTTTGTATGGTAGGTAGGCGATGCAGTTGACATAGAATTCTAATTTTGCTAAAAATCATTTGTACAAAATTTCATGGCCCTAGCTTTTAAAGTTTCTGAGATAACGCATATGTCATCCTAAAATCGAAAAAAGCGCACTGTGCGACGGTGGCTAATTTAGTGCATGACTTAGTCGAGTTGGAATTTTCTCTGATAATCTATTTTCTCGGTCAGACAACTCCAGTTTTCTGCCAACTGGATGTAAAATATTATAACTATCTGGATTCCGTAAATAATTTCGAACGACACATCTACTTCTATTAATTTTTTTTTTCGAAATTTTCGATATCGTTAGTCCAGACTCGTTATAGGCCAATATTTGGTTTAAAACTGATTTTAATTAAACTTCAAAATACCGTGTTATTTTCAACTGTTGAAACAGCAGAAGAGCAATTGACAAGAAAAAGATAACGGTTCTATGGCGCGATGTAAGCGTGATAACAAAACCGGATTCTCAAAGGCTGAGACGTAGTGTAAAAAAGCTAATTCAGAAAGTTTTTACTGATATTCATTTTTAACATAAGTTTATTTCTTAAAGTGTCTTATGATTATGAAATGCACTTCAGTAAAAGTAGTTTTTATTAGTAGAAGCTAGTAAATTTTATTGTAAGGAAGTCTAAATTTCAAAAATTACAATTATCATGACCAGTAGTAGAATTCCCAAAACTTTAACGATAATAATCGTTGTCATTTTCGGTCATTGTGCTTGGCACGTTCATAGAAAATTACAGTTTTCGCTTACTAACGATATCGAAAATCGTCGTTAACGCGTTTGGGAAATCCACTATAGGGCTAGGATTTCTCCACTATAGGGCTTTTTTAAGCTGCTTCTAAGACATTTCCTGGTTATTTAATTTTTTCATTTTTCATCGTTTTTTATCGGTTTCAGTTTTCAGGTAATTTTTACTAAATTTATGGCATTTTTTGGTCATTTTTAACGCTTTTAAGTTATTTTATTGTCATTTCTGGACATTTTTAATTTTTAGAGCATTTTTGTGTAATTTTAAAAGAATTTTTTTCTTTTTTTTCATTCTAAAGAATGTAAAAATAAAAGGGAGTAAACATTTTTATACTATGAAATTAGAAGAGGAACTTACATCCGATCACATAACGGCTTTTAAATATGTTCCTCTCTTCAGTGCAGAGGTAAAATTGACTTTTTCTGTTTACAAAAACATTTTTAATAAAATTTTAATAACTTAAAAATGTAATATTCTGTAACGCTATGTATAAAAATTATATAAAATAAATTTAAAGTTTAGTAATGTATTATTTTTAAAGCTTTATTTTTATTTATTTTTATGTAATTGTTTTGCGTTTGTTAAGCCCGTATGATACTTCATTGTTTTGTCCAATTGCAAAATCTGAAAACAAGTGGCGCGTCAGCTAGACAGTAATAGATTGTTGGAAAAGGATGAAAACATGCATCGTGCCACTTTTTTACATCTCCGCAACGTGACTATTTTATCTCTCTGTTTTTCTTGGCTGTGGAAGAAAGAGCTCAAGCTTGTTTTTGACACTTAATATTTGATTGAAACTTTGCGACGAACGAATTGAGAGAAACGTCAAAAACAATGCATTGAAAATGCTGTCCGTCGCACATTTTTTTGTCCAATTCGTACTGTATGCGTATACTTTTTGAATTTTAGCTTTAGCACTATTTAAACTGCTCTAGTTTCATTGTCAATGAATAAAAAATGGACAAAGCAATGCAGTATCATAAAGGCTTTAGGTAATTACCGTTAGTTTTTAGGTAATTTTCTGCAGTTTTTAGGTCATTTTTGTCATTTTGCGACGATTACTACATCTGAATGAACCACGAGCTGTAAGAGCTATACGAAGACATTGGCGTAGTTCAGCACATAGCTTTTCAGTGACTACGACAGCTGGGTCATATTCATCGTAGGGATGAAGAAACTCCAATGAAAAATAAGTTCGACGATGAAGAGGAAGACAACGTCTCCAATTGATTAAGCCGAGGAAGCCCTAACTACGCTTGGTATAACCCACTGGTGAAGGCGCGCTCGAAGCAAAGGTGCCTGGCGAGAGCTGATAGAGTCGACCGCAACTCGGGTTGATATGGCCACTAGAGATCTGCAACGAATCACATTTTTGAATCAATTCTTTACTACACTACAAGAATCAGCTGTTTCGAACATGCTACAAATTAGCCGGATTGGTATGAATAAAAGTAGTGTTTGCTTCTGATTTTTAGTAGTAAGCCAAATGGCATACTACAATTTTGTAGTAAATTATTTATATATATAAATTCATTGAATTTATTTAATTTGATATTTATTTGGGCAGGCGAAAAGAAGATTTGTTGAAGTTGAAAGCAAGCTACTACATGGTAATCGGCCATGGACAATTTTAAAGTGCTCTTCAGATTCACTTCATTATGCGTATTCACGATTCACTGCACTTGCCTGTGCAGTTGAGGACTGGAGGACTTTCGCAGTTGTGCAGTTGGGTTGTCGTGAACACGCCACTATCACTTTTTTCAAAGCTGTCAAAATTTTCACAAGTATACATTTGCTTTAGTCCTCAACTGCACTGGCAAATGCACTGAATAGTGAATACCCCTATTAAAATTTACCAGCCGTGACGAACATATATCACATTTTTGTAGTAAATGCTACTTTCGAAGTTAGTACTCATATAATTTCGAACAAAATTTTTATTCATTCGGAATCCAAGCTTTTTTGTAGCACTTTACTTTTTGGTAATTACTACAAATTACTGAAGATGCTACTTTTTATTCATATGTGCCAATGAGCCACTTACTCAAAAATGACTATGAGTAAGTATAAGTAGTTTCCAAAGTATTCCATTAGTATTAAAATGTGATTAAATCAAAACAAAGTGAATCACATTTTTGAATCACGACCCCCGTGGACAAAAATTAGTATGAATGAATATAAGTAGTATCTAAAGTTGTACTCATATGTGATTGATTCAAAACAAAGTGAATCAAATAAGTAAAGAATGAATTAAATATTAAGGGTTGCCACCTAATAAAATGTATTTTTAAGAATTTTAACCATCATTTAACAGTGTCGCTGATTTCATATCTGAAGTCAGAATTGTAAAATTCAATATGGTTGCCACCTTAATTTTTTTATTTTTACGAATTCGGTACTGGAGCGAACACTAGGTAAAAATGGTTAAAAATTCTGACAACAGATTTGGATTCAGCAACCCATTTTTACTTAGTGTTCGCGCCAGCACCGAATTCGTAAAAATAAAAAATTAAGGTGGCAACTCTATTAACCATATTGCTTTTTAAAATTCTGACTTCAGATTCGAAATCAGCGACCACGTAACACTAGTTAATTATGTTTAAAATTCTTAAAAATCTATATATTATTACGCAAACAAAAAAATGGTGGTACCATTTTACCTGTGTTAACGTCAGCATATTCACATAAATCTTACATCGTTGGAAAGCTATTTTAGAGTACATTTGCAGAATATAGTTTTTATTTAATGAGTTTTATGATCTATTAAAATATTACATGAATTAAATTGCGAGCTTTAGATCAAGTAAGTTTTTAAGAAGGCAACAACAACAACTCTGTATAGAGTCAATCATTTAGTCTAGTCAGTCTAGTCAGTCAGTCAGTCTAGTCAGCTAAGTGATTGACTCTATACAGAGTTGTTGTTGTTGCCTTCTTAAAAACCTAACTTACTTGATCTAAGGCTCGCAATTTAATGCATGTAATAATTTAATAGATCATAAAACTAATTAGCTAACTATGGTGGAGCACTGCCAAATAAGTTTAATTAATGTCAAATTAATTAAATAATCTAATAATTAATCGATTTCGGTCAAAGTCATGTGTAATTGAACATTTGGTTGTGAAAATAGCCACCTTTCAGTTAGAACACTAGCTTCTGGCGAAGCAAAAAACTCGTTTCATTTGTATGGTGCATTTCGACAAACTGTCAAACACCAATGAATATTGAAATAAATAAAGAAGCAACTAGAACAGATGGCAACCTCAGATGGTAGAATTGATGGCGGTGATCTATAAATAGCCTACTGCTTTAAAATGCTATATGATTAGCAGCCCTACAATTCAAAAGAATGAATTCCAAAATCTGTGAAGTCATACACAAATTTAAACAGTGAGTTGATCACAGCTTAATCACTCAAAGACTACTGAAGAGGAAAATGTAGTGATTTCCGAAACAGACTGTCTAGTCAGTAGGGAAGTCAAATCCCGGGATCTCGGACGATTTAAGCTACTTTAAGTGCCGGGATGGTCTTTCCTAGATCCCGGTATTAAAAAAAATTTAAATTAAAAATTTCTATTACAAATATTCATGTAAATGGAAACATTTCAGTTTAAGTTGGAATTAACATAGAATTAGAAAAAAATTTTATTGAGGCTGAAAAAGATTTTAAGGACGATGAGTGTGAATCACAGGAGCAAGGACTTTACATAGTTTTAGAAGAATTTGCAACATCGGGAAGTCAGCTATGTATTTCAAAATTGTCAGATATTCTGACTTAGGAAATTATTTTGTTTTATGGTGAAAGCAATCGCGATCGAAACTTACAAATTGCTTACAACTATTGTACAACTATTTCTCCAACTAGCATAGAATCAGAACGGTGCTTCTCATCAGCGGGTTATATTTGTAATAATATTCGAACAAAACTCTCTTATGAAAAATAAGACGCGTTGATCAGCTTAATATATTACTTTAAAAAAAAAAAATTAAAACAAAAAATTTAATTTGAAAAGTCTTTTCCAACCTTAATTTGCCTTTAACTCAAAAAAACATGAAGACGGCGGTTAGCAATGGCTAGGCTAAACTAAGAACAAAATAATTTTTTCGAGGTAATCCTATCATTTAAGTCCTTAAAAGATGAAAAAAACATACCTCTCATTTTAACCTGCGCTACTTTCGTTTTACAAGCTTGTACAAAGAAAAATTGTTTTGCTTTTGTTCGGTACAAAGTCTTTTTTTAATCTTTTAAAGGTTCTCAGCCCTTTAGATCTTTGTTTTATAAGCCCTCTAATATCCTTATCATTAAAGCTATAAAAATAAAAAACATAAATTTTAACCACGTCCGGTTGATTTTTTCTTGTAAAATAGGCCAAACTAATTTTTTTTACTTTTCTTCGTTACAAAAACGAAAATACAACTGATTTTAGTGTCAAATATATCTCTAAATTTATTTTTATCATGTTTGTTCATCTTTTTCCCATAGAACCAAACAATTTGATTTAAAAAAAAGCCTCGCAAAATAAATACATAAAAACTACTGTCTAACGTATCCATTATATTGGGTAAATCCACTGAAAGGGTTAAATTAATATAATGTGCTAGTCATTAATATTATTTATGTTTTTTGTGTTTATTAACAATAAGGGTATTCACAATTGTGTGATATAGTAGTATGGTTTTTTTTGCCATAGTGGAAAATCACAATGAGAGCACCCTTTCAAATAGAATTTGTGGTTGGGAACCTCCCACTATAGCATTTTGTTACTATTCAAATAAATTAACTATCCAAATTGATACATTTTATTAATATATAGCATAAAAAAGTTCAGCTTGCATTTTGAGCTTCTTCCATTTTTGCAATTAGTAAATAACTGGCAACCGATCAGTTGTTTATGGAACTTTATAAACCACGTTCGTTAAACATATTATTGGGCTATTTAAAATTACCACACTTGGTTTTAAGAGATTTCATGTAAAACAATAAAATATATAAAAACCGCTCGGTAAAGTGGTGTATCAATACCACGGGGTTTTCAAACAACACTGAAAATAACGCAATTGTGAATACCCTTAATGTGTTTTGTTTTTGTTACATTATAAATGAATTAATTTACATTTTTTAGTTTCAAGTAATAAATAACAAAAATTGTATAAAAAACGCTTTGAATTATTTACTTCTTAAAATTTTCAATCCCGAACTAATCCCGGGATCCCGGGATTGAGATTTTCAATCCCGATAATCCCGGGAGCGAAAAAAGCTTACGGAATTGGACTCCCTACTACTAGTCAGCTAAGTGATTGACTCTATACAGAGTTGTTGTTGTTATTGTTGCCTTCTTAAAAACTTACTTGATCTAAAGCACGCAATTTAATTCATGTTATAATTTTTATTCGAATAAGTTGTCATTAAGATAGGTAAAACTAAGCAATTTGCAACCCAATAGGGAAAACGGGAATAACACCTAATAAAAACGGTGAAAATGAGATAGACTAGACCGCGTTTTTGCGCAAAAAGGTATAACTTCTTCGCAGAGTCAACAAATTATGTTTTGTATTTTTTTAACATCTTGTATTTAAATACATTTTAATATTATTTGAGTCATATTGATTTTTAATTTAAATGTATTACTATCTGAATTAGCCTGTGTACTTAATTTAAATTAATTTGAATTGTCATTAGCTGTAAACTCATGGGTACTTAAAATATTTAATTTCTCGGACGAGGGCGGAGCATTTAGACTTTTCGGATTTGTTTAACCAATGTTTCGAAAAACAAAACGTACTCTTCATTAATTCTGTTGTCTTCCTATTTCCCTCATTTACTTAAAAAAAAACTGAAAAAATTGAGCTCTACTTGGAATATAGGAAATATTGATTTATTAAATATATGTACTAACATAAAATATGCAAAATATTTGGAATTATGTTTTAAATATGAAATTTGCTGATACAAGTAAAATGTTCCCTAAATTTAAATACAGCTAATATAAATATACCGTAAATGTTATTTTACACACCAAAATACTTATGAAAAATCAAAACTGCATATGATTAGAAATCGAAAGGAAGTATTTGCAATTACACTCAAGTAGTATGTACAAGAAATAAATGTGTTATATTGTTTTAATGGCATATTTTTAGTTACATTACTAAGGTTTGTATTGTTATGGTTTCTATTTAAAATAAAACACTGAGGCAAGAAATAAAATTTCGATAATTTTTTTAATATACTTTAAAAAAGGGGAAAAAACGGGAAAATGAGAAGAACGGGAAAAACTACTTGAAATGCATGCAAAAACCAAAATGATCTTTTCCAAAATCGTGCAACACTGGCTGCAGCATACACGAGAGAGAAGAGAGTGACTCAGAACACTTCAACAGAGCGATGGTATAATTATTTGACAAGATAGCCGTGACAGTTTTTTGGCGATTGGTAGTTGTCAAAAACAGCTAAAGGAGTTGTAGTTTGCTGCTGTTGTCTAGCTATGTGCTTATTTTTAACTTTTCTTTGTTTCATTAAATTTGTTCACGAAGTTTATTGGAATGTTTTTAGTTTGCTGCGATTGACTACCTATGCATAAGTCGTTGCTTATTTTTTCACATTACTATGATTAATTGCATGAACGGCTAATTTTGACAACTATCCATCGCCGCTCGTGAGAAAAAAGCTACGCTACTACCTTGTCAGTAATTGTGCCATGAACAGAGCTGTGTGGCATTGTTGTTGTTGCTGTTTCTTAATTACTCTCTCGAACTGATAACCTGAACCATGGTGTAAGAAAACCAGGTGTTAGTGAGTTTTTGACAATACCATAAATTTCTTTACTTCTGTCAAAAAATTGTGAGCGAAAGAGCAGAACTGTTGATAGTTGTCAAATTGTGTTACTTGTTTGAGTAGCTGGATGATGTGCTATAGTTTTTATTGTGCGAATTAAGTATAAATAAATATTTAATGCAATAAATTCTGCAGTGTTGTGATGACAAAAAGTTATTGCAGTTGTCTTCGCCGATTTGCCAAGTTTGTCATTGAATGTTTTGGACATTTTATCAGAAGCGTGCGCTGGGAGGTGTCTCCGACATGAAGCTTTGGCCAACATGCAAATTGTCTTGCATTCACATCGTTCTTTTTTTTTTGCATAACGCACAGCGTCTCATATATTTTTTATTGTTTTCCATATCACTTTATTCTCACTTTAATATCAGTAAAAATCTTATAAAATTGCAGAAAGACACGAATTTACCAAAATTTGTTTTCATTGCAATTCGCCATCAGCTGTTTTTGACAAGAGCGGGGAAACATAATTTTATCATTTTGGGAGAGAAGTGTCAAACTCACTAACACCTCTTTTTCTTGCACCATGACCTGAACAGAATGAAGTAATTTCATTCAATGAACCCAGTGGTAAATAGACACATGACGTAACCAATTATTTCTTTTATACGTGTAAAGTTAATAATTTAGTTTTTGAAGTGAAAACTTCTTTAGGCGCGTTTAGTAATTTTGAGTAGATGAAAATCTTTACTTTAATGAAACCCTTACTCATGGCACGAAACCCACAAATTAAGAGAAATGCCATATTTCATACAGTTTAAGTCGTATTAGCCAAAAATGTATAAAATGTAATAAATTTGGTATGTTAGTGCTATTTAAAAAAGTTGCCATGACTACTTTCAACGGCTGATAAATGACAACACTATTTGTTTGTTTGTTTGTTCGTCCTTTATCCCTTTCAGACCTGACGCTAGCCACTGAGAATTTTTTTATGATTTTTGGAGTAAATGGACTTTCTATGCTCTGAAAATATATACAAAGCCAAAACTTTGATATTTTCATGTCCTTCAAGGATTTTCAAGAACCAAAAGTTTGTACTGAAATATTTTTTTGCACCAAATGACCTCAAATCAATTGAGATTTTAAAATATATCATTTTATTTGTTAAAATAAGTCCACTTCACTAAAATTGTGCTATTAGTATTTTAGTAAATGAAAAAACAACTAACGTCCGCTAACAAGAAACGGCCAAATGAACATCGAAACAATATGAGAAGCAAACATAAGCAATAATCAGCGCAATCGATACATGAAAATTTGTTTTACATTATGATTCTGATAACAGCGAGTACAGAGTACTTAAACTGAGTTTTGAATATTTATTAGCCAAAAGTATTTATCAATGTAATGTTTTTTAACTTTGATGAACGTTTATCAATAAAAATTAAAAAAAAACAAAAGAAAAATCCATTTTGATATGGTCGAACTTTGACCACAGGCGATACTAGTACATATTATTAGGTGGCAGCCCTATTATAAAAAACTTACATAGTTTTGAAATGCTGACAACGGATTTGGATTCAGTGACCCATTTTTACCTAGTGTTCGCGCCAGCACCGAATCAAGAAAGCAAAGCAACAGAGAAACAATTAAAGGAAAAAATAATACCAGCAAAAATTAAAGTGGGAATATCGTCAATAAAGCACATAAATAATGGAGGCATCATAGTGTCAACAATGGATAAAACCAGTAAAGAAAAGCTAGAAGCAGAAATTAAGCAACAATTAACTGAGGGTTACAAGATTACTGCTCCGAAGATAAAAACGCCAAAAGTGATTGTTACAAATATAGACTGTGATTATAACCAAGAAGAATTAGTAGAAGAATTAGTAGCAACAAATCATTTCATAGACACCAGCGACAATTTTAAATTGGTTCATAAATTTGTAAATAAGAAGACAAAACTTTGGAATTATATTATAGAAGTGTCTGGAGCAACATTAGCTAAAATATCAAATAGATACGTCATGCTCAACTATAGATCTAGATTTATTAAAGAATACATTTCATTGACCCGATGCTTTAAATGTCAAAAATATCATCACACAAGCAATAAGTGTGAAGGAGAAGAGGCGTGCGGAAAAACATGACACCAAAACATGCAAAATTACCACAAACTTTAAATGCATTAATTGTGTTAGAGCAAATACATATGGAGCAAACTACTCATGTGATCATAAAGCCGGTGCAAATAACTGTGATGTACACATAATAAAAATGAAAGCTAAAAAAGAAACAACAAGCTATTTTTAAGTACCAAAAAATGAATAAATATAAAGAGCTCAAAATTATCTACATTAATATCTGCAGTATTCGCAACAAACTTATAGATATGGAAGTATTGATAAATAATATTCAAAACATAGATGTCATAGTAGTAACTGAAACTTGATTATATCAAAATGAAATACACACAGTCTTTAATATACCAAATTTTACAGCAATACACAATTGCAGAAATGAAAAAAGAGGAGGAGGAACGGCTATTTTTATTAAAGACTGTCTTACATTCAACGAAATATTAAAAGAAGATAAATATAATACAACTATAATTGAAATAATAAATTAAAAAAAAATCTCCATAGGTACATTCTACAAAGCACCAAACGAAAATTGCAACAATTTTATAGACTATTTGGAAGAAAAACTTAGCAACGAAAGTAAAAATGTAATATTTTTTGCAGATGTTAACATTAATCTGTTGGAAAAAACAAATACAGTAATAAAATACACTGACTCAGTACAAACAAATGGTTACACACTGATAAACAACACATTACCAACACGTCAAACAACAAATACCAGTACGCTCATCGATCACATTATTTCAAATATAGACCCAACACACAAAATTGATTTCAGGCTCGAAGATACGGACATACATATCTGATCACAAATATACAATTGCAACAATTACAGCTATGCAGTTATGCAAAACACCAATGAACAGTAAAACAATTCCCAAAGCAAATTACACAAAAATGGAAACAATTATTAAAAACAAAATAAATAATGCACCAATAACTGAAGTAGCACAGTTAGTTGAACTAATACGAGAGGCCAAAAAGAAGTCAACAAGACATATAAAAATTAGATGTAGAAACAATGACTGGATAACAACAGAAATAAATAGAAAACTCAAACTTAGGCAAAAACTATACAAAAAATCAAAATCGAATCCAGATGATCAAATAAAGAAAGAAGAATACAAAAAAATTAAACAAGAAGTCGATCAGCTTATAAAAAAACAACAAACAAAAACATATAAATGAACAAATAGAAAAATCCGGAAATAATACAAGAAAGTTATGGAGCGTAATTAACTCAACACTAAGAAATAAAACTGAACACGCAAACACATCACAAAGTCAAGAACAAACAGCAATTAATAACACAATTATAGCAAATAAATTTAATACATACTTTAATGAAGTTGGAACAAAAATAGCAAAAAACATTAAAACTACAAACGTAACCGCAACAAACGTCATAAATCAAAAGTCTCTATTCCTCAAACCAATCACTTACACCGAAATTCAACACATTGTCTCAAATCTCAATGTTAATGCGGCACAAGGAATTGATGAAATATCAGTAAAAGATATTAAGCTTCTCCTTCAAACAATAGAACACATATTGGTTAGTCTAATTAATAATTGTTTTTTAACTGGTATTTTTCCGGAATGTCTCAAAAAAGCCATAATATCTCCAATACACAAAAAAGGTAAAAAAGATCTATGCGAAAATTATGGGCCAATCTCAATACTCAACTCGCTCAGCAAAATATTTGAAAAAGCAATAGACATAAGAATCGAAAGCTTCATAAATTCCACTATTGGCTTTGATAAAAATCAATTTGGCTTTTTACAAAAAAGCGGAACAGAGTCTGCTATAACATCAACTATGGAAAAAATTTATGATGCTCTAGATGATAAAAAAATGGTAGCAGCTACATTTATAGATCTCTCCAAAGCATTTGACCTAGTAGATCATAAAAAACTGCTAAACGCTTTGTCAGATAAAGGTATAAGAGGGCTGCCAAATAAACTGATGCAAAGCTATTTAGAAAACAGGCCACATGTAACAAGAGTAAATGGAGAACTTAGCGCAGAGCTTACAAGCAAAATTGGGGTTCCACAAGGATCAATACTTGGACCAAGACTCTACCTTCTACATATAAACAACATTAAGAGCTGTCATTTTAAGTCAACATACAACATTTACGCTGATGACACAAATTTTATAACAACAGCAACAACAGAAAAGGAGTTAGAAGACAACATATATCATGACATGAAAGTATACTATGACTGGGTTTGCGGAAACAGCTTAAGCATTAACATACAAAAAACCAATTATATCGTCTTTCGGTCACACAGCAACATTAATATCAACCTAAAAATCAATATCAACAACATCGAAATTCAGAGAGTGCAACATACAAAATATCTTGGAATGATAATAGACGAGAACCTTAACTATGAAAACCACATCAATGAAATAAAAAATTCAATACTACCGCTAATTATGGTCATCAAAAGAATTGGCAAAATCAATGAAAACGCTGTGAAACTTATATATACTGGACATATTCTATCCAGAATACGATACAACATATGTAGCTGGAGCCAATGTAGCAAATTTCACTTAGAGCAGATAGGAAGAGTGATGAATAAACCAATAAAAATATTATTCAATAAAAATCTAACAATCTCTACTAGAGAACTATATAAAAGCACCAAACAAATGGACATTAATCAGCTAGTTTTTATCGAAAAATGCAAATACATACATAAAGTACAAAATAGTATGCTCAAATCCAAACTCATACTCACAACTAGAAGCACGATTCATCAACACAACACGCGTCAGAAACATAACTTTGAGGTACCAAAAGCACGAACATCAAAACAACTTAAGAGCTTGAAGCACAGAGCCATAAAACAATACAACGCATTACCTGAAGACATAAAGAAGTCACCAAATTTACATATATCTTGCAACAAATTGAAATTTTATGCACAAAACCTTAGATAATTATATTCTTAATTCATATATAAACATTTGTGATCTCATATACTTGTGATAATAGTGTGCCTTAGCTTTTTTAGTACAAAATGTTAAATGAAACTAATAACTTAGTGTTTATTAATTTATTTCTTAATTTCACACCTCTTATACACGGAATTAAATCCGTCTGAGGTCATAACGAAATCTTAAAAAAAAAATTAGATTATAATTCATGAATTTAATTTAGTTATATAACCCTTTTATACAAAATGTTAAATTATGAACTGGTGAATAAAGACTACGTTTTCTAAAAAAAAAAAAAAAAAAAAGAATTCGTAAAAATAACAAAAATTAAGGTGGCAGCCCTATTAACCATATTGAATTTTAAAATTGTTAAAAATACATATTATAAGGTGGTAACTCTTAATATTTAATTCATTCTTTACTTATTTGATTCACTTTTTTTTTAAACAATCACATATGAGTACTACTTTGGAAACAACTTATACTTATCCATATTCATTTTTGAGTAAGTGGTTCATGATTAAAAAATGTGATTCATTTGAAATCACTGATTTGAATCACTGAGTTGTGAACGAATAGTACTCGAGTACTACTTATTTTTAAGTATTCGTTGCAGATCTCTGATGGCCACATAAGTGAAAAAGTAACATGAGCTTTTACATAAACTAAAACATAATAAGCTAAGCTTAAGAAGGTATTTTATCAAATTATTCATATTTTGTCCCTTTCTAGTAAAGTATCATTATCTAAATATGATACTTTAAAATCACTAAAACACAAAATTTCAAATTTGAAGTTAAAGTGTGATTAAAGATTATTAAAATAAGATGAAAATAACTTACCTCCGATGACATGGCATCACAGGAACTGCATATTACCGTCATTATGATAATTTCAGCTATAACCCAGGCGACCGATAGACCCATTGTATCGAACTTCTTGAGAAACTCAACATGGGTGGTTAGGGTAGAAAATGCTAGGTAGCTCTGATTGGTAACGGTATAAAAGGCATAACCCATGTAGAAGAGCAACCCCACACCCATCACAGCATTCATGTTTTCCGCAACATAGCGAAACTTGCAAAACATCTCAATCATGTTGCTCAGTTCACGCCAATTCTCCTTGCCATCATCACTAGTGAATTTTTCCAACTTCTGATTGACAAACGCAATGCGACGGGTTATGTTCTGTAGTATTATTCGCAAGTACAGGGCCAATGTAGTGGAGCAGATCATCTGCAGTGCGTACGATATTAGAAGAACGCATTGACTTTTCCATGGCATATCGCTCTTGGTGTTTATGTAAAAAAAGGCCACACCAAAGACCCCACACGAGAGCATGGCTAAGAATAAAGTCAACCATGGTGCCCTATAGACACCCACAAATCCAACAGCCTCCAAATACTCATCTATTTTTACCATATCCTTGAAGGTGCGGTAATGCTTCCTGCCATTGTATACGCAAGAGATGACAATCATTGTATAGCTGGCAATGCAAAACAGTGTCTCAATCGTTTGGTTGATCTCCTCAGAATCGCCCTGCACAGATTTTATTATCCTATAGTATTGTGCATTGAACACGACATCGGCACAGAATAACAGCGAAGATACAATCAGCACAAAACTTAGACAACGACCATACAATCTACCATATTCCAAAATAATGATGTCGTCTTCACCATTTCGCTTTAAGAATGGCATGATGGCGCATAGTTGAATAGGTATTGCAACAAATCGAATATCATGCAGAATACGCATATTGCAATTTTATATTTGAAGAAGTTGTTATTTTAGAAAGAATTTACTTTTGTCCTTGCGACTTATCGAGGAGCCACAGGAATGTTCTAAGGAAAGACTAAAGTTTGACTAGAATGTCGAAAAGGTGAGTTTTTTTGGCATTCCACTCATAAGGTCATATAACTAAAAAATTACACGTCATTATGTTTAACTGTGTGGGCGTTAACAACACATTAACGCAATTTTCTGTTTTAATCAACGTTTACGTGTCCTTTCAGAAAGTAACCCATCCCTGCCGAAGTCATCGAATTTTACGCCTTTTGGAACGATAAACGTAGAAATTTAAAAACTCAACTATCAACTTATCTTAAAAAATTAATGATGGAATTTTTATAATTACTTTGTACTTTTTTCAATATTTTGAATTTTATAATTCTAAAAAAAAAAATATTTTGGAATTGTATTTGAACTTTATGCCAAATAAGTATTCTTACTTATAATGTACTCTACTGAAATTAATTGTTCCGAATTAAATTAAGAGCATTCTTTTCTAAGACTCTGTTACAAATTTATGTGAACTTGAAAGAAATCCACTGGAAGGAACTAAGCTCAGGCAGCCAAGGGTTAAATTCACTAAAATGTTCAATCTAATAATATTAATTTATGTAGTGTGACGCTTAAGTTGCTAATTGAATTAGTAAATGAAGATCCTTAGTAAGGTTATTATTTTTTGTTTTCAAAACACAGTGATTCTCATTAAACTAATTGTTTGAGCGGAAAACAAACCCATACCATTTTTGGTGATTAAAATGTGTCAAAAAATAGCCAGTAATAACTCTATTGTTTTAATTGTTGTGACTCAATAACAATTCTTATAAAATATTCAGAGGAATTCAAATGCAGAACAAAAAATTTCAGATTACATCACATTTTAGGCCTTATGAAATATAGTCAAATGAAAAATCAACCTAAATAAGAAATCACCCTAATGAAAAATTACCCAAAAACTGAATGAAAAAAAGACAAGAAAAAAAATTTTACAAAAAAAAAAATTTCAAAAATTTTGCTAAATCATAGAAGAAACAAAAATGGGGAGGAGAAAAAAGCCCAACAACAAAAAAAAAACAAGGGCCCTAAGTTTTCACGCGTTAAATGAAATCTGTTTATTAAGCACATGCACGAAACCTGTTTTGCACCAGGGTCGACGCTGTGGACTTATGAAAAATAGAAACGTGTCATTTATGTGTACATTTTGTTAGTGTTAAGGCACAAAAGCATGCATATTTTGCTCAAGCTCAATTGCACAGCCAAATGCACTGAATCGTAAAAACCCTATTTTGTTAGTGTTAAGTACAAGAAAGCATGAATATTTTGCTGATGCCTCTGCAAAATATGTTAATACCTCTATGTGAATACCTCTATTATTTCACATATTATGGGGATTCATGCAAATGTGCAATACCATTATTAATAGTATAAAGAGTATAAGTTTATCAGCTTATTAAATTCAGCCTTTGCACAAATGAGATTTATTTGCTCTTTGATTTAGGTGAGCAAACGAGGTGGCAAACTTTTATGATGAAGAAGTTATTTTCGTTTTGCGAAAGTCAATTAATTTCTTATAAGAAGCCGGTAAAAAATCAATGAGAGGTAAGAATTTGTGAATTGGAACAAGAGTACCAAATATTTAATTCTTGAAATTTCAGAAATCATTTTGAAAATTACAACTTAAAAACTTATTGACAACATATACAGCTTATGACAATATATTGCAGCTGACATACATGCTGCAAATGCACAATCGACTTTAAGGATTGCTCTTTTACCCCGCCTGATACAAATAACTTATTGCTGAAATTAAAATATTGCCAATTTGCAAGAATACCCTTACTATATTAAACGTAAATTAAAAAAATATCTTAACTTCTTAAAGTAGGTCGTTTAATGATTTTATTACAATAATTATTTGTTTTTCATTGATTTATTAAAATGAAATCCACATCCATTCACAATTGCATGATTTGGAAAAAAGCGTAGTTTTGTGGGATTTTTTGAATAGTTGCTTTTATTGGCATCACCGAAGTGGCAGAGGCACGATCTGTCAACGCAACATTAAGTTTTGCAAAGCTTTTAGGTCATCCGTTTTGACACTTGTATCGTAAAGTTTTTACAACGCAGACCAAAGTACGATCAACGGCCGACCATAGCAAAATAATCTGGTAGATGCAATTCGGAGAGTAAGAAATGACAGAGCAAAACAAAGGCGTTGTTATAATAGGGGTATTCACGGGTTGATGCGAAACGCAGTTGCGACGATGCAAAACTGCATGATTGCGAACTTTCGCATCATTCCAACAACAAACACATTGGAAGCAATTTTGCAACTCTTCTTGAATTACGCACTGCTCAAACCAATTGCGAGAACGCACAAGCAGTGATGCTTAACAGATGATTCATGTTTTGGTTGTTTTCGAATGTAGTTGCTACCTGGGTAAAACTTTAAAAAGGTTAAGTTTGTACGTTGATTTAAATAACTTTTTATGATTTTGAAATAAGGTGGCAATATATTTACTGTTCATTCGACATTTAATTTTATTGCATAATTAAGTTGTAATACTGATGTTCACGCATTAGTGCGCAAATTATCTTGCATTTTCACACTCTTGCAATTCGCAACAACCCGTGAATACCCCTAATGTCAATTTTTACATTTGACGTTCACTCGTTCAGCCATAGGAATGTATAATTTACTTGTAACCGTATAAATCAAGAGAGTACCCAGCTTTTGTGTGTAAAAATATAAGAAAAATTATAAAAATCCTTAACAATTTAATGAAGTTAGTTGTGTTTTAAGTTATAATACAGAATTAATAGTATTTTTGCTCTGAACAGAGCAAATAAAAGTTAACTTTTAATAAAATTTTGTATTTGACTACTAAATAGATTGTTCAGCAGCCTATTTGTTTGTGTCGCTATGTACGACTGCGTTGAATTGACAAATATATTTTGACGTTATAACTACGCATTTGTTATTGGCCGCATTCAGCGCAGAAACAGTTGGCAACTGTTGTGTAAAAATTCGCTGAATGGTAAAATTTTGGTAGCGCTCACTAAAACTGATTAGGTAGCATAAGCCATTTAATCGAGCGAAAAAATTCTTTGCTACATGAACACAACTGTTGAATTAACTGTCACATGCTGCTACTGACGCTGATAAAGTAAAAACATAGAAAGAACGAAGCAAATTTAAGTGAGAAACCTTTGCAATTGAATTAAATTTACTTACAAATTATATATAATTGTATTAAATTTAATTTCTGACGAGTAGAGTAGCAACACATTCAGAGAAAAACATCGCTTACTAAGGTAGCGCTACCATTAAAATTCACAACATTGTTTGTCGTAGAGAGCGTGTTTCTAGTGCACCTACCTGGTTATTCTGCCATGCAGCCGACCGACCTAACGCACTATTGAGTTTTGAGCATAAGTTTTGCAAAGTTTGAGATCGTCCGTTTTGACACTTGTATCGTAAAGTTTTTACAACGCAGATGAAAGTACGTTCAACATCTGACCGACTTAACGCACTATTGAGTTTTGGGCATTATGGTTATCTCGAATTGTTTACTATCGTGGACACAATCCAAGCTTTCACAATTCTGATGCCGTGTTTGAAGCATGACTTATTGCTTTTTAGACTCGCAAGTGTCACAAGCGACATCTTTTACTTAATATAAGAAAAATAGTGATCAACGGTTCTTGCAAAGAGGTATAAAGCTGCCTGCAGAGTAAACGCTAAAGCCGGCAGGCAGGCGCAGGAAAACTATGTGAACAAGTGAGAAAAAGTTATTTCTATTTCGTTTCTTTGCAGGACTTTTTGACTGATTTAATGAAATGTAGACTATTTGCTTGTCTATCGTTGGCATAAATTAAATTAAATATATAACACTTTAGAGAAATATTTAGACAATTCATAGTTCATGCTAATAAAGGTTTAATGTGCAAATTCTGAAATGTGCTATTTTGCCTGTTAATTTTTTGTTTTTGTTTTGCATGTAAACACAAATTAAACCGGTGTGTTAAATATTACCACTTTTGTATATGCCCTAAGGCATGCTTTTATCGAGTGTTAATGTGTTATTTAGTGAACAGCTGTTTTACGTGAATAAAAAAGATTTGCCTGGTAAATAATTTTGATGAAGTTTTCAATAAAACTGAATATTAAATTGCGTTATTTAACTTTTAATAGAATCCAAAACATTTGAGCTGCATATTAAAGATTCCAGCGCTATTTTGAAACTGCAAATCAATACTTTTCACTTAAGTTTTGCTCACAGTTGTAAAAATTTAGTGCATTAAAATATTAATATATTAAAATATTAATATATAAAAAAAAATATAGAGGTCATTCAGAAAAAACTTTAATCAAATGGTAGAGCTCGACCAAACGGAAACAGCTGAAAACAAAATCAGCAAAAATTCTAAAAACAACTTCAGTAAACATGCTTTGTTAGTGCAGACTTCCAGCAGGCTGTTGGACTACATATAATAACATAAGTATAGAAACTAAAGTAAACCAGAAATACAACAACAAATGTGACATTATGAAATTGAGGAAAAAATGAGAAATTGACGCTTCAAAATCTCATCACCCCGATGGTGCAGTGCGTTAGCGCGCGCTTGCACGGGTAATCACAAAGATTTCTGATGACGCGTTTAGCAGCGCAGAAATTGTACAATAAAATCAAATGCTAGTGATTTTTTTCCTTTCATATTGAAAACTTTGTTGTTGTTGTTGTTTCTTTGGAAAAATTCGTTAGAACAATTAATTGTTCTAACTTTGACCTTAAGCTCAATAAACGATTTTAAACTATCAAACAACTTGAATTTGTATTTAAAATCAAGTATGATTTAAACTATCAAACATTTAGAATTTGTATTTAAATCATATAAAGTCAACATAATAAAAAAAAATATAGAGGTCATTTAGAAAAAACTTTAATATATTAAAACATTACAATACAATGAACTGTAAATTGCCCAATTGTTAGCTAAAATCCTTACTAATAAAGTTACACAAATTATGTTTTTAAAATTACATGCCAATATTATTAAAACCGAATTACTTTCTTATTATTTTTTTTGTCGCTCACTTAAAGCTGTTTTACGGTACATTGTGGTACTTGTCGCACCTAAAGCTGCTTTATGGGAACAATTTCAGGAAATAGAACCTGTAGTTCCACAAGTACCACAACGTACCATAAAACCGTTTTAATAGCGATAAGTTCCACAGCTAACCATAAAGCAGCTTTAAAGTACCTTGGACTTTATTTTTCCCCTGTAAGCAGCTTTAAAGAGAATTATTAAGAAGATTTGGACTAATTTTGCTGGTTGGGTTAGCTTCAATAACCTTAAATATTTGCACTGAATTTTCAAACTTTTTTAACCTCCTAAACCAAACGAGAGCGACAATTTTTGTTTTCATATTTAGGCTTAGAAGGCTTAAATACATTTAATAATAAAAAAATAAGTTAACCCGATTACTAAAAATCTCGCTCTAATAAGTATGAAACAAGAAAATGTTCTCATCTGAAATTTTTACGCATAAAATATTCAATAGGGGTATTCACGATGTGGTGTACTTATGATAAATTTACAATACCTACAACTTATTGTAAACGAACCTTCACTAAAGCCGTTGTATTTTTTAAAATCAGTTGATATTTTATGTTCTTTTGTTTGGAATATTAATTTAAATCATAATTTAACTAAAGGAAATCGTACAAAAATTGAAACGAAACACTAAATTTTATTAATTTTTATTAAATAAACTCACAGTGTTGCCAGAAGCTTCCTTCATGCTGAGTATAAATGCTTTTGGGATCAGCTGATCTAATACACAACGAAATTTACAAAGAATACAATACGGTTCCATTGTTGTATTTTTGCCACAGGGTTGTATTTTGAATACTGTACATTTTGTTTTTGTAATTTTACAAAATTTACTACAAATATCAAATTTATCAAAAATACACAATACAAGGACGAATACACCACATTGTGAATATCCTAATGTTTTTCGTTTCTTAAATAAACAGCTTATACATAATACATTTTATTGTATTTTATACATATTCATAGTGATATTTAGAAGATATCCGTGGTCGTATGCCACCTATCCTAACAAAACAACACATTGTAGCAGAGGTAAGCGATCATAAGCTTTAGGGCAAATTGCATCAAGCGGACGATATATCACCATACATCTAGAGGGCGTCATATAGCCATTTAAGATATATGAGGTGGCATACGACTACGGATATCTTCTGAATATCACTATGAATATGTATAAAATACAATAAAATATATTATGTGTAAGTTATTTATTTAATAAACAAAAAACGTTGAATAGTTTATGCATAAAAATCTTAGATGAGAACATTTTCTTGTTTCATAGTTTTTAGAGCGTGATTTTTAGTTAAATAATTTTTAAAAAAAATAATTTTGGGGATACAATTTTTATATAATCGAAAGTATTAACTACTTATTAATTATTTGATGATCAATTTATAAACAAAGATATTTGTTATGGCACTTAAAAATTTTTTAGTGCATGACTTTATGTCCTAAAGAAGGCGCCACATTCAATTAAATGTGACGTCACAAAGTCTATAATAAGCGGACTAAAAAAAATGCTTCCAACGATACCTGGTTTATCAAATTATGATAAGTAATTTGGAAGATAGGGGTTTAGTTAATTTGCTGTCCTCTAGAGGACGGTTTATTCGATTTAATGTGACATCACATAGTCTTTAATCAGCGGACGTGAAAACGCTTTCAACGATACCTCATTTGTCAAAATATAGTAAATATTTTAGAAGTTAGTGGTTTAGTTCACTTTCTGTACTCTAGAGGGCACCATATTAAATACAATTTTACGTCACATAGCCTTTAACCACCGGACGAGAAAAACGCTTCCAACGATACCTCATTTGTCAAAATATGATAAGTACTTTAGAAGTTAGTGGTTTAGTTTACTTTATGTTCTCTAGAGGGCGCTATATTAAACTTTATGTGACGTCACGTAACTTTTCTTCATCGGACAATCAAAACGCTTCTAACGATACCTCATTTGCTTATGTCACTAAAAAAAATTTTCTCATGACTTTATGTCCGCTAGAGGGCTCTGTATTAAATTGAATGTGACGTCACATGGCCATTAACCAGAAGACTATCAAAACGCTTCCAACGCTACCTCATTTGTCAAATTATGTTAAGTAGTTTAGAAGGGACCCTACAAGAAGACTATCGGTTATTTAACTAAGCAAAAACGGTTTTTCTAAACTGAAATATCGGTTACCTCTTCATACCAAGTTTCGGTTATGCTAGGAAGAGCCTCGGGAAGAAATTAACCGAAACTCGTGTATACGTGTGATCTGGCATCCCTTTTTCACACGTATCAATTTCCAATACCATTGAAATATAGCCGTCTCGCTCTCTCTCTAGTTAGGGTTAACATAAATACAGGTTATAGGTAACCAAATCTCACCAGATAAATCTAACCGAAAACTCAGTTATATGTAACCGTTAGATATAACGTAAAAATCAGTTTTATCTAACGTACCTCTTAAAAAATAAAAATTCATGCAATTCGTTGGTGTCTTGAAACAAATGGTTTCAATTTATTATAACATTTTTTATTGTTGTTGTTGTTCTTCTTACTGTTGTTGCTGCTACTGCGAGCCACTTCTGTGCCGACGACTTTGGGAGTGGAATTAGATGTGGCGAATGTTGAAATGCTCACTGCATTCTTGATATTGGCAAGCGTGCTTATTGGCTCATCCTTCTTTGATGGGTAGCAGCGTTCCAACAGTAAGCAATTTAAAGATATTTAATTTTTTTATTGCAGAACTTGGTTTTTGTTAGCGAAACCAGGAATGGTAAACTACAATGGCGGATATGGAAAAATTGGACATGATTTTTAATAATGATACCTTCTCTTTCTTTCACATGCACTTGCTAAAATGTTCATATTTTTCCCTGTTTCACAATTTTTGACACTGAAATGAGTATGCGAATGTGGTTGTAAACAGGAAAATGTATGTGATTGTGTTAGAGTTTTGGTTAGCTATTTCTTGTAGGGGAGAGTGGAAAAGAAAAACATACATACAAACATACGTACAAACATTCATACAAACATACATACAAACATACATACAAACATACATACAAACATACATACATACATGCATACATACATACATACATACATACAAACAAACAAACATACATACAAACATACATACAAACATACATACATACCGGTCAAACACATATACCTCTCCTTTTGCTTCGCCATAGTCGGGTAAAAATAAGAAAAATATGGGTCCGGGCCCGTAAAATTATTCCAGTGTTATTAAAACTTTTTAATTATAAAAGATAAATAAAAAATACATATGATTCTTACTCTTCTTCACCACTTTTATATGAAACAGTCAACTGTTCTAATCAACATTATTATTTAGTGCGTATTACTGTTTGGACATATTTCTTCGCTTTATTAACGCCACCTCTTGCATAAAACCCTAACTAGAGAAAATTCTTGCACCTGTTATTTCCACACATTTTCCGTGTGTAGAATGAAAGACCAAAGGAAAATACATAAACGAAAAATGTCAACAAAGCAAAGAGGAAAAAATGTCACAAATGGCGGCAGTGTTGAAAATTCTCAGCTAAAAAGATTTTTGTATTTATTTCGAGTTTTTAACACGTTTAAATGTACAAACACCTGACATAAAAAGCAAAAACTAATAAAAGCAATTCAAAGAATTAGTGTCTAGCAAAAAAAGGTGATAGCGTCTACCAACAAATTCAGCAGAACGAAGTCCGTGTAAACGAGTTCGCGGCCATGGCAGCGCCATCCAACCCAGCACAGGCGCCCACCCCATCAGCAGAAAACCAACAACGACATCCAAATCGCGCCGTGGGATCCTTGGTACTATTAACGCAACAATTTGTACAACTTATTAAGGAAAATGATGGATTTCTGGACCTAAAAACAGTAAGTGGAGCACTCGAAAAACAAAAAACAACAACAATATGCTTTTAAGCACAATTCAAACCTTGGCAAAGGCGCGCCCGCCACACAAGCAAGCAAGCAAGAAACGTGTGCGTGTGGCTGCTATCTATAGTTAAAGTTCGGCGCCAAATCCAAACTCTTTGAATTTCATTGTTTTCATAATGCAAGATTAACAAAAACTAATAATATTCTTTATTATTTAAGGCGACAAATATACTAAATGTTCAAAAACGACGCATATATGATATCACAAATGTTCTCGAAGGTGTTGGACTGATTGAGAAGACTCGCCACACCAGCATGGTCAAGTGGAGGTAAATGATCGAAATAAATCTTATCTCTTTAAATGTTTTTTCTTAATTAAATTATTATAAAACTATTTTTTTTTTCTGACAATTATTTAAAACATGCTAACAATCAAAAATAAGATGAATTAGGTTATATTGCATAAGCAGCTTATAGTTTAGATATAGCTTGTTGCCAGGAACAGCGTGAAAAAATTGAGAGTAAAACTTTGGTTTTGATTAAGGTTTACAAGAGTTTGAAATTTAAATTAAAAATTTAAATTGAAGTATTTTTGAAGACCAAAATCTTAATATATAGCTTAATGAAATATGAATGTCCAATGAATGTCGCGCCTATCTAAATTTCGAAATTTTCCGTGGTGAAAATTTGTATGGCGAAAAAAATGCAAATATCTGGAATTGGACATTTAAAAAAAAACGAAGAACTGCCATTAAATCAAGCTTATGGATAGATAAAACTGTAATTGTCCATTTACTTTTAGCCAGTGGTGCCATTTTAACTTTTTCAGGACTGTTTTTTAAGTCTTAGCTTGTAAATTTATGGTTTAGCGGTTTAGCTCCGTGGCTTTTTTAGCCTTTTGAAAACAGCATTTTTATCTTTTTTGGAGAATTGTCAAAAAAGAAACTCTACTTATAAAAATTCTGTCGCCGTACAGCTTAGTCAGATTAATGTCTACTGACCAGCGTTGCCGCTTTGGCAGAATTCTACCAAATGTGGTAGTTTTTATCTTCAAATCAATTTGGTAGATCTTGGTATATTTCTAAATTTTGTACACATTAAAAAATTTTTCCAAATAAAACTCTAAAAAATGAAATAAAAATAGAAATTATGGCGTTTGGTTCGCCTCGTTAAAATAATGAACATTTTGTAAATCTTCCCAAGTATCATATTTTTTAACGTTTTCAATTTTAGTTCTTTTGTTCGACTGTCAGAATTGCCCGCCATTTTTCGCATAATTACCCCATAGTTGTGCAGCAGCAGAAAGAAAGTTTTCTGACTTGACATTGATAAAAAAAAATTAGGAACAAGTAAGAGCATAGAACAATTAATAATATAATGCGGGCTAAGAAATTGTCCAAAAATGATACTGATATTTACTACGTTTGGCCAGCTAAAACCGATTTTTAAATTTAATATGGAAAACCCTTTTTTGTTGTTTCCCTTTAAAAGTTTTTATAGTTTTATTATGGTTTTCTAGTCAAATGAATTAAAAGACTCTGATTTTATTTTCTAGAAATAATTTTTATTTTGTATATAAGAATTTTAGTATTTTAGATGAGATTAATATATATAAATTTTCGGAGTTATATAAAAACGTGTATTTTTATTTATGATTATTTAACAGACATTTTTACAGTATTCCGAAAAGAGTATTAAAGCTTTTTTTGCTTTGGTAGTTTTTTGTTTAATTTAGTGATTGCTTAGATGAGATTGGTAGCTAAAATTTTATTTGAGTGGCAACCCTGCTACAGACATTTCTATAAAAAAACAACTTGAAATCGTAATACGATACTATAGTAAAAGCCGCCAGAATATTAATGGTATTCACTACATTTCTTAAGCCCTGCTAACTTGCTAAACTTAACAAATTTGGTAAGTCTTGTAAAAATTTTGTATGGAAAAGGACTTTTCTCTGTAAAGAACACTGTAAGCAAGTTAACAAGCTCGGCACGGTGTTTTTGTTTAGCAGATACCATTTGTTAAGCGGGAAACGTCAATCTTATTAAGTGTAGTGATGAATCGTTTTGGAAATTAGTTCTAATCAGTACCAAAATATTTTTGATTCGCAGCTTCAAAGTCTAAAAACTGCCCTTTATTAATAAAAAAATAAAAAATTTGTAATGGGGCTGGAAGAGATTTAAAACATTTCAAAGTTTCTGAGTAGCAAATATATCAAAAGTGTCTACGCACTGTAATATAAAAATTAAAATACATTTTTGGTTGCACGAGTTATTAAAACCACCGATTTTGAGCTGTAGAAGTCTGTTAGCACTTAATTATAAAATGTCTTAGCAGACGCGTTCACAACAACAGCTGCTAACTTTAGCAATTTAGCAGTTTAGCAGAACTTAACAAATTTTACTGAATACTATTATTAAGGCTATTCACAGTTTAAGCAGAACTTAACAAATTTTACTGAATACTATTATTAAGGCTATTCACAGTTTAAGCGTACATTTAACAAATCGTATTTATAGCATTTGTTATTGTGTAAACTGTGAGCACGCCGCCATGCGACTGTTGTATTCAATGATTATGCGACCCTGTCATGTATGTAATTTTGCGGCTGTAGGCATAGCATAAAAATACGAGGTACAAAAAACACGTCCAAGGGCTACTTTAATTTTCGCGTGTTTGCGTATTTGCGTTTACAAGCAAAACAACAACAAAGCAAAATACGCTTTCGTAACTGTGAATAGCCTTATTGTATAATTTTTTTTTTAAATTAATAGAATTAAAATGTTCTACTGCGGAGGGCATTGTAAATATCATATTAAAAACACTTTATGAATTTAAATTAAGTAAAGCTATTTCTAAAGGGCTGGGGACAGCAGCACCTTTGTAGTGCTGGGTAACGGTTTAAAAAATTTTTATTTAATTTACAATTTTTTAGTTCATGTTGTAGAAGTTTAGAAGGATGGTAATAGCTGAGATTTAGTGGGTAGTACTAGAACGGGGTACTTGAGGTCAATGACTTTTGGAGCAAAACAATTAGTTTTCTCAACACAAAAATATCATCGATATGTCATACATTAAGATCGGATTGTAATATTATGACGAAATATTTCAATGCGCGACCCCTACGTTTGGTAAATAAATTTTTTATTTTCGAAATTACTTTCCAAAAGTGCTTTGAATTAGATGGTGTGCGGCGAACTTTTTTTCTAAAAAATAAATAAAAAATAAATTTTGTGCTAAAAATTAAATTAAACCCCTAAAATTGTATGAAAAAGATCTAGTTGTTTTTTTTAGCTTGTTTTTTGAAGCCATTTTTCTTTTTTGCCGGTTTAGCTTTCTTTTTTTAAGCTCGAGGCCACACTGCTTTCTGCATAACGATGTATGTATGATACATACTAAAAAAAGTAGATGGTTCACAAAACAATAATTACACATAAAGAGACGATAAACTTTAAGAAGCACGTGTGTGAACCAGAGAACTGCAATGAGTATCCGACAGAATTCGGATACTCAAATCATACCCGAGTGTCGTGCTGTTCTGAACTCTAGCCATACTTAATAATATGTGTAAAATACTTATAGGCATTCGGCTCATTAGCATTTTTTCGGTTATAAGTACATTCTCATATCCGAGAGCGGCGTGATCCGATCCACTTCGAGCCGTTTTCAATGAGTGCTTTGAGTTAGTTTATTACAAAAGCGCTCGATCCGAATGTATTTTGAGTGTACTCTGAGTACTGCTCCTTCTCTGCCAACGTCTCTTAGCGTTAGTTAGTTTTTTTTTTTGCGTATGCACTTTTCGTAAGTATTTGTCTGCAGGCCATGTGAGCTCTCATTTTTTGTTTGTTTTTTCTCGAAAACGAGTTTTTGGTATTTTATTGTTGCATTCTATGGAGAAAGAAACAATAACAACGTTTGTGATTTTGGTTTGTTAGACATAAACAAAAATACAACAAAACTAAAAGGCCGGCGCACAGTGGTTAAAAGTTGGAAATAAATACCAAAACTGATGATCTCTTTTTGTGATTTTTTTTCCTTGCGTTGTTTAAGAATATTCAAACTCGCATGATTTCAAAATATTTATCAGAAATATATATATATAGGTTTTCTGTGTAGACGCCTTAAAATACGATTGATGTAAAAATGTTGAAACAATTTCGAAAGAGTTATTACAGACAATTGAGAAAACGTATTGCACTCTGGTTTTTTTAAGTACAAAAAGCATTATTGAAAAAGTTTTTTGCATTCTTGAAATATTTTTTTTTATTTTTGCAATAAATTTCTTATGCAAAGTTGATATGACAAAAAAAAACGTAAATTTATTTATTTGCAGAATAAAACATAACTATCTATGGATGTCGACGATATTTTAAATAAAGAAATGCTTTTATTGGACTTTAAGTTGAGCGATTAAAAAAACTGACAGAATTTTTTGCGTCCTTGAACAACATTTGGTAAATACGTTTAGAAGAAAATATAGATATGTTTAGTCTCAAGGTTTATTACTATAGTCATTTTCTTTAGTATGATTTTAGGCATTTTTTGTTTAACGATCACTTCTTACGAGTTAAAATCGTTAAATTTTTAATGTAAATAATGAAAGCATTTACTTACTAAACACGATAAATGCTTTAAAATGTTATTATTCTTCTTTTGCAATACTATATATTTGCAGAGTACTTAAGTATTCTATAGTGTGTTTCTCAGTCTATTAATTTGCTATGTTAATATATATTAAATATTTTTTTAAATAATTACAACTAAATTGAATTAGTAAAACAGTAATGTGATATGTATAAAGTTAAATTAATTCACATTATCTTATAGCTTAATATGAAACATTTTAATGAATTTCGCAATAAAATGCTTTCAAAACTATTCAAACATTCAAATTCCCTTGCCAAGAAAAGCTCTTCAAACATCTTCAATTAGCTGAAAGTGAAATATATATTCTTTGATTTTAAACAACAAAATTAGAATACGTACACGGAGAAAATTAATTTGCTTGAATCAAGCAAATGTTTTGCTTAAAAGCAAATCAGCAAAACTTTGCTCAATCACAATGTGATTTATGAAAAAGATTGCTAAATTGCAATCACTCCTCGTTTATTTAGGAAAAAGCAAAATTTTGATTAATTTAAAATTTTTACTTAATTTCAGCAAAAATTTGCTAAGTTATTATTTGCTAAGTTATTTGCTTAGTTATTATATATTGGAATAGCACATTTTGATTAGTTTTTGCTAAAATTTTGCATAATTTTGAAGTGGCTTAGAATCAAGCGCAAGTTTTGCTTAACCACAATACTAATTTTGCAAACAGTTTTCTCCGTGTATGCAAGCCATGTTTTTTTGCTACACGACCTGTGCTCACTTTATCACAATGCTAAAAAGTATGCTATTATCTTTTTTAACTGCTGATAGTATCACATTTCCAACCAGTGCCAATTTGTGGCAAAAAGCATGAGGTTAACTCCTTTTTTTGGAATACAAACGAAACGACAAGCTTTTTTTTGATGAATTTTTTTTTTGTTTTTATAAAAAGCAAGCAAATAATTTTTTTGAATACTATAAACCTTTAACTTAAACAGTTTAGATGCTGCGCTTCATAGAACTTGGAATACGGAAAAACACGTGAAGTGGAAAATTTCGTATGGGAGGTGGGCGTGGCAAAAAATACTTTTTTTATTATAGACATTATATTGAAGATTTCTGACAAAAAGGTTCTTGTATTGGTTTAAGACAAAAAAAAAGATGGCGTTTTAAATATTTGTGTTGTATGGGAGGTAGGCGTGATTGAGGCCGGATTTAAAAATATTTTTGTGTGTATTCTAATAAGGCAAAATCCAAATAATACACAAAATTTAATTGGTTTACGATGAGTCCTTCTATTTATTGACAACTTTTTTATGGGGCTTAACCACTGTGCGGCGCACGTGTCTGTTTGCTTCTTGTGCGTAAACACGTGCAATAGAGGTTTAATTTAAATTATGCGCATGTGATTTGGTAACTTAAGGTTACAGAAAAATAAAAAAATACTTTACAAATTTAATAATAATTGCTGATTGCAGAAAATGAATGACACTTACGATACTATCGAAACTGCGTATTATTTTTAAGCCTTAACAACGTTACCTCATGCGCAGCTTTCACTGTGTAAGATAAAAACAAAAAGCAACACAAGAATAACACATCTGTTATTCAGCATTTAGATATGCGTAGGAAAAAATAGCACAAAACAAATACAAAAAACTCGCTCACTATTTACTGCTGCGCTCTACTGCGCTCTCTTTCATATCCGTGGCAGATGAGCCGAGTGATTCGGCTACTTGTGTCGATTATAAGTATTTCGGCAAGTAGGATAAGTATCAGCAAGACGACAACAACCATAAGTATTTATGAACCGAAAAAACCCGATCTTTCCCGATCCGACTCATGACTTAGGATACTCATATTTATTTGAGCCGCCGCATTCTAGCTTCCGAGAAGAGAATATGAGTCGAGTTGCGTGCGCTTAGGGTGAGTAGGTTTTTGTACTTATTTTTTTCGGATATACTTAGAGTCGCAAAAAAGCTATCCGTTGCAGATCTCTGGTGTGAACATATGTGCGTAATCACTATTTTGATTTCCTATTGGGTTGATGTATGTTTACTTTTTGCGCACAGTGCAGCAAATGTATAAAACATCTTAAATATATTTGTCAAGCAAACATAGTACTATGCTTAAGAGTTAAAAAATTTCAAATAATATCTACTAACACAGTGTGCTAAATTCGTGATCATCACTGTTAATGTATATTTTAAAAGTAATTTAAAATTTAAATTTTAGCTAACAAAATATATGTTTAATATGGAAAAAATATAATGCATAGTATAAATAATTCGAATTTATTATGGTATTTAAAAAATACATACAGTTTTCAATGCACAACGCATGCTTAGTAACGAATGCACAAACCTGCGTAATAGTAATACATACTAGCTTTGTAGCTACACGCATCTGTTTTCTCTATTGTTTTTATCTTACGACAAAAACGAAAGCAACTAATGTGTATTTATATAAGTACATTTTACATACATATTAATAACAACAACAAATACAAAAACAGCACAATATCAAACGACACGATTTCGTACCAAACCAACCACAACAACAACCACAGCAACAATCGAACCAACAACCAAAACAACAGCATAAGCAGTTACTGAAGCTGCTTGTGTGTAACTTTTCTCATACGAATATATGAATTTCTTCTTAGATTTTGCTATTTTGTGACTTTATTAAAGAAGTGACAAAACAGTAAATTATATATTCGTTTTATTCGTACTCTAACTAATATTTTGGCATATATTTGTTCTTTGTACGGTGAATATTAAAGGCTGTAGGCATACCCCAAAGTGTCAACTAAAATTCTTAAATGTGCTTGAAAAAATTTATGAAAATGACCCCATACTAACCGCGCTGTAAGACGTAATTCTGCGATAATTCTGCAAAACTGCAGACAATTTTTTTGAATTTTTTGTATCGTCAAAACACTTTCTTAGAAAAATTTACTTAGAAAATTATTAACCTTTTTAGAGGTGATCTCAACTCTAGCTGTGATCATGAATTCCTGCGTGCTGCCTGTATGCGTGCAAATCACTTAAAAGCCCTAGAAGCTGATCTCGATATACAACTCGACTACGCTCGACGTAATCTTAAATATATGAAAGATGATGCGATGAACAATTCGTACGCTTACGTAACGCGTGACGACCTACTTGCAATATATGGTGACGATGTCGTCATTACGATACCCAGTCACGATGAAGAAGTAAAAATATTTAATATAGCCGTGAGTAAATAACCTTTAAAAATATAAAAATTTTTATTGATTCTACCTTCAACTCATATCCAGAATTCACTTTGCATATCGCTGGACAATGGAAGCACTATTGATGTACGATTGGTCACTGATCAGGGTGAATGCAGCGTCTCCAAATCGAAATCAAATTCTGCTGTTGCACGGTCGCGCGTTGAAGCAACACCATCCCCATCAATATCGTCATCATCAGCGGCGTCATCGCGAGTTACGCCAAGCGCTACAAATCTAGTCACAGATGAGCATACGTATTTCTGCAATCCGGAGGCGAAAGAGGAATTGGAAGAGCTTGAAAAAGACTTGACAGCGCGCATAATTTTTCAAAGCTGGAATGCTGGTCATTCATTGAGAAGATTCTTTCCAGACGATCCTAATTTAGGTAGTTATAATTATTAAGTTTTCACTGAAAAATTGTTCATTCCTATTTACTTGTTTCAGATAATCCCCCACTGCTGCAATTGAATCCACCACAAAATGATTATAAATTCTCTTTAAAACCCGGCGAAGGTGTCTGCGACCTCTTTGACATTCCTTGCCCCTAGTGCACCGACCCGATCTTATCAGCTGAAGTCCAAGGCATATTTAAAATATCAGCTATATGATGAAATCTTTTATGGTTAATTTTATCTTGTCGAACATAATTCTGAACTATAACAAAATGATCTTACCCTAATGTTAAGTAGTTAAAATATAAATATTTTTTTTAGCAAAATTGTCAATATTAACATTAAGCGCTGAAGCAGAACAGTATTTAGGGTTCTGAAATTTTGATAAGGTTTGTTAAAAAAAAAATAATTTTAATCTCAATGTGTTCGTGTTTTTTAAACCAATAAGATAACAATTAGTTCAAACCTTAAATTGTAAGCAATTTACTCATTTTTTAGCAATGGTAAAAAATAACATTTAAATTAATAAAGTTATAAGAAAATTTATTTAACAGAGAAATTGTACTTATTTATCATTAAAAAACTAGCGATAGCTAACCTTGTGTTTAATAGATTTTGCCACTTATTTGCACAACAGTCTGTGTATGACTGTAACGTTATGAAAAACAGCTTTATTTTTTATAAGAGGTCAAGTCAAAAACAAAACTTTTATATAAAAGTAATCCTTTATTTTACACTCTGGCGTGTACTGCGTAAGAGGTATACATATCCTTTGTCACTTTGTCCGTCTGTGATCACAATACATTTGAAACTATGTATCGTAACTTAATTAGCAGTTCAGCACTATATATAAATCTTATTTCTGAAAAATAAAGATCAAGTAAAGTGACTTTATCACAACGGTAACGCAGAGCCTTGCACGAATGTTCGTTCGTAGAAAAAAATAAAAATATTTTGTTCGTTGGTTCGTTCGTAGAAAAAAATAAAAATATTTTCGTAAAAAATAGATGTTCGTTCGTTCGTAGAATCTAGTTGTTCGTAGAAAATAGACGTTCGTTCGTTCGTTCGTACAAAATAGTTGTATTTATTTATTATATTTTATTAAAGCTAGATTTCGTTGTTCGCAAATTGTGTTCAATATCACAAAATTTAAGAAATATTAATTTGCTCGTTCGTTCGTAGAGTATAAAATACATATTTTGTTCGTTCGTAGAAAATAGATGTTCGTTCGTAGAAAATAGATGTTCGTTCGTAGAAAATAGATGTTCGTTCGTAGAAAATAGATGTTCGTTCGTAGAAAATAGATGTTCGTTCGTTCGTAGAATCTAGTTGTTCGTAGAAAATAGACGTTCGTTCGTTCGTTCGTACAAAATAGTTGTATTTATTTATTATATTTTATTAAAGCTAGATTTCGTTGTTCGCAAATTGTGTTCAATATCACAAAATTTAAGAAATATTAATTTGCTCGTTCGTTCGTAGAGTATAAAATACATATTTTGTTCGTTCGTAGAAAATAGATGTTCGTTCGTAGAAAAAAGATGTTTGTTCGTAGAAAATAGATGTTCGTTCGTAGAAAATAGATGATCGTTCGTAGAAAATAGATGTTCGTTCGTAGAAAGTAGATGTTCGTTCGTAGAAAATAGATGTTCGTTCGTAGAAAATAGATGTTCGTTCGTTCGTAAAAAGTAGTTGTTCGTTCGTAAAAAATAGAAATTAAAATGTTCGTTCGCAGAATTTTTTCTACGAACGAACAAATGAAAATATTATGTTCGTGCCATAGTAGAACTAGACAAGGTAGTGTTAGGGCTGAATGTGTACTCTTTCTTAGTGACCATAATTGTCAAACTCAGCCATTTTGGTATTTTTGTCAATTTTTGCTCATTGGTTGCAGATTTTGTATGAAATGTTAACTTCGTTTTGACAGTTTCGGTCACCGGCTCCCCTCCCTAACACTACCTTGTTTAATTTTGACATGGCTTGTGCAATGCTCTGCGGTAACATCTCTTTAAGATTAACAAAAAAATATAATACCTCAAATTTCCCACAAAAACTTTCACCTCAAAAATGGACTCTAAGAAATTTATCAAAATCGATAGAAACCAAGAATACTTTCTATACAAAGTGGCTATATGAAAACGTTAAAATCTCATTAAATTTAAGAAAAATTACAATCAGGCATGTTTTGCATTCCACTTCCGAGTGGAAGTGAAATTAAATCGTAATTTAATTCGATGTATGGTGTTCTATATATCCATTTTTTTGTTTCGTATTTCATTTAATTTATTAATATAATTTGTATTTTGTATTTGTATTTGTATTTTCATCAAACAGAGACAACTCTTACAGACTACTTATGAACAAGATATATACATTAAAAATTCACTAAATTACACTAACAAAATTTATTTAATAAATATAATGACAAGAGAAAAAGAAATAAGTAAAATGTTACTTTACTTTAATGAAATAAAGATTTATCACAAGATTGAATACAAAACTTACAAAGAATTAAATGACATTAAAATAAATAAAGCACAATTAAATATAAAGTGATGAATAGAGTAAATAATGCCAAAAAGAATATGATTAACTAGAATAAAATGTTGGTAGAAGCATGAGATGAGATTTAAAACACATTCTTGTGGTAGAGTTAAAAATGTCAATGAATGGCAAGATTTGATTCGTCTCAATAATGCAACGAGTAATCGGTTCGTTCCGAGCATAAACACATCTATGGAAAGGAACACGGAAATTAAACTGACTACGAAGATGCCGAGATGGTGAAATAAAGTCCAGCATTGCAAGTAGCGTAGGGTCTTGAATATGATAGTGGACCAAGTCATGAACAAAAATAATAGATTGAATTCGGCGCCTAGACTTCAATGAAGTAATATTAATCAGGGCACACCTTGTACTATAGGAAAGAGGCTCAGGAAGATTCCAGTTTAATTGGAAAACCATAAATCTCGTAAATTTCTTTTGAACCCTTTCGATTCTTAGAGCTTGGGTAGACGAGTAAGGATTCCAGACAACTGAGCAATAATCCAGATGAGGTCTAACCAGAGAAGTATAGAGAAGTTTGAGGGTGTAGGGATCTTTAAATTCTTTTGCGTTTCTGATTAAAAAGGCTAACATAGAATTAGACTTGTTAATGACGAGATTAATATGTTCTTTAAAATTTAAACGAGTATCAAACAAAATTCCGAGGTCTTTCTTACAGGAAACTCTTTCTAGTTCACAAGAGTTTATAAAATAACTATTTATTAAAGGCAATGAAGCTCTATAAAATGAAAGACATTGGCATTTAGAGATATTAAGGGGCAGTTTATTCAACTCGCACCATGCAAAGATAGACTCAATGTCCTTTTGAAGAAAAATGGCGTCAGCAAAAGAATTTATAGAGCGGAAAAGTTTGAGGTCGTCAGCGAATAAAAGACAATGAGAATATTTAACTACTAATGGTAGGTCATTAATAAACAGCAGAAACAGGAGAGGCCCAAGGTGGCTGCCTTGCGGAACCCCAGATGTAGCGACAAAGGGGCAAGATAGGCAGTCGTTAACTTTTACTAGTTGAATGCGATTTGACAGGTAGGATTTGAACCAATTGAGGAGATTTGAGTGAACACCAAGAGATGAAAGTTTGAGAATAAGTTGATTATGGTCAACTTTGTCGAACGCTTTAGCAAAGTCGGTATAAATAACATCAGTTTGTAAGCCGGCTTCAAAATTACGCATCACAGAGTTACAAAAAAGGGTTAAATTGGATACAGTAGACTTTCCAGTTATGAAACCATGCTGAACCGGTGACATTATGTTTTTGACATGAAAAGATAATTTATCATACACAATTTTATCAAAGACTTTGGGGATGCACGATAATTTAGAAATAGGCCTATAATTTTTAACTTCTTGTTTTGCACCAGACTTAAAGATAGGAATAATGTGAGATATTTTCCAACTGTTAATAAAATATCCCTCAGAAATTGATTTTTTAAAAATCATAAAAAGAGGATTAGCTAATGAAGATGCGCAATTCTTTAAAACAATTTGAGCCACACCATCAGGACCCGCCGATGAACTACTTTTGAGGTTTTCTAGACCGGATTTTATGTCCGAAAGGGAAAATGATAGGTCGCCTAGATCCAAAATAGAATCAAAAGGTGTACCAGGATTCACAGAATTAGATATAGTTACAGGAGAGTAAACGGATTTAAAGTAATCGGCAAAAAAATTACAGATAGATGGAGTACTATCAGAGGAGGACCTAAGATAGCACATAGAATTGGGTAGACCATTAGTTTTCCTTTTATTGTTAATGAAAATCCAAAAATGTTTGCTATTTTGTTTGATGGTCAGTTCAGTAGAACTGATGTAAGAGTTATAAAGAAATTTGTTAAGAGTGTCAAATTGAAGCTGGAGAGATAGGTAAACGGACTTCAGATCACTATTAGAATTACTGCATCTATAATGTTTGAAAGCTTTGTTTTTTTTGTTCTTGAGGTTGGTAAGTCTTTTATTAAACCAAGGAGGGTTGTTATTTTTCGATATCTGTATTAATTGTATTAATTAATTGTATTAACTCAAAAAAATTATATTTCGACCACCAAATATCGAATTTAATTATGATTTATTTTCACTTCCACTCGGAAGTGGAATGCAGAACATGCCTGATTGGCTTAAAATGTTGCAAATAAGTTTTAATCCTTACCATGCATTCTTCGGATTTTGGTAAAATAAAATGAAAACTCCGCCTACATCCCATACAAAAGGATTTTATGAAAACGGTAAAATCTACTCAGAATCCACAAAATTAACCTTATGCACATAAGCACATCAAAAGTTGCACATAAGCTTTAACCTTAAATATGCAAAGTCGAATGAAAACTACGCCTACCTACAATACAAAGTTGCTTAATAGAAAGGGCAAAATCTGTTTAAATTCTGCAAAAATTAATAAAATTCCATTAAATTTGGCATATAATTTGAATCGATGTTTAGAATTTGTTAATACAGAATAAAAACTTCGCCTACCTAACATAAAAGTGACGTCATCATGACAAATCCATCTAAATTCCACATAAATTAATGTTTTAACTTGATATTTAACACATAAGCTATGATATTCAAAATAAGTTTGAAATTCGTTTTTTTTAATAAAAACCACGTCCCTTAAAAGTGACGTCTTCAAAATAATACAGCATTCAAAACTTCGATAGACTAAGAAACGATATTTGGGTATTTTAAGTTCAATTTAGTTGAAGCATATTTCTTACTATTATTTTATTTATAACTTTTTTGTCGACAGATTTTATAATTATATAATGAAATCAACTGCGGTTATATAAACTTCTAAATATAAATGCTTAAAAATAACTAAAACGTTTTACTTCGTTTTCGCTCTTTTCCAGTTCTTTTTGCCGCCTCCGCCACTACCTCCACGGCCACCACCGCCACGACCACCACCAGATGGCTTCATACGTTTACGTGCGCCTGCAAACTGTTCCGAATCATCGAAATCATCACCAGCGCCACCCTTCTTATAGCGACCTTTTCCTTTGAAACCCTTGCTATCCTCCAAATCCTTTAATTCCAGCTTTGCAGTGCGCTGTGCTTCACCTACACGTTCTTGCAGAGCCATGACTTCATCCTCTTCACATTTGTACAATGGAAGCTGTTTTCCCAGCAAATGTTCTATGCGTTGATACAACTCAACATCATACTGTGTAACGAATGTTATGGCTTTGCCAGAGCGACCAGCACGAGCTGTACGTCCAACACGATGTATGTAGTCCTTACTATGCGTCGGTATATCAAAATTCAAAACTACATCCACATGCGGAATGTCTAGACCACGCGAAGCTACATCTGTGGATATGAGTATGGAACGATTCTTCGCCTTAAATTTGTTGAGAGCAGCCAGACGTTTATTTTGTGACATTTGACCATGCAAAGGTATGGCAGCCAGACCCAAAGCGCGTAACATAAGCGCTGTTCTGACTGTATTGTTACAGGTACTGCAAAATATCATAAAACTATTGCCAGCCAACTCGTTGATGATGTGCACCAGATAAACATCTTTATACTTGACTGGTATGAAGACGTAGTATTGCTGTAGTTGCTCCACGGTCTGATATTTGTTTGAGACTTCAACCTTTACCGGATCTTTGAGTGATGCACGCTGCAGTTTCTTAACCTTTTTGGTCATGGTGGCACTGAAGAGATAGGTGCGACGCTCACGTGGCAATACTTTGAGTATCTTGTCTAGCTCTACTTCAAAATCCATGTTTAGTATACGATCAGCTTCATCCATAACCAGATATTTGATGGCTTTTATATTGAAACCTTTGGTATTTTCCAAGTGGTCGAGCAGACGTCCAGGTGTTGCAATGATGATGTGCGGTCGCTTGCCAAGTTGCATAGCTTGTGAAACCATATCCATTCCACCAACGATGACACAACATTTGACGCCAATTGAACTACCTGCAGAGAATAGAGTAAGCACCGATTAGCATAAAATAATGGCAAGAAATTTTTAATTCTTTTTTAGTTTTTAAACTCAGAGGTAGTGACGAAACTAATTTAAATAATTTCATGTATTTTTGTATCAAATCACAATATTAACATCATTGTCATATAAAATTACAGATAAGATTTGCTCAAACTTACCCAGCGCTTCGAATTGCTCCGATATCTGGAATGCTAATTCACGCGTGGGCGTCAATACCAACGCAAAGTAGCGCTGTGGATTTTCCAAAAGTGCCTGTAATATAGGCAGCGCAAAGGCACCGGTCTTGCCAGAACCAGTTTCTGCTAAACCAATGATATCCTTGCCCTGCAGTGCTACGGGTATGGCTTCCATTTGTATTTTCGAAGGTGTCTTCCACTTGAGTTCTGCACAAGCTTCACGCAATGTTTCAATTAAACCCTGTTAGTAATCAGAACTATTATTTAATTAAGAATTTTCATCGGTAAGGATATTTTCAAGTCTCCCTCTTACCAGATCTTCCCATGTGAGTTTTTTGTCTGCCGTTGGGGCATCAGCTGAATCAGTGGTTCCATTTTTTATCGCTGCTATTTCGTCATTTGACAGGGCATCGTTATCAGAATCCTCTTCTTTACCAGAGTGTTCTTTTTCATTATCATCTTCTTCCTCGTCATTAGAAGATTCATCCTGCTGCTCTTCATCATCTAACTCCTCTTCTTCCTCCTCACAACTTAGCACATTATCATCCTCTTCTGAACTCTGCGACATTTATTAGTTCTTATTTTTAGATTTTTCAGTATTTATTTTCAATTTTATAAGCTGAATTGCATGTTACAAACATCACCCAAAATTTAACACGTTATATTACTGCTGCGTTCAATTAAAAATGAACGATTTTGCACGCTAGGTTGCTAAATGTAACCTCACTTTTAAATTCAAGCATTGGCTTGACACTCAAGGTTGCACAAGTACGTACTTTCGTACCATTTTGGACACGTTTTTATTCTTCACGTACGAGGTACAACATTTTCCGTACTAGTACACTTTTATTTTCATCGCTTTTCTGTGTATTTCTCTTGGTGTGGCCACACTCGTTTTTTTTTTGGTTCGCATTATAGCGATTTGGCAGCACTTCTAGCATTTGGTTGTTTGTTTACGTATGAAGTGCAAACAAACAAAAAGTGCGAATCACATCTGTGGTGCGAATGGTACCAAGGTACCAATGGTACTCGTACCTATAAGCTTGTATGAAAGTTTCATATAAATCAGAGGGTACTAGTACGTCGGTACTTTTGCTTTATGTTGGTATTCATAACAATTTGCCATGGCTTTATTTTTCAGTTTGTTTACAAATAATTCGACAAACACACAAGCTTTTATTGATCCTTCCTTTGTTTTTAGTATAGCTTGGCATTGGTTGCATTTCGCTGTTTCAGTTTTTATTTCTGGTAAGAAAAAACACCAAACTGAACTTTTATCTTCCGATTTGCTTTTGTGCACGATGTAACGTTTGTCCATCCTAGCACCTGAGAAATTTGTTGGAAATAATCTTATTGTGCTATCCTTGTAAACACTTTAGATAAATCACTTCAAAATATCATTAATTTTTGCTAAAGATATGTTTTGTATCCTTTTACAGCTGAGATCAGTAAACTTTGTTTTGGACAGCAGCAGGGCTGAAAACACTTTATAAGGTGGGCTCAGACGATACTACATGTTGCCAAGCCTGGGTGTAAGACTGAATAACTAAAAATTAAGCTTTGCGTCTAAACGATCCCATTTGTTGTTGAACCTCATTAAGCTAAAAAATTTCGAATGGACAGCAGGTATAGCGTTTTGGCAGCAGTGGTGATAATTAATTAATTATTAGAAGATGAAGATCATTTTTAAAGTTAACTGTTCCTAAACTAAGCTGCCAAGAGTGGTAGATATATGAAAAAAACGATGTTGCCATGTCATTATGTTAATGTTCTTAATCAACTAGGGCGAAATAAAAAGGGATGCTATCTCATTGGGTTTGAGTTGAAATAATTCTTTGAAGGTGTTGCTTTTTGCTTCTGTGGTGTAAAGTATACCACAGTATAAAATTTTTCTAAGCGTATTGTTGTTGAAATTTATAATGTATTTGAAATTCTGCCTTTTTTCTTATCAAATCTGTTCTGAAATTAATATTATGCATTAATAGGCATTTGAAATTGCAAATGGTTGGCATTTAAATTAATGGAAAACAATCAGCATTTTCTGTGAAACTTTAAGTTCTGTTTTTCTTCTTATCAAATTAATTCTGGAATGAATAAAAGAGGGGTTTCATGTCAGCCAGCAAGTAGAGCAAATTTTCTATTTCTTGAAATTTTCTTGACACACAAAAAATAATTCCTAGAAATTTCAAGAAAATGTGAAATAGCGAAATAGACTTGATTCAGATAAAAACAAACTAAAGAAAACAAAATAAAAGATTGACAGCTAAAAGAATTTTAAAAATGTTATCGATGCGTTTCTAACGCCTTTTTAAACACTTGCTTTTGTAATTGGATTCAGATCTAGTTGTTATACCAAACTAAAACGGAGCGTAGTTTGAAATAATTTTTTTAATTCTCAGCTAAATGGCGAGAAAACCATAAATCTATTTATAAAAATTTGTGATGTGAACATATTGATAAATGAAAAAATCAATTATTTTTTGTTATAATGGGACATGGAGTGACAGAATTAATTGTTTATATATATGTATCTATTTAAGGTGCCCCCAGACTATATGTTTCATACAGATGACATGTCAAAAAAATTACATACGAATTTCATCTGTGTGTCAAAATTTAGTTTTTGTCATTCAGTTTTTACTTTTGTCTCCACACTATCTGACACGTCCTTTGAAAATAAAAAACAGCTTTTGAAATTTTTGTAAACCGTAAAGCTCTTAAGTGTCCACCTTTGGCCATTCAAACTAAGAATAAATTCATTAAAAATCAATTTAATGAAAAATTTATAATAATTAATGAATTTAATTAAAAATCAATTTATTGAATAAATATCTTAAAATTTGCCTTTTCTTCTATTTTCACATAAAAAATTTATCAAACTGACATTTTGCACAGATGGAAAAACATACGAAATTAGAGACTGTTCTAATTCAAAAATTTACAGACGCAAATAAAAACGACATTTCAAAACGACATTTTCATATGTTCCACACTATCTGTAGCTAAAAACTATTTCTAATTATTGACGTGTCATATGTATGAAACATATAGTGTAGAAGCACTTTTAACAATGAAAAATGTTGTTGTTGTTTCGGCCTTCTGTCGTTTGTTGCTATTATAAATTGGGCTGTGGTCGTATAAAAATATGAACTGTTTTTTTATTAACTTTTTGCTTTTTTATTATCCTATTTTTAAATATTTGGCTCACTTTGTGGGCCTTCGTCAGGGCATGAAAGAATAACAAATTATTTCTTTAACACATTTAAGAGATTATATAGAGCACAAATGAAAATCTTTACATAAAAAGTTTAAAAAGCTAGCGAAACTAATAGCAAAGCTTAACAGATGGAATAAAATCACGATAAAACATTTGATATTTAATATTTTATATGTTTTGTAGCGATCTTTTTTTTTTTTTGCTTGTCAAACTGGTATCTTTGTTTAGAAAATCCCCACATTTTCATTGTCTGTTTCGACCTTTTTATATTATTCATATATATTTTATAATTTTGAGAGTACTTTTTTATTTTCTGCCGATGCAACCCTGTTGACACTGTTGTACAAAAACTCAAGAAAAAACAAGCACGCAGTTTTTAAAATTATTTTGGCACGCGTGATACAATCACAGGGTAAGCTCATTTTAATGCGGTTCAATCGACAAGTTGTCCAACAACAAAGGTGCGATGGCCTAGTAAAATAGTAGGTGTGTTGCTATACATATTGGTTCAAAAGTACGTAAATGGTTTCTAGCTAGTTTCAAGCACAAAAACAGCTGATTACTTATCAAACGTAGACAGCGCTAATATAAATTTGTCAATTTGTTTTTGAAGCAATACCAATAATTAATTAATACTTTTAATAATTAATTTATAGTTAAAAATGGGCATATTTATTTTTCATCGCACAATATAAGCAAACAAGTAAAGTTTGTTCTTGTTAATGCTAGTTCTTATGATGCTGCAAGAAATTTTTCCAGCACACTTCAACCAACTTTCGAGCTCGAGAGAGCAATTTATGCTTGTTCTTCTCTCTTTTCAGCTAGAAAAAGTAGGAAAACATGTTATAGCAGCTTGCAAGTACTACAATAAAAAAAGACATCTAATAAAAACAGCAATAATAAAACTTAAATTCGATCAGCCAACTTGGACATCTCCATCACTTTTACTCCAATCGATTATGGTGGCATGAACATGTATGTTATATTTGTTTTGTTGGAATAATTTGAAGATAGAAAGATAATTTTTACCAGAGTGAAGAACTTTCACTGCATTTTGAAAAACAAGAATTTACAGTGAAAAATAAGTAAAAACTACTGTAAACAGTAGCATTTATTATAAAAATCTATTTCAAAATGGTAATAGTAACAACATTTTGTTTGTAATGCGAGGCATACACAATACAATCCAATTGTCAATTGAGTCTTGCAATTGAATTGGTTCTCGGTCACACACTGTATAAACTTAATTGAAAGATTTTCTTTCAACTGTCAAATATATATGATTAGCTTAGAAACAATTGTAAAATTTTCTTCACAAACGACAGCTAAAAATATATACAGCCTTTCAAATGATTTGACCATACACAGCACAATCGAATTGAAAGACTTGCCAGGAAACTTGAAAAAATCAAAAGTTGTTGATTGACTGATTGACAAAGCCATACACGCTTTGATTTGAGCAACAACCAACTCAGCTGACGATTAGATTGTATTGTGTATGCCTTGCATAACAATACTGAAGCGAAAACAAATTTAATCACATACTACATCACATATAATATTACATCTTTACATAAAATCAGTCTGCCTTTTATTGACAAAAATATTTTACAAATTATTTCTTTTTAAATATTTGTAGTTAAAAAATATCTCGGGTTTTAAGGTTCCGAAAGTTGATAAATATTTTTGAACTTACTTACTTAGTTATTTGGCGCTACAACCGTATGTCGATCGATCGACCCCATCTAAGAAAAAGCGTCAGCCATTTCTGTCTCCCGCTTGCTGGCGCAAGTTGAAAATTCCAAGCTTCGTCAGGTTGTCCTTTACTTGTTCTTTCCAACGAAGATGAGTTCGTCCTCTTCTGCGTTGACCACCGATGGGTACCGAATCGAATATTTTCTGCCTGCGAAGATTCTCGATTTTAATGCTCTTGACAATGTCGATGTCACTACCTAAACAGAATGAATGTGGTTGTAGCTGTGTAATCACATGTATTCGAGATAAAATATTTTTGAATTCAAGAATATAATTATCTAAGGATCTGCAAATATAATTGCAATTTATTACAAAAAATGTGTAAATTTTGTTACTCATTTGGTCATCATGAGCGATAATGTGTATCCACTTTACAGTTGTCCAGCTGGGGTATAGGATAATTAGGGTTTTCATAAACTGTCGTTTTGTTGTATTGCCGTATTTTTTCACAACAGTTGTAAAATTTTTTGTTGTTGCCTTCCACATAAAACTAATTTACGACACTACAATTGCTTTTGGTATGTATACTGTTTTTCGTGTATCACCAGTGCTGTTCTTGTTACGAATTTGTTATTACCGTAAACATTTCATAAGTAACATCACTACCATAACAGCTTTTCTTTTTATTTTGCGAGGCAAAAATGTTTGTAGAAGAAATTGAATTTCTTGAAAGTTTTGACATGGCTTTCTGATTCATAACAAGATCAAGTCTATACTTTTCGCATAAAGCTCTTATTATTTCACTCTTTTCGTTTTGTTTAGGCATTTAAAAAAAAAATATTTTCTCCAGTCATCTGTCTGTTTCTTCAGTCAGCTGTGCACAAATGAAAAATTGCATTTTAAAATAGAGTCTGCCCGTTTTCAATATAAAAATGTTAATTTTTGATTTATCGTTTTTATTTTGAAATTGTTCATTTTTGAAACAAATATGTATTTTTAATTTTAAGTTGAAACAGATACAGAAAAAATAGCAACGCCATTTTATTTTATTCGTATACATTGCGTCACGTCGCTTAGTGCGAAATAAAAAAAATTGTCTTTATTAAATATGGAATATTGTGATGAAGAATGGCTGGCTTTGGATGGTGAGGCGCCTAATTTTAGTCCTCACATCACTTCATCATTTACATCTCCATTAGAGGAATGCTCATTCCAAGAAGTGGATGCCAGCGAGGATGATGAAAAACTCGGGAACTCCTAAAGGAATTTGATATGGAATGCATAATGAAGTTCTTGAAGGGTATATTTTTAATTTACTATTTTTATTTTATATAATAACATAATAATTAATAAAAATAATTAAAAATTAAAATTTTTTGTCTAATTTCAATGTGATATCCTGGAAAAGGCTATAAAAAGGTAAAGAAAATTTTAAATCAAAATTTTTCGTTTTTAATATGAAGTGAAAACATTTTCAAAACAAAAATATTTTCATTTTAAAAAATGTGTGTTTTCATTTTAAAAAATGTGCTGTTTTAAATCAAAAATTTTCATTTTTAAATCCAAATTATGTATTCTAAAATCAAAATGTATCAACTTTAAAACAAAATTTTATAGTTTTAGATTGAAAATAAAACAGTATTAAACTAAAATGATAAATTTTTTAAATAAAAATGAGAATCGTTTTAAAAATGAAAATATCGTAGTTGATTTAAAAATTTTCAACTTTACCCTACTTTTGTTGCTGTTTTTTTTTTTTTATTTAAAGTTGGAATTTTTGATTTTACTTTGTTTTTATTTTCGGTGTATAAATACGACATACAACAAAATAAACCCTTATGGTATGTTCACAGTTGTATTTTTTATTGAAAACGCAATACGACATACTATAATACGACAATTTGTGAATACCCTAAATAAAAGCTGCATAATAGCAGTTCTTACTTCATAATCATACTAACAAAATCTATGTGCCGCCAGATGTCACTAGAAATGTAGTTGGCAACGCGCTAGTTTTGTATTGATCAAAATCTGACGTTTCATCTACAGAGTAGAAGAAAAAATTTTCTATTTTACGAAACAGCGACGGGTAAAATTTTCTTCTTCCTTGAAGAAAAAATATTTTCACACAGTTTAACGGCAAAAAATTAATTGAATGCAAGTGTAAAAGTGAGTTGAAACCAAGAGCAATAGAATAATATTGAAATCGTATAAGAAGAAAGAAATTAAAGCTCTAAAAATAATAGGTGAAAATTAATTGCATCAACAAAATTGTAACTTCATAATTACAAGTTATGTGAAAATTAGAAATGAAATGATGAAAAAGTTACTACTTTTCGATTTTTCATTGAATGCAAAATGCACTTTTAAACAGTGCGGTTCCTGAGGGTTTTTCGTGTGCGTGCGTGTGTGTCTGACTGCGATTGTGTCCAAAGAAAATTTAATTGATTTTTGGACTTTTTTCCAATTTTCTTCCCATTGTAGAAAAATCGTAACTCTCAATCAACTTGAGGGTGGGTGCAAGTAAAACGGCAAAACGTACAATAGCAGTCGACGTAGACGTTGACGCAGCAAAAAGCAGCGCGGCGGCATTCTTCTTGTACTCCAAAAAAGGCATAAGAAAAAGGAGCAAAAAAGGAATACACACAAGTATACAAGAGCAACCAGCCAGCCAGCCAACAAAGCAACGCAACCATAAAAACAACAACATTATCTAAATACGGGACAAAATTACTATTTGCCAAAAAAGTGCAAAATCCGAAATTATTAAATTTTTTTGAAAAAAAACCGATAAAGGTAAATAAATAAATTCATCGTTAATTGTGAACAATTCCAAGCGTGTCCTTATTTCAGTGGCTGCAACTTTAGGTTAAAAATCAAACAACTTTAAATTTTGGACAGTCAGTGCTGAACGACGCCCCCAACTCTGCCGACTCAATTATCTGTAAAAACAACGACACTTAACTGCTGACATTGTTCAGCTCAACAATATTCAGTAAATTAATCGTTTTGGTGCGTCCAGCGATAACACCGGCACCAATATGAACGCTGCAACCGATCCCTGGATTATAACGCAGCGCGAAAAAGTCAAATATCAGGAGCAGTTCAAGTCGTTACAGCCACAAAATGGATTTATCACTGGAGGTCAGGCGAAGGGCTTCTTCTTGCAATCACAACTTCCGCCACTTATTCTGGGTCAGATTTGGTAAGTTTTCCGGTTTTATCATTCAATATTTATGCAACAATGGCTGCGTTTACAGAACTAAATTTTTTGCTACTGTTAGGTAAAAGTCTTGGGAACAATTGAAGATGAACGGAAACTATTTTTTTTAATTGTATGTATTAAGGCCTTCTAAGTTCAATTCCATAAAAATTCAGACCGCTCTCAAGTCGTTTAGAAGTTATAGGGTTCTAAAGTTGTAAAAGTTGGCTTTAAAACTTGTGATTTTTTTTTTAATTTTCTTACAAAAGTAGGAATTATGGTTATCAAAAGAAAGGTAATGTTGTCACCTATTCAACGAGCCATCAAAAAAAGTAAATTTTGAGTTTCCGTTCATCTTCAATTATGCCAAGTCTTGTGCACCGCAAGTATTATTTCCGCTACTCACAACATGTTGTCAATGCCTGCATTCAGCGGAAAGAACTGTTCCACAACTTTCGGGCTGAATGGTATGCTCTCACAGAACATGTTCCTTGAGATGTCACAATTTATATAGCGAAAATATTTTATGCTACTTCGCTACCTGAGCACTTTTTCGGCTAGAATGCGGCCTATATTTCGCCACGCTTTATTTTTCCGCTACATTTACTCAACAACATGTTGTATTTTTCAATTGCAAAGTTTGACATTTGGAGGTGAAAGTATTATAATAATAGAATAACACAAAACTATGTGAAAGGTGCAATTTATCAACATTTTAATTAATTACTACTTTTAATTAAAGAAATGAGTGGAATTTTTGTCAATTTTTGTAACTGTGTTGACAGAAAATACAAATCACCGTTCACAAGACACACAAAGTTGCGAAAAGTGATACAACATGTTGATTTCTGTAAACGCAGCTAATGACCGCATTCAGCGCAGACAACAGTTGGCAACTGTTGTGTAAAAATTCGCTGAATGGTACAAATTAGCGCTAACTAAAACTGATAAAGTAGCGAACACCTTTTAATCGAGCGAACAAATTCTATGCTACATGAACACAACTGTTTGCTTGACTGTCAGATGGTGTTACTGACGCTGTTAAATTAATAAACGCAGAAAGAACGCAGAAAATTTAAGTGAGAAACCTTTGCATTGAATTAAATTTAAATAAAAAGTAAATTGAATCTAACTTCTGACGTGTAGTATAGCAACACATTCAGAGAAAAACATCGTGAACTAAGGTAGCGCTACCATTACAGTTCACAACAGTTGTCTGCGCTGAATACGGCCAATATCAACGCCTGCATCGTTCTCAAATTCATGAAGCTATTAAACATAAACTTAAAATACATTTCTACAAATTTTATTATTTTTAAAAAATTCAGTTTTTTAAGGATTATAAATTAAAATATATTGCAGTGATTAAATTGCTGCAGTCAAAGTAGCTAGTCATAAAATTATTGCTTTTTAAAGCACTCACTGTTTCCATAATTTCAAAACTTACTACTGCTCAAGAATGATAGATACAAGATTACGACATCCAAAGCTCATTTATAATGTTGTGGCACTTGAGAGCGAGCTCGGTCGAGTTGTCAGAATGGATGAAAAGAAATCAATAAAATTAATGCATAGAAGAAAGAAAAGCACAGTGACAGTTCAAGCAAAGGTGGAAAAAGAGTGCATTTCTCTCAAGTGCCACAACCTTTTAAATGAACATTGACGACATTGACGCAGAGTCGCCAGATGAAATTACCACCAAATTTCTCTTTTTCTCGCACTTTAATCTCATAAATTACCACAATCCCAAAATACCTCAAATTACCACAAATTTAGCAAAAATACCTCAAAATTCCCACAAAATACCTCAAAATACCACAAAATACCATAATACGTCAAAATACCACAAAATACCAAAATGCAGTATTAAATACCATAAAACTAATTTGATTTTTGTAGTATCGCAACATAATTGCCGACATTTTACCATATTAAATAAAAAAAAATTTATTTTTAAAATTGTTCAGTTCTATATTTATTAAAAAGAATAAATTAATTTAAATTGATATTTACAGAGTTAAGTTTATTTCATTTTTATACATTGCGCTAGAATAAAGTGCATATTGGACTTTATTAAACTGACCTTCTGTTGTGCAGTTCGATTTTGATAAGCTCTTAGCATATAAAATGCTTGAAAGCATATCCGTGGAGGCATACATTTTTTTTAATAATATTTATTTGAGAAAATATTCGTTCCACATTAGCTGAAGAATGAGGAAGGCAAGATATATAAGAAATTAATTTTCTCATCTTGTTCATTTAAAATATTTTTCCAAAATTCAGTAAAAGGCAACATAATTTCAATGTTTGTATTCGCAATTTTTTGAATTCCCTATAAATGCTGTTAAAACTTTTTTTAGGAATTTCATTTGGTAAAAGCTGGATTAAAGGCATTATAGATTTATTTTTTTAAATTTGAGGGACTTAAACTTGAAACTTGTTTCAATATAATTAAAATTTTCTGAGGGAAATCTCTAAGAACTTATTTGGAGGCTTGCGTAACATGTCTAGATGATAACATGTGCTTTTTCGCTTCTTCCCTTCCTGCTTGAAGACGTATTCCTCCACATGGTCTACAAATAAAATGACAGGGAGAGCTTGGTGGATCCTTTTCCATCCAGTACTGAAATGAAATCGGATAGTCAGCGGTCTTGAAAACGTTTTGTTCGAAACCTGAATTAAACGTGTTAGAATATATAATATAAATTTTATAAAGTTATAACAATATTATTTCTTGTGTGGAGTAGGAACTTCCAATGAAGCAGATCTATTATCAATGATGATTTCAGGGTCCAGTACTTGAAATTCTTCTGTTAAGCGATTCATCTCGCTCTTAGCAAGTTTTAAAATTTCATCGCTGGCGTCATCAGAAGAATTGACAAATAATTAAAAAAATTTTAGGATTCAACTCGAACAGAATTTGGGCTGCTTCTGTCCTTATTTGCGGACAGACGCACATATTTTCTTCAGCCTCACATTTCTTACAATTTCTTTGTGCGCCACATGTTTTCCTTTTTCACATTTATAATATTAAAATTCGTATTAATATGTAAACTTAGTATACTTACAATGTTTTGCAGAAATAATTTTGCGGCAAGGATCTTTTTTTTCCAGACATTATACTTTTTTAAACACTTTTTACTAACGTAAAATCAACAACTGCTTCAAATAAAGTCGATCAACAGAGTGTTATTTCTTTAATGAAAGTGTGCTTTGTTTAATGACGAATTGTAAAAAACAAAGAGAAAATAGATACATACTAAAAACCACCACAAACAAGTGCATTCAGTCATTTGAAGAATTCAAGAAACGCATCTTTCTCATAATTCGTATTTCTACCACGCGTGGTAAAAATGTCGTGGTATTTTATGGTAATTTGTGGTAATTTGAGGTAATTTGAGGTATTTTGTAGTATTTTGAGGTACTTTTTCCCACGCGAGGGATTTTTCCCACAAAATACCATGGGAAATACCACAGCACTATTTATCGTATTTTTCTGGCAACAGTGCATTGACGTCGCTGGAGCCAATTGAATGTTACCAACTCTATTTTTTTCCTTATTTGCCATCTCATTTTAGCCAATAGGAATAGTTGGCTGCAAATACGTCATCTAGCGGTAAAATATGCGCATGTCGTAATCTGTAAATTCTTTCATTCATGCTACTGCTTCCGCTTGTACTGTAAAATCAAATAGTCGCAGTCAAAGCAAAAGCAATAAATATCTGATAGGAGGTGTTCACAAGTGGTCAAATGCATGGTAAAATTATTTATCAGATAGCCTTGACAACTACCTATTTTCTCACGAGCTGCGATCAACGAACGTCAAACAAAAGAAAACATAAAACAAGCGTCCAATAACAGTTTTTTTTTAAACTTACATGAAATTTATTTGTTTATTTTTTTTTTGTGTGACACAAAACATTTTTGATGTCTCTATTTTGCATCAGCTTTTATTTTTTCATATTAGATTTTCTTTTGTGTGACATTTTGTTTGACCGCAGCAAAAATTGTCGCTACCATAGAATAATTATTGCAAAGCAGTAGCGACAATTTTTGCTGCGGTGAACGTAGCATGTTTGATTCGAAATGAAATTCGTTGTCAGAATTTCAAAATTACAAAAATTCGCAAAAATACAAAAAAAAATATAGGTGGCAACTCTATCCGCCATCTTGAATTTTAAATTTTGACATCAATTCCGAAATCAGCTACTAACTAAAAGTGCCAACCACGAAGTCCACAGAACTCCAAAAAGCCCTAAAACACTACAGCTTTTCCTATACAAGATCATTGAATTTTTTGGATACTTTCTCTCAATTTCAAGCTTTTTAAGCTTTTTGCAGAAGGCATCAAGTTTTCCTCTACTTGGGACTTCGTGCCGTTCGCTTGTAAGCTAGCATACTTGCAAGACCCAAGCTATCGTGGCCTTATTTATATTCAAATACAAGTTGTACTTGATTAAAAATTATCAAGCTCAAGCAAGCTTGAACTTGTATTTTAAGCAAGTACTTGAAATAGACTTCAAGTAGGCTTGTGCAATTCTCTGGTCTAGAGCTCAATCAAAATTTTGACTGATTCGATGCATAGTAGAACTAGACAAGGTAGTTTTAGGGCTGAATATGTTGTCTTTCTTAGTGACCATAACTGTCAAACTCAGCCATTTTGGTATTTTTGTCAATTTTTGCTTTCATATAGCATTCTCATTGGTTGCAGATTTTGTATGAAATGTCAACTTCGTTTTGACGTTTTCGGTCACTGGTCAAAGCAGCATCAGTTTTTCAACAGTCGTAGCAGACTATTTTGCTTTTATACTTTGTGCTGAAACATTTGTTTGATCGCTTTCGTGCTTTTTTAAAAATGTGTTTTTTTTTTGGTTTATACTATGTATAGGATGGCAGAATCTGATGTAAGAATATAAAAAAGTTTTTTGACACTTTTGACACAAGAACACATTTTTAGAGTCCACCTTTATGTCAAAACAACTTTTTGACCTTCTTAGGGTCCACCCTAGTGTCCTATCGAAAAGCGATTTGCGATCGAAAAGCTAACAAAAATTGCACTTAAGCGATCAAACAACCCAATAAGCATTAACCTAGGAGATGAGCTTGATCTCCAGTGGAGCTACAGTTCGTTTCTCCAATCTCCAGTGCTGGATCTTCTTCAGGAAAATTTACCTTCGGTCTTCACTTGAGCTCCAAGGTCCTTATCTAAGCGATCTCCAACCAAAAATCAAATGAGCTTTATTCATTTTGTCATCTAACCTTTTATTATTTTATTTGAAATTGCAATTTATTTATTTATTGAAATAGTTTGTTGCAGGTTCTTACTTACTTTATTATTTTGTTGCAATTCACTTAAATATGTGACAATTATTCACAAAATAACACGAAACACAATAACCAAAACAACCAAGTGTTGCCAGGTACAAAAACAAATTATTTTTTCTGACACTTCAACAGTATTGCCTGTTTGAAAATTAATACATCACAAGCCAATTTCCAGTTCAACTGCAAGATGTTGGAGTTGACTTGGAGTAATGCATAGGAGATCAAGTGGAGGTTTTTCCACTTGCTTCCAAACTTGAAGAAAAATCTTTTTCTTGCTTATTGGGTAGTAAAAAATATATCGACACCGAAATAACATACAGTACGGCTTTGATCAACGCAAACTCGATGCACGCAACTCCTCGATCATTGCAATACTAATGTTAAGTTATATTTTAAATAAAATATTTTTTCTTTGATATAAAAGAGTTGTATGTTATTATTCAAACATATAAATTTCAGTAAAAAACTGTTAATAAGACAGTGTAAAAAAGATTACATGCGTTTGTTTAGCGATTTTCTATGAATTTCTGTTCAAAACTAGCACGGTTTGGCAAAACAGTTTTTTGATTTGGTTTCTGCAACATCCTCAGTTTTTGCAACTGGCCGAATTTCTATTAGTTGCGTTAAGCGAGGCCGTACTGTATATGTATTAAAGAATATGGGAGAATATTTTTGCCTATTTAACTCGATTTGCTCGTCTTTGGAGTTTATTCCTTTAGCGTCGATTTCATATATAGCCCGCAGTGTGAAAATTATATAGAGAGTGAAATCGAATTTTAACAAAATACTCAAGCGGTACCTTTTCCTATTCAACAACATGTGTTAAACAAGTAAAATACCAAAAAAATAAACACATCATCAAAAACAACGTAGTGCGCCAACTAAGTTAATTCTTCGAATTACAACACACGGAAATATTAAGGTTACTCATGCAAATGGGCAATAACCTTGAAAATGGTATAAACCGTATAAGTTTTAATCAGTCATATAAATGAACAGTAAAACTTGTATGGAGAAAGAAACCTTTGCATAAACCAGATACATTTGCTCTCCGATTTAGGTGAGCAAACGAGATGGAAAACCTTTTTGATCAATCAACTGTTTTCTTTTTTTGAAAATTAATTAATTTCTAATCAGAAGCAGGCATAAAAGTAATTACATAGGTAAAAATTTGTGAATTGGAGTAAAAGTAACAATTATTTCATTTTTTTACTAAAATTTGCAATCTTTATGCAATACAATTCCTGTAAATTTGATAGCTCTTACGCAAAAAATACAAACCAACACTAAAAACCAATAAAAACATATATGTATCAGAGAACTGCAATGAGTATCCGACAGAATTCGGATACTCAAATCATACCCGAGTGTCGTGCTGTTCTCAACTCTATCCATACTTAATAACATGTGTAAAATACTTATAGGCATTCGGCTCATTAGCATTTTTTCGGGTATAAGTACATTCTCATATCCGAGAGAGGCATGATCCGATCCACTTCGAGCCGTTTTCAATGAGTGCGTTGAGTCAGTTTATTACAAAGGCGCTCGATTCGAATGTATTTTGAGTGTACTTTGAGTACTGCTCCTTCTCTGCCAACGTCTCTTAGCGCTAGTTAGTTTTTTTTTTGCGTATGCACTTTTCGTAAGTATTTGTCTGCAGGCCATGTGAGCTCTCATTTTCTGTTTGTTTTTTCTCGAAAACTCGTTCTTGGTATTTTATTGTTGCACTCTATGGAGGAAAAAAAATAACAACGCTTGTGATTTTGGTTTGTTGGACATAAAAAAAAAAATAAAACAAAATCAAAATGCCGCCGCACAGTGGATAAAAGTTGGAAATAAATATCAAAACTGATGATCTCTTTTTGTGATTTTTTTTTCTTTGCGTTGCTTAACAATATTCTAACTCCAAATATTCCAAAATATTTATCAGAAATATATGTATATAGGTTTTCTGTGTAGACGCCTTAAAATTGGATTGATGTAAAAATGCTGAAAAAATTTCGTAAAATATTGATATTTTTCAAGAGTTATTACAGACAATTGAGAAAACGTATTGCACTCTGGTTTTTTTTAAGTACAAAAAGCATTATTGAAAAAGTTTTTTGCATTCTTGAAATATTTTTTTTTATTTTTGCAATAAATTTCTTATGCAAAGTTGATATGACAAAAAAACGTAAATTTATTTTTTTGCAGAAAATATTTTTATAATTCAAAAAGATAATGATCTTCGGATGTCAACGATATATTAAATAAAGAAATGCTTTTATTGGACTTTAATTTGAGCGATTAAAAAAAAAACTGACAGAGTTTTTTGCGTCTTTGAACAACATTTGGTAAATGCGTTTCGAAGAAAATATAGGTATGGTTAGTCTCAAGGTTTATTTCTATAGTCATTTTCTTTACTATGCTTTTAGGCATTTTTTTATTTAACGATCACTTCTTACGAAAGTGCGGCATATTGATATATAGGTATATTTTTTTAATTTAAAATCGTTAAATTTTTAATGTAAATAGTGAAAGCATTTACTTACTAAATACGATAAATGGTTTAAAATGTTATAATTCTTCTTTTGAAATACTAGTATATATTTACAGAGTAATTAAGTATTCCACAGTGTGTTTCTCAGTCTAGTAATTTGCTATGTTAATATATATTAAATATTTTTTTTAAATAATTAAATAATTAAATAATAATTTTTAAATAATTACAATTAAATTGAATTAGTAAAACAGTAATGTGATATGTATAAAGTTAAATTAATTCACATTATCTTAAATCTTACTATGAAACATTTTAATGAATTTCGCAATAAAATTCTTTCCAAACTATTCAAACATTTAAATTCCCTTGTCAATAAATGTTCTTCAAACATCTTCAATCAGCTGAAAGTGAAATATGTATTCTTTGATTCTAAACAACAGAATTGGAATACGTACACGGAGAAAATTAATTTGCTTGAATCAATTTGTATTTAGGAAAAAGAAAAATTTTGATAAAATTCAAGCAAAATTTTGCTAAGTTATTATAAACTGAAAATCAAATTTTAACTTAATTCAAGCAAATATTTGCTAAGTTATTATAAATGGGAATAGCAAATTTTTACTAAATTCAAGCAAATATTTGCTTAGTTATTACAAATTGGAATAGCACATTTTGATTAGTTTTTGCTGAAATTTACCATAATTTTGAAGTGGCTGAGAATCAAGCGCAAGTTTTGCTTAACCACAATACTAATTTAGCAAACAGCTTTTTCCGTGTATGCAAGCCATGTTTTTATGCTACACGACCTGTACTCACTTTATCACAATGCTAAAATGTATGCTATTATCTTTTTTAACTGTTGATAGTATCACATTTACAACCAGCGTCAGTTTGTGTCAAAAAGCATTAGGTTCACTCCTTTTTTTTATAATAAAAACGAAACGATAAGCGCTTTTTTTGATGATTTTTTTCCGTTTTTATAAAAAGCAAACAAACAATATCTTGAAATACTATAAACCACTATTTTAAACAGTTTGGATGCTGCGCTTCATTGAAGTTGGAATACGTAAAAACTCGTGAAGTAGAAATTTTCGTATGGGAGGTGGGAGTGGCAAAAGAGACTTTTTTAATGATAGATATATATTGAAGATTTCTGACAGAATGGTTCTTGTATTGGTTCAAGACAAAAAAATATGGCGTTTTAAATATTTGTGTTGTATGGGAGGTAGGCTTGATTGAGGGCGGATTTAAAAGTATTTTTGTGTGTATTCTAATAAAGCAAATTCCAATTAATACACAAAATTTAATTGGTTTACGATGAGTCCTTCTATTTATTGACAACTTTTGTATGGGGCTCAACCACTGTGCGGCGCACGTGTCTGTTTGCTTCTTGTGCGTAAGCACGTGCAGTGGAAGTTAAATTTAAATTATGCGCATGTGATTTGGCAACTTAAGGTTACAGAAAAATAAAAAAATATACCTTGCAAATTTAATAATAATTGCTGATTGCAGAAAATGAATGACACGATACTATCGAAACTGCGTATTATTTTTAAGCCTCAACAACGTTACCTCATGCGCAGCTTTCTCTGTGTAAGATAAAAACAAAAAGCAACACAAGAATAACACATCTGTTATTCAGCATTTAGATATGCTTAGAAAAAAATAGCACAAAACAAATACAAAAAACTCGCTCACTATTTACTGCTGCGCTCTACTGCGCTCTCTTTCATATCTGTGGCAGATGAGCCGAGTGATTCGGCTACTTGTGTCGATTATGAGTATTTCGGCAAGTAGGATAAGTATCAGCAAGACGACAACAACCATAAGTATTTATTTACCGAAAAAACCCGATCTTTCCCGATCCAACTCATGACTTAGGATACTCATATTTATTTGAGCCGCCGCATTTTAGCTTCGTAGAAGAGAATATGAGTCGAGTTGCGTGCGCTTAGGGTGAGTAGGTTTTTATACTTATTTTTTTCGGATACACTCAGAGTCGCAAAAAAGCTATCCGTTGCAGATCTCTGATATGTATATAAAAAAAAACAAATATCCAAAACATAAAATTGATTACTCAATAAATTTTACTTCTGAAAGACGGATATGTGGTAAAAAAATGCCATATTTAATTTTTCAAGTTCTTTATGTTAAACTTTCTTTGCGTAATAAGCTAAAAATTCTACAAACTAATTAGCTTTTGGACTTAAGACGTTGCTCTGCTTAGCTGCATTTTGGAAACGGTTTATGAACCATATAACTTTTTAGAAAATTCGAAGTGGCAGTGAAGCTAAAATAGGACACTCAACTAAACTGAACTTACTCTAACAAATTCTTCTCTGCCACAAGTCTAAAAAAGTGCATAATCAAGCAAAAACAATAATTACCACAACAAATCCTATATACGCACACACATACCTTATGGCTCATTGTGGGTTGGGTAGTTTTTTCATCACTAGCAAGGATATCGCAAGGTGCGCTTGTTTTGCGTTATTGCATTAAGTTGCATTTAAACGAATTGGGCTAGTTTTGTAAGCTAATCCCTCTGTATGAGAATAACAACAACTTCAGCAAGCTTAAAATGCAGAAGAAAAAAGTGCATACATACAAAAGTTGCTTTATGCATATTTTTGTATCTTTGTGCTGTCAACATTTTGCGAAAACGTTAAAATGTGTCCTTAATAAACTTAGGCTTAAAATTTATGAATGCAGTTTCTGTCACTAACTTGGAATAAAAGTGACTTTTATTATAAATAGGTATAGTTTGGAATATGTACATTATTTCGTGGTTAGGTTTTACATTTTACACATCTAATTTTTTTTTAAATTTGTGTAAATTATGTTGCTAATTTGCTCTCCATATAATTGTTTTTCCCGATTACCTCTTAAAAATAACTTTATACAAAACACACAACACACAAAACAAAATAATTAATTAAAGGAAGACGCTGAAGTAATATATTTTGAGCAGGCATTGATGTATTGCTCCAAATAAAAATTTTATGATTTTTTCAAAATTTTCAAAAACTAAACGCTTAAAAAATCATCCTTTATAAAGCCGGCATAAGAAAAATGGTCTTGTTTTTTGTATTCTGTATAAAGTTTTTTTAGAGGTTTTAGAAAAAAACAATTATATGAAAGGAAAATATACAACATAATTAACACAAATTTAAAAAAATTTAATTTAACTACAATATCTAAGAAATCAAAAGGGATTTTTATTTCCAACAGAAAAAATAAAGGTACGTAAATGATTTTATTAAAAGACAGAAAAATTAAAAGTCCGAAACCGATTTTTATTTTTTGACTGAAAAATAAAAGTTTAAGAATAACAGTTAAATTAGTCGAAAAAAATAAAACTCCGAAATAATTGTTATTTTTAGCCCTACAATAACAATCACGTTCTAAGAGTTTAATTTAAAATTTTTTTTTGTCGAAAAATTATTAAAATTTGACTTTTTAGAAAAAGTCGCAAAATAACTATTTAAAATTAACTTTTTCGATATCTCTTATAACAGTTACGGTCACTGCATTTTTCATCATTTGCTTCTTCAATCATTTGCTTCTTAACTGCCTAACAAAAGCGGTACAAAAGTAATGAAAAAAAAAAGTTTAAAAGTAAAATTACAAAAAGTCGATGAGTCGACTTTTACATTTTCAATGCTTGAAAAGTAATTTTTTCCCACAGTAAAATAAATTAAGTACCACCAAAATTCCCATGGCAAAGGTATACAAAAACATCTCCCACCGCAATTAAAATATACCAAAAAAAAATCCCACCATAATTTAAAACACGAAAAAAACCCACAAAAATATCACGCGTTTTAAAAATCATATATCACCAAAAATCATATATGCATTTAAAAATCCACGAATCATCCTTTCGTGTCTCCCATACGAATTAAAAAATACCTCAATAAATTCCATATGCATAAAAAATTAAAAAAAATTAGAAGTACTACTAGAAATAATAGAGGTATTCAATGAACGTCGTGTTTGTGATGTTAATAGTGTAAGAGCGATATATTTTCAAAAGTGTATTTTGCATCAACAAAAACGTAAGGGATATTACATACGTAGCTTACAACACAAAATCTTGGTGTAAACAGAGCGTATAATACGTATATTGGCAACTGTGATTTCATTTTGATTTTAAAATATAATTGAAGACCAATGGATTCGATTAGTAAACTTGCAGATATTTCTTATTATTGTTTAAATAGTAATTATATTTTTCACTTATTTTTGGTATTTTAAAATAACTTTTGTATACTTTACGGTCAAAAAATGCCATATGTCAAAAAATGTCTATTTAGTTTTAATGCCATTTTATGGTGGCAACTTGTTCTTAAAACAAATATGCAATTTAATCGTTTTTATTCAGGGTTAGTTCGAGGAAATGTACAGCGTAAACTAATAGCTTTACGCTTTTGTATATATCCGTCGTTCATCTGGCAACCCGGCGCGTGATGTTGCGAGACAATTCAATGTAAATCAGTCACATGTGAGCAGAATTATAGCGCTCGGCGTAATTCAACGAAAAGAAGGAACTGGAACGCCTCGGACCACAATAATTATACAAGATAGAACCGTCATAATGTTATCGAGAAAGGATCAAAAGCCAAGCGCACCGAAAATCAAATCTACTGTTGAAGTGACTTTGTGCGTCTCAGTCAGCGTACTAAGGCGTTCAAGATACTGCCGGCCTAACAGAGAAAATACACGTTTTTTCCAAAGTTATTGTTTATTCTTCCACTTAGTCCCATTTCCAAGTTTTCTAAGATTTTCTAACATTGCCGATGCCCTTTGAATAGTAAGATTTTTCAAGATCTCCGAAATAGGCTTCAGTTTCCAATTTAACCTGTTCATTCGTCGTAAATCTACTTCCCTGGAGCCACATTTTTCAGTTTGGGAACAGATAATAGTCCGAATCTGGAGAACATGGGGGATGGGAGCTAGAGCATTGTCTTTTCTATTTTCTTTCTATTTTTTCTTCGATAAATAGGGCCGTTTATTTGCGATTTTGTTCTTCAATCGTTCCAATAATTTGCAGTAATAGTTGCTGTTAATTGTTTTTCCTTTTCTCAAATAGTGGATGAACAAAATGGCACTTGAATCCCAAAAACAGACGCCAACACCTTTCGGGCCGTTTGTCGAGTTTTCGCTCGCTTTGGTGCACTTTCACTGGGACCTTCCCACTCTTTTGCTGATTTCTTAGATTCTGGTGTATAGTAGTGAATCTATGTTTCATCCATGATCATTATTTTACGCAAAAAATCAGTCGAATTTTATTTAAACATGGCCAAACATTGTTGAGAAGTGCCAATACGTTCATGTTTTTGATTGACTGTTAACGAACGCGGCGCCCATCTTGCAGTCAGCTTTCCCACTGTTCCCAAATGTTCATGTGAAATTGAAACCACTTGATATGCCTACGGCTGTAGCTGTCTCATGCACTTTAATTTTCGGATTGTCCAATACGAAATCGTGGACTTTTCCAACATATTCTGGAGTGGTCACGCCCGTGGCGTGTTCATCTTTTGTGCTGATTCGACCTCTTTTAAACTCAGCAATCCAATATTTTACAGTTGAATACGACGGATTCACCATAACATTTTCGAGCCTTTCTTTTGTTTTTTTCGCAATTTTGTTACGGAAAGTAATGCTCAATCAAGGCACGAAATTCTTCTTTATTCATTTTTATAAAAATACCAAAATTTGTTTAATTTAGAGCACTGTAACGTCGCACTTCATTGATAGGTTAAGGTTGCCACTCATCAAAAATGTCATTCATTGGAAGAGTGGGATTGCCGTCACTTGGAGACCGGCAGCAAATTGAACGCCCTATATTGAAGAGTTCTGAGGAGGGTTTTTTTATATGAGCTCAATAACAAAAAAAAAAAAAATTCATATAGCGTTCTTTTAACTTATTTTAAAAAATTGTTAATTTATATGGGAGGTAGGAGTGTTTGTGGGCGGATTTAAAAATATTTTTGTATGTGATTTCATGTAGATAATTTTTACTTATGTGTCAAATTTTATTGGTCTACGACGAGTCCTTCTATTTATTGACACTTTTTGTGTAGGGCTCAGCCGCTGTGACTGATTACGGCAGTACCAGCTGCAAGAATTTGTCCTTGATCAACATTTTCGTCTTCATCTTTATCAAAAAAAAAAAAAAAAATTGAGAAAGAAAATTTATCGAGGTGCTTCGTAATGCATCCGTAATTCGTGTTCCACAATTGCAACAGCTCGTAATGCCTTGCAATTTATTTAAGTTTCAATACACTTTACATTTAATGAAAGTCTATTAAATTCTTCAAGTTAAAACCACATCCCACTCAAACAGCACGCATTCAGCACAAACACTGATAAGAAGTGATGCTGTTAAAGCGCATAAACAGAATGAACAAAACGTTGGTCAATTTAAGGCCCCTATTATGTATTACAACTCAACTTAAGTTGACTAGATTCAACTAATTTTTTTTCTCATAATTTATTACATACATTCCAGTTGAACTATGTTGTTTGAAAATTCTTAAAAGATTAAGGCAAACTACATGGTTCAACTGAAATAAATGTAATACGTTATATGAAAAAAATTTAGTTGAATCTAGTCAACTTAAGTTGAGTTATTTTACATAATAGGGGCCTAAGATTATCGTAGTTGCCAACAAACACCATGTGAATGACTCATATTTTTTATGTTTATTTTGATTGAATCTTTTAGCGCTTAAATAGCTTTATTTTCTTATCTTAACGAGCGATTCATACATTTATAATATACATTTTTTATTTGCTTCATATAGGGCACTCGCTGACACTGATTCCGATGGCAAGATGAATATCTGCGAATTTAGCATCGCTTGCAAGTTGATCAACCTTAAACTGCGTGGCATGGAAGTACCTAAGGTGCTACCGCCAGCACTTTTAGCTTCTCTCTCTGCAGTCTCTGGCACGCCCATTATGACACCCACCGGCGCAGGCAGTTTAAGTCCGCTAGATCCGCTAAAGTCAATTGGTGCAGTAAAAGCATCTAATGTGCCAGTCACATTACCTGGCATAATACCACAAGTTGTGCCAACAGGTGGAGTTCCAACACAAAATATGCCTCCGATAGCTGCAGTGCCCGGAGCTATGCCAGGTATGATGCCTGCAGCTGGGATACTTCCTGGTGCTGTTCCCCCCACTGTTCCACCAATGTCTGCTGTGGTTGGAGCTCAACAGGGACTAGTCGGTGTACCAAATATTATTCCAATATCGACTGTTGGTGCTGCACCAGCTCCACCCATTCCGCCTCAACCTTTAATGACAGGTGCTGCAATGCCTGGCGTTCTACCAGCCGCCATCAGCAAAGTCATTTCGCCACCCAACGGCGCTGAAATTAAGGTTGCCGCAACACCAACGCCACCGCAAAGCATGCCTTCCAGTCGCAATATGTCAATATCGGAGCGTGCGCCTTCGATTGAGTCGCCGTAAGTTGTTTGTTTGCTACTTCTTGGTTATGTGATGTCCTGATATTTAAATTAAATTTTTCGTTTGTTTTTTAATAGACAAGTAGAATGGGCCATCAAGGGACCAGCAAAACTCAAATACACCCAAGTCTTCAATGCGACAGATCGCACACGTTCCGGCTATTTGACAGGTGTGCAGGCACGTGGTATTTTGGTGCAGAGCAAATTACCACAGGCCACGTTAGCACAAATTTGGACGCTCTCTGATTTGGATTGTGATGGGCGTTTGGGTTGTGATGAGTTTATTCTGGCCATGTTCTTGTGCGATAAAGCAATGAACGGTGAAAAGATCCCGGTTACCTTGCCACCTGATTGGATACCTCCTAGTTTCCGCAAAACAAAATCACGGCCCAGTTCGGTGGTTGGACAAGGCTCTCGCAGCGGCTCCGCAACATCTTCGCGGCATGCCTCAGTTTCATCACAGGGCGCTGTGGATGCCGATCCATTAGCTGGACTACCACAAAGTATGTTATCTGGGTTTTGATAAAATAATGTATTTTTCATAAAATTTTCGCGCAGCATCCTTCGAGGACAAGCGCAAGGAGAACTTTGACAAAGGGCAGGCAGAGCTCGATCGCAGGCGCAAGTTGTTGCAGGATCAGCAGCGCAAAGAGAGAGAAGAACGCGAACGTAAGGAACGTGAAGAAGCGGATAAACGTGAAAAGGCACGTTTAGAGGCGGAGCGAAAACAGCAGGAGGAGCTGGAACGGCAGCTACAAAAACAGCGTGAATTTGAAATGGAAAAAGAAGAACAACGAAAACGCGAGCTGGACGCTAAGGAAGCAGCCAGAAAGTAGTTTTTGATTTTAAAGTTAAAAAAGAATAAGAATGAAAAAAAAAAAAATTATAAATTTTTGCAGAGAATTGGAAAAGCAGCGACAGCTTGAGTGGGAGCAGGCGCGCATCGCCGAAATGAATGCACAGAAGCAGCGTGAACAGGAGCGCGTGCTCAAACAAAAGGCGCACAATACTCAGCTCAATGTAGAACTCAGCACTTTAAATGAAAAAGTAATATATTTGGCATAAGTTATAATGTTGTATCTTTGAATTATAATCTCATGATATTTAAATTTCCAGATCAAAGATTTATCCCAAAAGATTTGCGATACACGTGCAGGCGTTACCAATGTCAAGTCAGTCATCGATGGAATGCGTTCACAGCGTGACACATCTATGTCGGAGATGGCACAATTGAAAGCACGCATTAAGGAGCAGAATGCCAAGCTAATGCAGCTCACACAAGAGCGTGCCAAATGGGATGCTAAAGTGAAAGCAGCCAGCGGTGGACCCAATGATATGGCTCAACAGGAGCAGCTTACTGCTGCATTTTCAAACAAGCAGGTTAGTTAAAAACACAGTTCAAAGAAACCCAGTTTCAAAAGTGAGCCCTGAGTCTATCAAATCCTTTTCTTCCCTCACGTTCCAGCTCATTATTAAGCAACTTAAAGACAAAGTCGAAAATATACACAAAGAAATCGATACCAAAAAGGAAGATATCAATTCCAATGACCTCCAAGTTACCGAAGTCAAAGCAGAGCTGGCGGAATTAATAAGAAAATGCGAAGTATTATATACCGATTATGACTCGCAACGTACACAGGTGCTGGAGCTTAAATACAACAAGAAGAATGAAAATGTTTCTGCCACTACATCCGCCTGGGGTGATACTTCAGCTGCTGTCGCCACATCAGCCTGGGGCACATCTGTGGATAATACAGCATTTGGTACTGAGACAGCGATCACTAAAACGGCAGCTGCTTTCAATGATGTTGCCAATGAAATTGCCGATACAAGTGGTCCAGCGCCTGAAGGTTTTGTTAAATATCGCGCCATCTATGAATTTAGTGCACGGAATGCCGATGAGATCACATTTGTGCCCGGCGATATAATATTTGTACCCTTGGAGCAAAATGCAGAACCCGGCTGGCTGGCTGGCGAAATAAATGGTCATACTGGTTGGTTCCCCGAAACGTATGTCGAGAAAATTGAAGAGGATTATGATGCAGCGGCGGTGGCGGAAAACACTACTGCTGCGGTCCAACCCATATCTGGCTACAATGACACACAGGATTCATATAATGACAATAATCAGCTAAGGTAAATGTTTCTTTTTAAAATTCAAAACCAGAAATATCGTACTATAGGAATATCGTAATACCAGTCCTTGAATGAAACTCGGTTTTAAGGAGATAGCAAATAAGTGCGACATTCATATGAGTTGCTGTTTATCAAAAGTGACTTAAAGCCTGTTCTGGGGATTAGGTCAAGTTGAACCGACAGTCGCTGCACGTGCGTAAATCATACTGCACGTACCTCGACTCATTTAGAGCAATAAGGACCATTGTGATACCACTGCACACTTGGCCTTCAGGCCAAGTGGAACCACATTGAGCTTTTGGTGAAACTTATTTTTTTTTTTTTAAGATTAAAGAACCAAGGCATGCGCCTTATAAAATCAACGTTTGGTGTTGGACCTGAAAAGAAAGAGATAGATTATTAGAAGAAGAATTGATTGGAACCATACGTGAATAATTGATTAGGCGGAACGCGCGTGAAATTTGAATTTCTTATAACCGAGGCTAGTGTTAGACGTTTGACGCTTGTCCTTGACATGTCGTCAAGCTCGGAAAAAAAACATCGACCCCAGATATTTGTGGTTTCTAGCGAGCGCGGAACAGGAACATAGAATGTGGGAGATAGTTTCTTCCTCCTCCTTGTCCCTGCAGCTTCTGCAGAAGTCATTTGCGATAACTCCCAGTCTGGAGGCATGTCTGCCTATTAAGCAGTGCCCTGTGGTAACGTTATTATATAACGGCAAATTAAGGAAGCCTAACTTTAGTCTTCCTAACGTGAGAAGGGCTCTCGATCGCTTTAGTTATAGAGCAGAGGTCTGCAAGTCATGAGCCATGAATATTGGTGCAAATGTGTACTCATACCAAGTCAACAAAATACTTGGACTCATTCCCACTAAAATCAAAAAATACTCACAGTACTAATACACGTATGTGTGTCGGCAAATTACCACTCTATTGGTTGTGGGTTAATAATCTAATGTGATTCACTTGTTCATGTGAGAGGAAAATAAGTATGAGTGAGTTGAGTATTATTTTGTGTTATGCCTTTGCTGAAGCTTTTATTCTTTGTTCTCTCACTTACGGTTAGATTAGGGTTAGGCAGTTGTGCACCCATAGGCATACCACTTCCAGGGAAATGCGTGTCTAAAATGAGGTTGAGAGACCTCACTAGACATTGACCATGTGCCATTCGACCTTTTGAGATAGCCAGGTGTGCATGGTGTGCTAGCGAGAATCTTGAGTAGATTTGCGTATAATGCCTCTGAAATTTCTTCAATTCTTTCAAAGAATTGTTTTCAAGAGGATCGTTCAGCTTTCCTTTTGTCAATTTTTAAAGTTTTTAGGGCTACCCTATAGGCTGGCGCATCAACCTCAGCTCTTGAGCGCTTAGCCGCGTTGGAGAGCCTTCCAGTTTCCTGATGTTATCTGGAGATGGGCTTTCTTCATGAGAGAAGTAGGCTCAAGCAATTTTAGTTATTAACAATTCGTCGTTCGCAAGTTGTGTTTTGAAAAAAATTTTAAAAAAATGAGAAGACTGACTCATCTTTTATAGTTTTCGAGATATGAGACATCGACTTTGTGCTATACAACATGTTCTATGTGTAAAAAACCGTGCATATAAAACAAAAACGAAGCAAAAATACTAGATAAAATTTATTTGTGCAGATGCACTCATAAGCGACTATATGAGGATGGTTTATAAAAAAAAAATTTAAAACACCCTCTCTTTAGAAATTCTCTTTAAATAAAAATTTAAAAAACAAAATACTCAAAAGTTGTTTTATATAATTTTTTTTAAAAGATCCAAGAACCAAGGCATGCTGCTTATACAAACAACGTTTGGTCTTGGAATATATTATTAGAGGAAGAATTGATTGGAACCATACTTGAATTATCGGCTAGGCAGAACAAACGTGAAAGACAATTTGAATTCCTTATAACCGAGGCTAGTGTTATGCCTTGACCTCGGCAAGTATTTCCAGCCCTCAGTTGTTCCTGTTCTTTTATTCCACATTTTACTGTGGATATTTTGTTTTAATAATTCTTAAAGGCAGTAAAGAACAAAGAAAGCGAAAAGAACAATTCCCGAAACTGGATTCGAACTGGGGACCTCTGAGTTGATAGTCTAGCGCACTCTTCACTAGACTACAAAAGCCGACATTGTAAAAATAAAAACATATTAAAATTGCCTTACCGACTACCTTTCATATGACATCACATTCATTTGAAAAAATTCTTCTAGTTTTGTGAAAAAATTGTTTAACTGTTTTTCTCATCATTTTGTGTTTAAATTTTTTAAGAAAGAGTCAAGACTCAAATATAATATTTGTGAAAAAAGTGCCCCAATATCTCTTTCCAATCAAAAGTTATGGCTAAAAATCTATTTTTTCATACCATTGACTACCTTTAATAATAAAACTAGTTTTTATATTCAAATTTTTGATCCTTTATAATTTAATTTTTATTTAACTAACAACTGAAGACTTTCATGTGTATTCAGTAAAATAAAAAAAACTTAATTTTCAAAATGTCACTTTTGCACGAAAATGAATATTAAAAAAGGTCGAAAAGAGGTTTTTTCAGTCCAAACAATTTATTTGAAGAACATCTTCAGAATTTAGCTCCTCAAAAGATATCATCGACGAAAATTAACGATGTGAAAAGTTACTATAATTTTTTATCGCTAGTACAGTGGCATACTATAATAATTTGTTTAATTCAAGTTAAAATAAAGGTACAACATTTTGACTATGTTTTTTTTCTCAACAAGCTTGCTTAAACTAAAAATGTTCCAAACGGTTTCGTAAATCAAGCATGAACTTCGTAGAATCGAAGTCAAATGAATTTCATAAATTTTTTATAGTCAAAACATACCTTGTTTTAAGAAATTAACAAGTATTGCTTTAAGTGAACTTATAAAATCATAATTATAAGATTAAATTTAAAACTAGTGATTGTCCCCCGAAAATCGGGTGGGCTGGATTTAAGCTTTAGAGATCTTATTTTTACATGGTTAGAAATCTTGGAATACATTTTAATACTTTTGAGCTTACATATAAGACCACACCAAAATTGTATTAAAATTAAATACTGGCCAAATACTAAATTAAATTTTTAATAAAATATGTATTGAAATTTAATGCTCTGATTGCAATAATTTTTAATGCTGATTTTGTATTAAAAATTAAGTATAATATAAGCCATAGTATAAAATTGATTTGAAGAAGTATAAAATATCGTAATATTTGAACTGCATTTAAATTTAATTCAAAATTGTATTGAAATATAATACAGCATTTCTTAAAAACTAAATACAATATTCACAAAAGTATCAAATTGATTCCAAGAGTATAAAATGAAGATGTAATATTTGAACTGTATTGAAATGTAAAACAAAATATGTATAAAAATTTTGTAATAATTGAGAAGTATTAAATTTAATACTTTTTGTGTTAAAAATCTTTGTAATACATTGCTTGAATTAAAGTTTATTCCAAGATTTCCAACCGTGTAGTGTTTGAATAAAAACCTTTCGATGTGCTCATTTTAAGAGCATAGAGCGTGGTTTCAATCAATTTACAATCTAATTTTAGTAACTTGAATTAATTAATGTATTATTGAATGAATTAAGTCAGATAAAATTAACCTCATATTGCAATTTGACAGTGATAACACTCTAACTCATTTAGCCGTGCTAGAGAACTGTAACTGATCAAATAAGTTATAAGCAACAACTACATGACTTATAGGCCAATTACGGTTCACAGCAATACACTTCTGTGTCTATTTTAAGTATTAGCATTGCACACAATAAAAACAGAAATTACTGTTGTGTTGTGAACCGTAATAAGCCTATTAATACAGGGTTAAACTATTAATTTTCATCAAAAAATCATAGCTAATGGTTTTCTGTTTATTGAATTATGTGTCAAAATGAAGCAATTTTTGTAAATAAATGATGTGTGATTAAAACAAAAACATATTTTGGCCTATTTTTTGAGCAAATATTTAATATTTTAGAGGTTTTTTGAAAACAATATAAAACATTGAATTGGTGAATTAGATTTACCGTTAATCTTTTCTTATTTTTCAAAAGTTATTTAATTAAAACTTTTTTAATTATTGATGTTATCGGCCTTTTAATATTTATTTTATAATTGATTTTTGTAGGCTTTGGCCGTAAAAATTAAACACGAATTTTCGACTAAAACTGTTAGTCGTCATCAGACAGCAAAAAACATAGAATCATTAATCACAACACTTTAACGTTATATTAACACAATAAATTCAATAAAAAGCAATTAAAATTACAATTTAACATTAAAAAATTATCATTACCAGTAACACTAAACAAAAATTTTTTTCCCAAATCGACGATAGCCCGGTTGCTTAAAGAAAGCAACTCTAAAAATAATAATAACCAAACTAAGAAAACATTTATTTATAAAGGAGTCACATATGTAGAAGGTTTTACGGAACAATTTAAAAAAACCGACTTATGCAACAAAAACAAGGTTCAACTTGCACCAAAATCTTATAACACCTTAAGAAACATCTATAGTAACACAAAATCAAAAACTGAAGACATGGACAAATCAAACTTGGTCTATAAAATTAAATGTAAAGGAGACGGGGACAATGTATGCGAACAAGTATATGTTGGAACGACAAAATCTAAATAAAGAACACGAATATCAGCGCACAAATCGGACATAAACAACAAGAATGACAATAAAACAGCACTTGCGGCCCATTGCGTAAAGTTTGGTTGCTCTCCCAACTTTAAAGAAACGAGGCTTCTGCAACAAGAGAACAATTATAAACGAAGATGCACAATAGAGATGCTTCACATAATCAACACACCCATACAAAAGAGACTTAACTATAAAACAGACATTGATAACTGCGCTCATATTTACAAACATTTAATTAGACAAAACATTTGTTGACGAAAGTAATTCTTTATAACAAGTACCTTTTTGTTTAGTGTTGCTGGTAATGATAATTTTTGTAATGTTTAATTGTAATTTTAATTGCTTTTTATTAAATTTATTGTGTTAATTTAACGTTTAAGTATTGTGATTAATGATTCTATGTTTTTTGCTGTAGGTCGGTCCTGATGATGACTAACAATTTTAGTCGAAATATCGAAAAATAAATACATAAAAATCAAAATTAAAACTCGTGTTTAATTTTTACGGCCAAAGCCTACAAAAATCAATTATAAAATAAAACTTTTTTACTTAAACTTATTTAATAAACTTTCAGCCAAAAAAAATTGATGGAAGTCGATTGCAAAATGGCGATTTAGCCATAAATTCAATGACAAAATAACGGGAATTTTGAAAATTTATTATTTAAAAGAAAGTTCACCATCACAATATATATTCACACATGTTACATAAAAAAATACTTATCGTAGGCTTATTGTGCCGTAAGAGATAGCGAAAAATGCCTGGAGTGTTTGTTGTTTATCTTAGCAACGTCTAAAATGCCTTCTTACACCAGGTTCTTCCATCTCTTTTAGTTTAGGTTTTATTTAAGAAATTCTCTTTAAACGCTCATATTTCAGGACAAAGTTCACTTATCGAAACACCAACCAAAATTTGCGCGCCTCCGCATCCAGCACTTTCAATCGATACCTCATTTACCATTCTAGACCCTGCCAATCCTAACATCTCAAAAATCCTTACTGAAATAGATATATAAGCAGATTATTCTCATTTAAATTAGTTATTAACAATAGACTTTACACTTCAAAACTATTTTTGAGGAACTGTTACCAAAGTAAAATATAAAAACAGAAATTAAAAAAACGATCCAGAAATGGCTAAAATATTTGCTTTTGAAGTCACGCTTTCTACTTCAAATTCTAGCGAGTTCGTATCTTAAGTCTTTTTGACATTTTTTCAACTTTAAACGCTCATATCTGCTTAACGGTATCCCCCATAAAGATTCTAACAATTTTGTGCATACCTGCAGCTCAAGAACTTTTTATGATATATCAAGTGTTTCTGTAGTGTTTGTAGATATCCTGGAATAAGGGGACCCTTACAGAGTTAAATATATAGATCAATCAATAACTTGCAAACGAAGAAATATAAATTTATTGACAACTGTAAAGATTTCTTATTTTAAAATCATTTTAATAAAATATAATCGAAATTTCACAACTTAACAAAACTGTCAACACCAGAAAAAAACTATTAAAGAATTATCTTAGACTGGGTCGGAATTTCTATTTATATTTCCTGAATTTCAAATGCAATTTTGAATTTCAAATGCAATTTTGAATTTCAAATGATTTTTTGAATTTCAAAAAAATCCTTTTTTTAATTAGAATTGGAAAAGGGTATATAGTTTGATTCCCAATTCTGGTGCCATGTGTGTTACCTGGTTTATGACTATATAAAATAAAATGAATTTTACTCAAATTTCCACAAGTGATGACTTGACGTTGGTTCCCCAGACCCCCGTGATTATTCTCTAAATAATGTCTTTTTGTTACAGCGTAAGTTTTATTTTTCCGTAATCAATAAATAAATATTTTTAACGAATTTAAATAAATTATCTTTAACATTATTTTTTTTTAAAAAAACAGTTCTATTGCTGCTGCTGCTACAGAGCCCGCTGCCATTGCCGAAGCCTACAATGGTGACATTGAATATTACATTGCTGCGTATCCCTATGAATCCCACGAAGTGGGTGACTTAAGTTTTGGAGCCGGTGAAATGGTGATGGTGATAAAGAAAGAAGGTGAATGGTGGACAGGTACAATAGGCAATCGTACCGGCATGTTTCCCTCGAATTATGTACAAAAAGCTGATGTTGGCAGTACAGCAGCACCAACAACTTCCGTATCAGCTGCAGCGTTGGATATAACACCAACGTTTGATGAACACAAATTTATGGTATGTGCTTCATAAATGTTCTTTTAATAGTTTTTGTTCTGTTATTTTGAGTAACTAAAACTAGTTATTATGTGATCATATCATTAAAATAACTCATTGAAACTTCTTAACATTGCGTTGCATAGCAGAAAAAAAAACACAAAACACAGTTTGGTTTCTGAACAGGGTTGGTCATAAAAATGACTTCATAGAGCATTCATTCGTTATGATCAAATCCCTATTTGTAGCTTATTGTAATACTTAACAAAATCTCGCCGCCCCGCATTTTCCTAATAAACCTTTACCATCATCTTTCACTCTCTTACAACAGGATAATACAGTTAATGGTAATGCGCAATCGCCCTATGAACAGACAGTTGCAGCTTCAGCAATAGAAATACAATCCCCCCAACAACAACAGCAACAGCAAAAACAAGAATTCGAAGCAACACATTTCAATGAAGTTTTGGCAGAAAAAGAAAAAGCAGTTGTTGCAGCTGCTGCTGCACCCACAGAAGAATCGCGCACGCTCGAAGATTTGGACACTGAAGTCTCCCAAATAAATACACAATCCAAGAATGTTGAACCAACGGAATCCTATAGTCGCCCAATGTCGCGCACCTCATCCATGACACCTGTAAATAAGTTATTTAATCTTTTCGATCGTTATTTTGTTTTTGTTTTGAATTAACACATTTTAACTACAACTTAACACATTTGTGCATAACAATTGTTTGGTTTTTTATAACTAGAGTTAGAAAACATATTGATATATTATTGTGCGTTAATTTAGTTTCACCATTTTTGATTTAAAATTAAAAATAATATTTGTGCTGCAATGTGCCGGATATAAACTATCATGTGCCGTATCAGAAAATGTAATTTTTTGAGTGAACATTTTTTCAGAAATTCGAAAATTGTGTTCTATTTGTTAAGTTTTGCTGTATTGTGCCGTAAAGAGAATGAAAAAAAACAAGTTCTAAAAACTAAAACCCGACTACTAAAAATCACGCTCTAGAAAGTATGAAACAAGAAAATATTTTCATCTGAAACTGTTATGTACAAACTATTCAATATTTTTTATCATACGACAGGTGGCATACGACCTCGTATATCTTCTGAACATCATTATGAATATGTACAAAATACAATAATATATATTTTATGTGTAAGTTGTTTATTCAATAGATTAAAAAAATTTGATAGTTTGTATATAACAGATTCAGATGAGAATATGTTATCGTTTCATACTTTGGAGCGATTTTTTAAAAATCGGGTTTTATTTTTTAATTTATTTTTTATATAAATTATTTTGGGGATATAATTTTTATATTATCGAAAGTAATAACTACTAATCAATTGTTTGATGATCAAGTTATAAACAAAGATGTTTATTATGTCACTATAAAGTTCATGACTTTATGCCCTCTAGAGGGCGCTATATTAAACTTAAGGTCTATAACCAGCAGACGATCAAAATTCTTCCAACTATACCTTTTTTGTCAAATTATGATAAGTAATTTAGAAGTGAGGGTGGAAGAGATTAACATGCATACATACCGTTCAAGGAATTAGCAAAAATCATACAAAACGACAAGGCACCAGGTCCTGATGGTATTCCGAACCGTGCATTAAAGATAGCCATCATATCGAAGATCGATACCTCACGAAGACCTTATCAAACTACTTCAGTGAAGGAGTCCTGCGATACGACACAGAAGAAGGCAGGAAGACGCACAATGTCTTCGGTGGAGTCCCACAGGTGTCGGTCCTGGGCCCCCTGCTCTGGAACGTCATGTACGATGGGGTTCTCAAGATTGAGGTACCAGCAGCCCTCAAGATTGTTGGCTTTGCGGACGACCTAGCAGTTGTAGCGACAACATAACGACGTGAAGAAGTTGAGTAACTATCGTAACTATCAATTATTGTACTCAAAATTCTTTGTCATTGATCTTTGTACTTTAAAAGAACTAAGTTCTTAGTGTACTGATACAATAAAGGCATACATTATTATTATCTGCGATTGGCAGACTTAGTCTAGCTGAACATAAGGCTGAGATGATACTTTTCATTAGTAGTCGAAAAAAGCTAAACACCGCCAGCATCAGTATTCGTGGAACGGTAATTGGATCGTACATTAAATATCTTGGTGTGATGATCGATTTTTCATTTAAGCAACATCTGTAGTACGCACTCAGGAAAGCAGCCGAAGCGTATATGGCGCTATCTAGAATAATGCCGAACACAAGAGTCCCCAAACAAGCACGACGAACACTGCTTCTCAACTATGTAGTAGTAAGATCTACTATGATGTATGGTTCGACCTTATGGTCAACAGCGATGAAAACGAAGTCCTACCGGCACGGAGTAGAGTCGGTTAACATACTTGGCACTCATAGGGTCTGCTGCGGCTTTTGAACGGTATCCGGAGATGCAGCACTTGTTCTAGCTAGCGTGATCCCTATTGACCATCTCGTGGAGGAAACGCTGATCGCAGTTAGTAGCGAAAGAACAATAGCTAATAGAAAACTCGCTAGAGAGAGAAGCTTGCTAAAATGGCAAGGCCGCTGGGATAGTTCAGTGAAGGGTTGGTGGACGTACCAGCTCATCTCTAGCCAAAGTGAGTGGTATAGCAGAAGTCAAGGCTCAGTGAACTTCTTCCTTACACAGATACTAAGGTTCCCACTTCGCTCCTTTTGCTTCGCCGTAGTCTGGTAAAAAGAAACATTTGCTTATTTTTAAAGTGGATATAGCAAATAATGTTTCTATAATAAACTAGACACGTCATTTATATTCGAAGGGAATTTCAACTTTGCAAGTAACATTTGGCGCGTTCTACGTGAAGTGGACCGTACAAAAATTTTACTTTTTTCAAATTTTGCCTTAAGAAAAACTAGATTAATTGACATTTTTTTATTATGTTTATTTTATATGATTTAAACACAAATTCTAAATGTTTGATAGTTTAAATCATACTTGATTTTAAATACGGCCACCTTGATTTTAATTTTTTTTTTATTTTTATATGCCGTTGCTGAGTTATAGGCTTCTGAAGGTTGGAGTTGCTGGAAGACACGATTTTTTAAAAAAACATTTTTGTAGGTAAAAATATTAAAAAAAGTTGTTTGTTTTTTTTTAATTCCGAGATCAAATTCGAAATTCCAAAAATGTTTCCACTTCGAAACATTGTAGCATAAATATATTTTTTTTAAATTTAAATCAAAATTGCTGAAGCACATAAGTAAATAATGCACATAAAACTATTGTATCAAATAAATTTACTTCTAATCTTTAATAGGGCATGCGTGCTAAGCGTTCTGAAATTGCACAAGTCATTGCACCCTATGAGGCTACTAGTACGGAGCAATTGTCGTTGATACGTGGCCAACTCATAATGATACGCAAAAAGACCGACTCTGGCTGGTGGGAGGGTGAGTTGCAGGCCAAAGGCAGGCGTCGTCAAATTGGCTGGTTTCCAGCCACTTATGTTAAAGTGTTGCAAGGTGGACGCAATAGTGGACGCAATACACCAGTATCGGGAAGTCGCATTGAAATGACAGAACAAATTCTAGGTATATTTGAAGGGAAACGCAAAAAGTCCTTTGCTATAAATTATTTCTCTCATCCGCAGACAAGGTCATTGCACTGTATCCCTATAAAGCGCAAAACGACGATGAGCTCTCCTTTGACAAGGATGATATCATCAGTGTGCTGGGTCGTGATGAGCCCGAATGGTGGCGTGGTGAAATAAATGGTCTCTCCGGTCTTTTCCCCAGCAACTATGTTGGACCGTTTGTTACGTCGGGTAAGAAGCAAGCAAATGGCAAATAGCTAGAGCATACAAACCATCTTCGATGTTGCATCCAATCCGTTACATATGAAAGATATTGTTTACGCTGAATTTTAAGCAAAACCATTACGTTCGAATGCTCTCCATTAAGCTCTCTCATTCTATCTTTCTCTCTCTCTCTTTGTTGCTCTCATGTTGTGAAATTTAATTTTAAATTATTTAATATTTTGTTTAAGTCGTAAACCGTTATCATTCCGCATACGAATTGCTTTAAAATTAAACTCAACTCCTACTCTTAAGACTGCGCGTTACTGAGGAGCGTAGATTTTTTATACAAAATAGTTTTGTAAAAGTAATATACCATTTAATAATATTTTATAATATTGCTTTTTTTATTTATAACGTTTACTAGAGTTTGTTTGTTTGTTTTATTGCTCTTTCTTGCTTCCTTTTTCTATATTTTAAAGTGCTAGAATCAAAATCAAAATCGAACTTTTGCATTATATATTATTAGGAGTGTGCTGCATTTCACTTTCGTACGAAATTGAATGTGAAACCAAAATACCTTGTGCTGTAACCAACGTTATACTTCACCTTTTATGACTAAGTCAAATAGTCCGTTTTGAACAAGTAACAGAAATCAGGTTTTTACTATGTTACGCCATTTTTAATTCGGTCAGTTGCTTTCTTATAAATTGTATTCACTTCGAATTGAATTCGCACGAAATGCAGCACATGCCTGTATTTTTTAAATTAAGCTGAATTTTAACTTTATTATTTTTCTGTATTTATACATATTGTTTATTTGAATTCATTTTCTATGTATATATTTTTACTTTATAATTTACTTTGTTATTTTATTAGCCTTATTTTTAATTAATTAATTAACAATTCTGTACATTAAATGTTATGTTAATTTAGTAGTTAAAAAGAACATGTTATTATAGCGCATCGCTTAAAGACAACACCAGTTTAAATTGTTCTTGACCCTTCCCCCTCCCCTCCCGTCTCCCTGCCGCTTCAAATACAAATGTTGTTCACCTCAAAGTTGAGTTGAAGCAAATAAAAACAATATTATTGAAGTTGAAAAGAAATATACACATTAAATTTGTATTGAAATAAATATGTTTTTGTTTAACTTTTGATTGTTTATTTTATTTTTAAATTTAAGCTGATTATTTTTATTTTAAGTTCATTTCTAAAATTTAAGTGTGTTGATGATTGCGGATCGTTATTAATCTTTTTGTTAATTTTTTTTAATAAGCCAAAAGCATATTTTTCGAATTGTCTGAATTTTTTTCGTAGAACAGAATTTTTCCCAAAAACCGGGAATAGAAGAAAATTAATAATCATCCGAGAGATATGTTTCAGCAAAGCATTGATGATGTCTGTTTAGTTTTTCTGTGTAGACAGCTGATTTTGTTAAACAATTTTCTAGAATTGGCTTATAAAATGTTAACAAATCTCTTTCTCTCTCTCACACACTCTTTCTTTTTTTAGGTAATGTATAACGAGTTATCAGCGTTGGTATGTAAATCTTTAAGAATATGCACGTGAATTCACATCTATCAATGTTATTGTTAAAATAAAAAAAATTAAATAAAAATAAAAAAACAAAAAAATGGATCAACAAATGCTGTACACTGCAAAGCAAACGAACACAAGTTTAAGTAACTTTAAAGCAAAAACCCAAAAATATGAACGTAATTCTACTGGAAAGCAGTTAAAAACAAACATATATTAAAAAAATGTTTTAGTACTAAAGTTTTTTGGCACGCGTAGATTTTTTGATGTAGAATTAAACCATAAGTTATACAAAAGAAAAAGTTATCAAATGAAAATGGCAAATTATGAAAATTTTTGTAGATAAACAAACTATTAACATTTGTATTAAATTTGTTGCTGTGTATTAATGAGGCATGCAAAGTTTTAGTATGGTTTAAATATTTTTGAGAACAAGCAAGCCAACACCATAAAATTGATTAAAAATATTTGGAAAATTTATGATAAAAGACAATATAATGCTTTTTGTATAAAAAAAACAAAAAAAAAAAACAACACAAAAAGCTTCATGTTTTTGTTTTCATATGATCAAATAGAAAAAAAACCGCTAAATTGTGTAGCATTTTGTACGCATTAAAAGTCATTTAAAATTATATGCATACTTATAATGAATATCGTCGTTTAATCAGCGTTATCTTCACACATAACCTTTAAAGTAAGAACCACACAAACATTATTTAGGAACTTTTGAGATACATTTATAAATGTTAATACCAAGCAAATTTATCAGTGTATTTATAAATGTTTGTTTTCTTATTAAAAGTCATACTCCAGAAACTTGATAGTATTAGGTAACCATGATAGCATTTATTTCTCTCAATATGATCTCAGCAATATACAAATATTTAGCTTTTACATTTATAAGTTAAAAAGAGTTTTTGTTCTTTCTAAATATCAAACTAAACTTTGTTTTGATTTCAGCTTACTTATGTAAAATAGAAATGCCATACTTCTAAATTACGAAAAATTTTGTTATAAATAAGTACGTAATCAATTTTCAATATTCAGTAGAAGAATAAGAAATTCTTAGCATGAATTCTATGAAAGTTATAAAGATCATTAGTGGGTTTGAATAGTGAGGACACTATAAGAAAGGTTCAAAGGTTCAATATTTTTTCCTCTAATATTTCGGAATTACTTGTGAAGACAAGTCTCAAATTTTGTTGAGTGAGCTTGAAACATCGTAAATAGACTATATATTTCCAATATGAAATGATACGCCTTCAATACTACAAAGCAAAGATAAAGAATATCTTTGTCCGCGGGATAGCAAAGTGTAAATTTCTGAGCAGCCTCATAGTTTTTGTTAATAAGTAGCTTTTAAAAGTAAATTGGTAAAGTTGAAAAGTTAAATTATTTTATTAATCTCCTTTATATATTAAGATTTGAATTTATACAGCCCAATTCTGAAAGATTTCCCCCCTGGCATCGGAAAAGGGAGTTTTCATTTTTAGGATAAAGTTCAAAAACATTTTGGAAATTTTTAATGCCAATTTGTTCATCAACTGTCAATAGTCATGAGTGTAAAAAAAATTATGTGATATCTTTATCTGCTATCTTAAAAATGAAAACTCCCTTTTCCGATTCCCCGGGAAAAAATCATTCTGAATTGGGCTGATAGTCTTTTTTTTTTATTAACAACTATAGTTTTTAGTTAATAGTTAAAAAAGTTCGAAATCATCCCATGGGGCAAGTTGTGAAAAATATATGGGGTAAGTTGTAACATGTTAATAATGTTGTTACAACTAAAAGTATCGTTTGTTTTTATGCTTTTGTTCGTATTGATATTAATTTTTTAAAGTTAAACGTGGGCAGTTTGTATAAAAACAGTTTTTTGTTGTTACATCTTGTTTGCTTGTATGTTTTCTTTTATTTTGTTACTTTAAGGGTATTCACTTCAACGCTGAAATTTGCGAAATGCTGAAATTTACGAAAACTTCGGTGCAATTGTTGTTTGGTTTTCCGAAGATTGCTTAAGTTTAATTAAAAATAAATTTTGAGAAGAAAAGATGTATTCAGTAACTGCATTGTAAAATCGGCATTCATATTCAGAATTTTAAGTACAACTGAATAACTACATAAGAATGCATTCAATGAATGCAAAATTGATTTATAAATAAAATTTTTAATTCACATTCATTTTTAAAAAAATGATTAATTATTCATTTTAATTATTAATTTTAATTATTCCTTTTCGTTATTCAGAATAATAAATAATTTTTTTATTCATTTAAATGCTTTTTACAAAGAATGCAATTCACAAAGAAGTTCCGAACTTTAAATTATTCATTTTTTATTCATTATTTACTTTTAATGCGTGTTAATTTTTTATTCATTTTTTTATTCATTATTAATTTTTTATTCATTATTCATTTTTTATTCATTATTAATTTTTTATTCATTATTAATTTTTTATTCATTATTAATTTTTTATTTAAATTATTTATTTTTTAAAAAATGTATGTGAATTAAAAATTTTATTTAAAAATCGAATTGAATGCATTCTTTTGCAGCTCTGTCAGTAACCATAATTAAATCTGTTTAATGAGTGTGAGTCATTGTGAATATGATAATTTCGATAAGGGCTCGTATAAATAAAAGTAGCAGATTTGGCTTTACTACAACTCTACTTTATACAATATGAATAAAGTACTCGTTACTACACTACAAGAATCAGCTGTTTCGAACTTGCTACAAATTAGCCAGATTGGTATGAATAAAAGTAGTGTTTGCTACTGATTTTGAGTAGTAAGCAAAATGGCATACTACAAGTTTGTAGTACATTATTTATACATATTAAATTAATTGAATTTATTAAATTTGATATTTATTTGGGCAGGCGAAAAGAAGAATTGTTGAAGTTGAAAGTTGAAAATTACAAACATGGCAATCGGCCATGGACAATTTTAAAGCGCTCTTCAGATTCACTTTATTAGGGGTATTCATGATTCACTGCACTTGCCTGTGCAGTTGACGACTGGAGGACTTTCGCAGTTGTGCAGTTGGGTTTTCGTGAACACGCCACTATCACTTTTTTCAAAGCTGTCAAAATTTTCAATGTGCACAAGTATACATTTGCTTCAGTCCTCAACTGCACTGGCAAGTGCACTGAATCGTGAATACCCCTATTAAAATTAAAACCAGCTCCGACGAGAAAATGGCACATTTTTTTAGTATATGGGCATTTCCGTGGCTACGCACGTGACAGTCTTACGACTTTAATGAGTGGAAAAATACTGAAAAATTACACATACAGTTTTCTTATTTTGATATTTTAATAGTTTTTTTAGAGCACTATACAAGGTGTAAAAGCTAAGAACTGTCAAAAGTTCGGCTCTTAGATAGAAGCTACCAAAAGAAGATACGTTACGTGACAAAAAATAGAAGTGGATTTTGTCTGCATCAATATAAACGAAAAAATCTGCGAAGTATGCACTAGTTTTTATGTGAAAGTTTTTTTAATATATTCCGTAATAATGTTGCTACATATTCCTTATTGTTTCGTTGAAAAATCCTTTTTAATTATTTTTATACAAACAATAATATGATACGTTACGTGATATACGTTATGCGACAGATTTTTCCCTTCAAAGAAGTGCAAATATTTTATAGTTTTATTTATTTAATTGAACTAGCAAAACATATAAAGTGTAATTCAGGACCGTTACAATCGAAAAATGAAATATACTGAATTTAACTTTAAATTATACGAGTATTTATTATACTTATAAAATTTCACTTTTCGTTAAAATTTTTCAATTTTTGTCATCAGTTTTCAACTTTTGTTGCCATTCACGAAGTTTGATGTCATTTTTTAAAAATTTTATTTGAGATCAGCTTTCAGTACTGTCACAATATAAATTTAAACATTTGTTTTCTTTTATCGAGGTTTAAAAGAATTTTCAGTCCTTAGACCCAGTAGATCTTTTGGCGGAAATGCTTACATATGCTACTTTCGAAATTAGTAGCAATCTAATTTAGAACAAAAATTTTATTCATACCGAATCCAATCATTTTTGTAGCACTTTACTTTTTGGTAGTTACTACAAATTACTGAAGATGCTACTTTTTATTCATATGAGCCAATAAGAAGGGCATTCTGTCAAATCCTGCCTTAAAGCTGATGCATCATCTGCGAGCAAGAACAAAATTATAATTAATTCTATTGTAGCTGAGTGGTAGTCGATTTATATATCTGTGTATTAATTGAAAATAATAATATGAAGTGAGGACTCAATTGCTTCTCTTACAAAAGCTTTCAATTAGATTCAACATATCGAGTGTTTTATTTATTAAAGATATACTTAGTGAGAAAACTGATTCACCCGAACTCCTATCTCTTATCCCTTTTCATGCTCCCTCCAAACCACTTAGAGAACATTGTGCATTTTTTATCAAGGTTCATAGGACAAACTATCTTCGTAGCGATCCTGTCTCTAGATGCCTTACTCTCTGTAATTCTCTTAATTTTGATCTAGACCTTGAAAGACCAGCTTTAATTAGAGTTTTGAATGAATGTTTGATGTAATATTAGCCTTCACTGTGCCTCTGTTTAAAATCTTATTTTATAAATTATCTTTGTCATCCCTAGTTTTAAGGAACTACTGTAATCTGTAAGGGCTCGACCCGGTAGATTTAATTAAATAAATAAAAATAAAATAAAATATGTATTTAACTAAATATGAACAAAATTATTTGCTTTGGTAACAAGCGCACTAACGAAGTGAAGCAATGGCGATTTTAAGTTTGACAGATGCATGTGGAAAATATTTCAAACGGGTCGCTCACTTCAACTCGTCGGAAATTTCCGATTTCTGAAATTTCAGCATTTAAGTGAATACCCCTTATATTTTTGCAAAAGCGGATTCATTAACCTTCAGCTTATTGAGCTAGTTATTTTCAGTGTTGCCGTTTTGGCAATTTAAAGCCATAATTGGCTATTTTTTTCTCGCGGTCAGTTTTTGACTACTTGGCGATTTTGTTTTTCATTTGGCTATTTTTTTAATTCAGTTAAATTAATTAATTAATTAAATTATTTTTTTAATTAATGAAAAAAGCAATATTAAGAAAATCAGCATGCAAAAGTGGGAATATATTTGATACTAGTTTGTGAATCTATTTGCAAGTACCCGAGTAGAAATAAAAACTCTGGCTTAAGCCAAACAGTTGCCAAACAAAACCTAATTATAAATATTTTTCTCGGCCGTACAATTGTCGTTTGCAGGACTTTTCGGCCCAAAAGTGGCCGTACAAGGGTGATACTGCGGCCGTACAGAAGCCGTTTTTAAATAATCTCGGCTGTAAAACGGGGGAACTGTGGACGTACAGCGGCCGTACATCGGCCGAATGGTGATTATTCTGCAGTGTTATTTAATTACAGTTGAGAAAAAGGTTTATATTGCAAAACCAGGTAATAATATTGAACACAGTGAATAAAATATAATACAAACAAAATTATACTGTTTTAATTAAAAATTCACTGATTTCCAACAACTAAATTCATATAAAAATTTTTTTTGTTGCACACACAAGTGGCGATACAATCACTATCAACATCAAAATCGCAGGGTAAGATTTGCTTTTGTTGTTGCGCATACGTTTACTGTTGACTAAGAGCTTTAAAAAATTTTGTGGCATTTAACAGGCATTCAGTGGCCGTAGAACTTAATTTAAGCCTTGTTCGGCCGTTGTTCGACCCAAATTTCGGCCATCTTCGACCCTTGTACGGCCGTTGTGGCTAAAAAAAAAATTTCTCCGACAACACTGGTTATTATATATGAAGTTTTTGCTCCTAATCTCTTTCCACACTCAGTGAGAGAGTAACAAGCTGCACGCTCTTTGACTTGATTAAATTTTTTTTAACTTTTTTACTTCAAAAAGTTATTTATAAGTCTTTCCAATATTTTTATGCTTATTTCATATAAAACTTTAAATTGAATAGCTTAGCTATCAATAAATAAGTCATATGATTACATTATATGTTAATTTGCCCCAAAAACGCGGCAAGTTGTTACACCTGACTTCTTGGGAAAATTATTTTTTTAAAATCAACAAACAAAATGAAAAGTGGGGTTATAATTCATTTGAGAAGTAATCTGAAAAAGTTCAAAATATTTCAAAATAAATCAATTTTTCAAAATATTGTAACACTAGACCCTAGTTGAAAATTTGAGAGTAGAAGCTTGAGAGTAGAAGTGTTTACGATGGAGCAATAGCTTCCTGCAAGTTCAATTTTGTTAGTTATTTCTTAATCAATTTTGGGTTTGATTAAAATTATTTTCATACACTTCGATTTAATTAAATTTAATTACAAATGTAACAAAGTCCTCTATTTAAAGTCATACATATATACAAAGAAAAAAAAGTATACATTATAAATAGACTTTAGAGAAAAAAAATCAGTTTAAGCGTTCAATTCCTTCCCATAAAAGTATAAATTGAAAATTAAGTCTAGAGCAAAAAATAACGTTGTTGTGTTAAATTTTGAAATATATACAAACAAACACTAAAAGGGACATCAACAAATAAATATATACATACATATATAAATCCTATGTAAACCATAATTACTATACACTAAAAAATATTGATAGTTACAAACAATCTGGTTAAAAGAGCAGCATTAACAGTAAATGTAATCCTTGTTTAAAAAAAATCATTTCACTCAATTGTTATAAACTGTTATTATATCTGTACTAATATAAAAATAAAATGTAATATTATTAAATAGGATACTAAAATGGCACAGTGTAGGCAGAGCCAGAGATAAGTTAAAGTTTAAGTTTAAATCCAGAGAGTTTGCAACTCTGTTACTGAGTTTAAATTGAGTTTAAAAAGTGTAATTTTTTAGATACATAACTTATTGCTATTTCAACTAATTGATTGATATTTTTATTTATTTTGATGATATAGCTTAATAAGTTTTAATTGTTTTAGTCGAAACGCCTCAAGAAATGTATCCTTTTTTTGGCAATAAACACTGTGCTGTATATTTAACAGTTTTATTTAACAGTTCATCTTCTAATAATTTACACAATAATCTTATTATTTATAGTTGTACATAAAAACAAATTGTTCATATTGTATAAATCATATGAACTTAAAATCTTATGATATATATACATATAAATTTTATAAAAGTATCAACAGAAAAATATGCACCACATAACAACTCTAACCTTTATCTTCGACACACAAACATAACTTAAGAAAAGTGAGATAAAAAGTATTTAATATTGGGTCATCTAAATTGGAGCTTCGTTTTGTAGTTTTAAGTAAGAGCTCCAGCTTATTCACGTGTTTTTACGACTTTTCACGTTCTCGTGTTCATGTTTTTAAGTATTCACGTTTTCAAGACGCATCTTTGCACACGAGAACCAGGGACCGAAAATAGCTGTTATTTTACAATTTTCAGATGAAAAAGGCATAACGAAAAAGTTGCCGGTGGACTTTTTTAAATAATCCATTATAATCGTAATGGTAGCAGCTTCGATAATATTTAACGCCTTTTATATTTTCGACTGTTACTATAAAAGTTAAATTTAACTGTTATTTTTTCTGGCAAAAATAACTGTTACTTTTGCCTTTTATTTTTTAGGTCAGAAATCACAGTTATTGGGGGTTGGAATTAGTTTTAAAGGTTTTCTAAGAGATGGCGTAACTATCAATAGATCGCATCGGGCACACCTGTGACTATATTCATTTCAAAGCACATTGTCTAAGCTTCATTTTTCAGTATGTGTCATTCCACTGAAGTGTAAATAACATATATTTTTTTCTCTGTGAACATGTCGACTTTCGTTCCAACAAAACGCAATTTGCGGGAAGGTTTACTTTTGTGCTTCCATTTGAAGAAAAAAGCAGTTAAAGCACAACGCACGCTTGCTGAGGCTTACGGGGACTATGCTCCATCGATTTCTACTTCTGAGTACTGGTTCCGTCGGTTTAAAAGTGGTGATTTTGATACGGAAGACAAAGAGCGTCCGGGCCAGCCGAAAAAGTTTGAAGATGAGGAATTGGAGGCTTTGCTCGATGAAGACCCGTGTCAAACCCTTCAAGAATTGTCAGAATCATTGGGAGTCGACTTATCAACGGTCGGCAAACGCTTGAAGGCCATGGGAATGATTCAAAAGCAAGGAAATTGGGTGCCGTACCAGTTGAAGCCGAGAGACGTTGAACGGCGATTTTGCATGTGCGAACAACTGCTTCAACGGCATAAAAGAAGAGTTTTTTGCATCGTATTGTCACTGGCGATGAAAAGTGGATCCATTACGATAATCCTAAGCGAAAAAAATCGTGGGGACCACCCGGCCATGCATCAACATCGAGGGCCAAGCCGAATATTCGTGGCGCCAAGCTTATGCTGTGTATTTGGTGGGATCAGAAGGGTGTCGTGTACTATGAGCTGCTAAAACCTAACGAAACCATCACTGGGGAACGCTACCAACAACAATTGATGCAATTGAGCCGAGCATTAAAGGTTAAACGGCCGGAATATGCCAAAAGACACGACAAAGTGGTTTTTCAACATGACAACGCACGGCCACATGTTGCAAGAACCGTCAAGGAAACGTTGGAGGCGCTGAATTGGGATGTGCTACCCCACCCGCCTTATAGCCTAGACATAGCCCCTTCCGACTACCACCTATTCAGATCGATGACGCATGGCTTGGCTGAGCAGCGCTTCACTTCTTACGAGGATACCAAAAAATGGGTCGATTCGTGGATTGCCTCAAAAGACGAATCGTTCTTCCGGCGCGGAATCCATATGCTGCCAGAAAGATGGGAAAATGTTGTAGCTAACGATGGACAATACTTTGAATAATATACATTGTACCGTTGTTTCTAAATAAATGCTCAAAAACCGAAAAAAAACCTTTAAAATTAATTCCAACCCCCAATATTTTGTGCCTTTTATTTTTTTCGGTCAGAAATATCAGGCAATTTGTATTTTTTTAAAGACCGCTTGACTATATAATATACTATTAAAACTAAAAAAGTGTTATAGCTCAAATGTGCGCACTGCTGAGGCAATGAAAATTGCATTAAACTTTTTTTGTCGTTCAAGAGGCCTTTAAAAAATTCTAATTGCCTGATATTTTTGAGCGAAAATATAAAAAGCACATAATCAATAACTGTTATTTTTGACCTAAAAAATAAAAGTCAAAAGTAACAGTTATTTTTGCCCGAAAAAATAAAAGGCATAAAATAACTAGTATTTTTGTCGGAAAAAATAAAAGTTAAATGATAACTGTTAACATCTGATTTTTTTAATAAAAACCATAACCGGTACGGTCCCTGACGAGAACACGCAGCTACTGCAGATTTCACATGTTGTTCGTGTTTAATATTCCGTGTTGTGCGAGTATGTGGTTTTTTTACAAATTCTTAAATATACATACATAAATACGTACTACCTGTGCGTACGTGAAAATGGGAGCTCTTGTCTAAGGCCGCGTTCATAGTGGACGCTTTGGCTGAAGCTGTTGCATAAAGCTGCTTTGTCGAGCTTTTTTTGATCATAGTGAAGGCTTATTCAACACTTCACAAAGTAGCTTATTGGTGTTAATAGTTTATAGTGTGAGCAAGCGAGATGGAGATATAAGCGCTGAAAAGCATTTTAAAAGTTGCTTTATGCTCGGAGTCAGCTTGCACTACGAACACTTTGAGCTTTTTCCATATGATTATGCACAAAGCGTATTTCAGCTATAGCTCTCAGCTCAGCAAAAAGCGTTCACTATGAACGCGGCCTAAGTCCATTTCTGCAAAAACACTTTGAATTGCATAGTCCTTTTTTAAATAAATCAATAACCTCTTTTATTATAACATAATTTTCGAAAATTATATCTTATGCTTGGTTTTCACTATGCCAGTTTTATGACGACGTAAAAATTAATAATCCAAAATATCACCTTAATAACATTATTATACAATTTCGTCATAGCTTCATTCAATAAATCAGTTGTTTTTAATTTTCTAACATTGTCAAAGATAAAAAAAGCCAACATGTTGCCATTTTTCCATTGATTGACAATAATTAACCATTGAAAATGACATAGTGAAAACCAAGCATTAGGTTTTTTATATGAATTTCAATCTGTAGTTTTGTTTAAAATTTCTTGTAAGTTATAATTTTTATTTATATAGTAAATTTTTGGTTTATCTTTAATAAACTTTTTGTTGTTTTTGCATAAATGAGCTATTCATCTCATATAATACAATGAACAAGCATACGAAAATTCATAGAAATTAATTTAATATCAAAATTTGTGTGGTTTTTTCCTCTCCCTCATATAAAAGTGTAAAATGTTAAAAATACACATTATACACAGAATAAATGTTAAAACATATAAACATACATATAAAGAATAACACAAAAAAAAAGTAAAACAATTTAAGTATTTTGTACATAAGAAAATGTTAAATGTTTTTGAAATTAACATTTAAGACATTAATATTATAAAATAAAAGTATAAAAGTAAATAATATTCTGTTACTTATTTTCAGTTTTGCTTTTTAATTGCATATTTTGTTAATTTTTTTTTTAATTTTTTTAAAGTGGTTTTTGAATTTATATTTGAACGAATAATTAAAAAAAATTGTTTGAAATTTTAACCTTGATAAATTGACAAAACCTTGACAAATCAAGGATTGATAAATCTCGAAACACATTTATTTATTTTCCAAATAAAAGGTCAATGCGCTTAAGACCAGCTCGGTTTTTTTTAACCGTTTCAGTTAAAGTCCACGAAAAACATTTTTTTACATGACAAATGCACGAAACGATTAGATTTTTTTTAACCCTAGAACCGATACGGGGTGCGTAGGAACCCTATTACAAATTAAAAGTGGCTGTATTTTGCTTTATGGAACATTTTAAAACATGCATTTTTGTCACTATAGCTGTGATTTTTGTGCTCTATTTTTAGTTATTCTTTTTTAAAATGAACTAGTTATGAATAAAAAAGAATATATTTATATCATTTGTTTCGATATTCATTGGAGTTCGACGAGTCTGCCGAATACACCATAGAATTGAAAAGAATTTTGATTCGCCAGAAGATATTTTCAGTTTCAATGCGGCAATTCAAAACAAAAAAAAATAATTTTTAAACTTTTTTCTATGACTATTTTTAGTGGAGAAGTACATAGAATAACTTGCTTCATATTTCATCGATCGATTTTGTAAATTTTTAAAAAAGCCATCTTCCAACGATCGCCAGAATGTTCGAAGGAAGACTTTGAAAATTTTTCTTGAATCGCGCACTTATCGCTTAGGCGATTGAAAGGCGATCGATCTTCCAACTATTGCCGGAATGAATGAAAGAAGAGTTTAAAATTTTTTTTGAATCGCGCAATCGTCGCTTGGGTGATCAAAAAGCGATCCATCTCCAAAGAACCCTTGGGCGAGTCGTAAGTGCTTTGCAAAATCAACTTATCTTTCAATGGTCTTCCAAATGTTTGCAGGAATAGCACTCTAACCCACAGTTGTCGATTATTGTTCGCAACCGTGCAAACATCAAATGGACACAATAAGTAAAAAGAGACAAATAGAGTACGAGTGTCGTGGGAGTGTGAGGCACTCGCTGCAGGCCTCTGGTTCAGAGATGAAATGGAAGGTGGGTAAAGTGTTTACGTTCGGCTGAAAATTGACTTCATTAAACAAAAGTTCAAATGGGTCTAGTTAATGAATTCCACATGAGCTTAAAACCATTTCAGAGAGGGTAAGAAATGGTCTTATGAGGTCTCCTATTTATGCCATCAATTTTACAACTCCGTATGGAAATATGAAAAACTAGGTATATATTATACATTTTCAGGAGTTTTGTGTGGACAATTTTTTCCCCCAACATTTCTACAAAAAATTTATCTACAATAAAAAATACTAGTAATACAATTGCGATTAAAAAGCTTCAACAACTTTATCCAAATAAATTTTACAAGCAATTTCTTTTTTGCAATTATAAATAATTGACCCCTTGGAACGACAGTTTTTAATTTAGTCAAAATAAGTTTTAATAAAAAAGGACTTACAAGTTTCTTAACGATTTTTGCTTTTGCCAAAGTCCTGACGATTTTTCAATAAGCTTTCTCTAAGCCTAACACGAATTCCCGGGGGAAAAAAATCAAAGGGCATAAATTCGTATAAGATTCGTCGGTTAGAATTTGCCAACGGAGTTAAAAAATTATTTTAACAAATGTTTAGAAAAAATATTAACCCTTAACTGGTACACCTGTAGTGGAATTCTCAAACGAATTAACGATGGTTTTCGATATCGTTAGTTAGTGAAAACTGTCATTTTCTATGAACGTGGCACGCACAATGACCGATAACGACAACTATTATTATCGTTAAATTTTTGGGTATTCCACTACTGGTCTGTGGGACCGCAACAAAAAAAAAAAATAATTCACAAAATTCTTTCTAAATAGGAAAAAAAAACTTAATTTAAGCCGTTCTTAAAAAAACCAACATGAATTTCTAACTAAATTTGTGTTTTTTTAGCATGTTAAATTGGTATGGTCCCTGAGACCTGATGTACTGGAGTGTGATTTTTTTGAGCTGTACCAGTTAAGGGCTAATAAACACCAGAAAACTTTTTTGTTATAAAGCACCAATTCTTGCAAAATTTTGACAGAAGAGTTCGGATAAAAGATTATATTTAAAGCTGTTAATCATCATTGTTTAATCTAAAAGGTTTTACTTTGCTTCCATATACATGGTCTCTATTTTTTTCCCCAAAAAATATGTTATTTATTTTCAAAATTAAAACTAAGTTTTTTCAAAATTAAGTCAACTGGATCTTTAAAATGAATTTTTTACAATTTTTATTTTGCGCCTGGAATTTTATTATAAAAAATATTTCAAATAACACCGTTGTTGTATTAAATGCTGCCAATTTTATATATATTATATAAACCTGATTTTAACAGTAAAAACCTTACTATCATACTTTTAAAAAATACACAAAACATTAAGAAAAATTTTTGAAGTAAAAAAAAAATATAGTTGAATTTTGATTTAAAACGCTTCATTTTTATTAGCTCATATTCTTGGATTTTGAGATATTTTAACATTTTCAAAGTTCTTGTTTAATATTATTATTGAATTTATTGTATAAGCTAGTTTTTGGATTTAAGTGCATTTATATCATGCTACAACTTGTAAACGTTTAGCTATAATTAGCTATTTATATGCCTAAAATGTTGAGTTTGAAATAACTAATTACCTTTACAAATTATATAATATAATTGCTTAATATTGTATTATCGCTATAAACAAAAAACGCATACGAAGGGGTATTCACATAAATTAATAACAAACTAGTCGTAAAAATAACAACGCAAGTCATAAAAATATTTTTGAGTTTCTATAACATGAACTCAAGTAAAATAGTTATTGACAATTTTTTGCTGTTTCATCAAAACTACTCTCATAGTTAAATCCATATGAAATTTCCTTCAACAATATATACGATATGCCTGTTAAATAAAACAAAAAATCATATTATATAGGTACATACAACTATATATTAATATATATAATTATATGTAAATCTATAGGAATCGTTATCTTCTTGCTAGCCGAAACGTTATAAATTGATTTATCAAACAAATTAAATAATATACATAGTTATTATAATAATATACAAACAAAACTATTATCATTAATCTTACGTCATTATAAATCATTACTAAGTAATCAAATAATAAAATTTCAAAATGTATAATTAATTATATTCAATCGCAAAGAACATTTCACAAAAAAAAAACATTGATTAAAAAATACAGCATATTTAAACCATGTTCAACAAAATAAAACCAAACAAAACAAAGACCCAAACTTATGAAGAGCAAAAGCTTAAAATAAAAATAACATTAAAAACCAAAACAAAAAATATAAGTAAAAAAATATAAAACATATATATACAAAAGAACAATTTCATGCAATAAATGTATAAACTGAATTACAACCAAAAATTATTGATTTTTTCATTTTTACGAACCTTTTTCAGCAACCTAACAAAATTCAATTTGTTAAAATTGAATAAAAATTAGAGCTTAAATTTTTATGTGAACACACGAGTTTACGTTTTTAAGAATGCACGTGTTCGCGTCTTTTACGCATCCAAGGTAAACATCCAAAAGATGTTCAGTGCCACTAAATCTGATTTTGAGGTATGAGCTACTTTTTTCACAGCAAAGCATACAAAAATATTTTTAATAAAAATTTGAACAGATTTGACTTGCTCCAGATTCCTTTATTGGGACTTTTTTGGGCTTAAATACTTGATTTCCATTAAATTATTCTATGGCCAATCGGATGCAATCGAATTATCTCTGCTCCTCGGTGAGTCTATGCATCTGTAAGAGGTTAAGCGGTCTTCTTGGGTATAAATGAGTGCTTCAATGGCCTATCAGATGCAGTAAAAATATGCTTTGACAATCCTATGATGTTTCTATGTCCAAATTAGTGATGTCATTCCCGGTTTCGGGTTATTCAAGAAACTGGATTCTTATTGGTTTCGATTTTTTTGTAATTATCAATTTAGGATTGTGGCGGCCGTAGCCTAGTTGGTAGAGTGCGTGGCCCCTAAGCTAAAGAACCGCGATGGCCCGGGTTCAATTCCAGCTCAGACAGAAAGTTTTTTCAATTGAATTAATTTTTCTGTTCGGTCGCCACCTCTCTGCAGACAATGACAAACCTCAGAGAGTAAAAATTGCCATGTAAAGCTTCTTGAGAACATAAGCCGTTCGGAGTCGGCATAAAACACGTAGGTCCAGTTCTCGGTCATTTGTGATTAAACATTTAATAACACGCACAACACAATTGATCAATAGAAGCTAGGTCAAAGTCCTTCCAAGGGCTGAAATGGCCAGTTTATTTTTTTTTATCAATTTAGGATTATTAAAAAAAACAGGGTTTTACTGATCGTATTATTCGATATTTTTAAATACTTAAAATTTTAATTTTTTTTTTCAGTTTTTGTGGTTAAGTATTAGAGTAAAAAAATATTTATAAAATAAACGATTATTTATTTGTTTATTAAACACATCCACTAAAGTGCGACAATTCAACAGCTGATTGTGATAAAATTGCACAACATTAAACAATTCATTGTATCGCATTCAAAACAATAGGGGTATTCACGATGTGTTGTATTTTTGATAAATTTTTACAAAATTTACAATACCTACAACTTATTGTGAACGAACCTTCACTAAAGCCGTTGTATTTTTTAAAATCAGCTGATCTTTTATGTTCTTTTGTTTGGAAATATTAATTTTAATCATCATTAAACTAAAGGAAATCACACAAAAATTGAAACGAAACACTAAATTATATTAATTTTTATTAAATAAACTCACAGCGTTGCCGGTAGCTTCCTCCATAATGAGTAGAAATTTTGTACATTTTGTTTTTGTAATTTTACAAAATTTACTACAAATATCAAAAATACACAATACAAGGGCAAATACACCACATTGCGAATTCCATCTTATATATAAAGAAGTTATATTAATTTTTGGGCGATAAAAGTGGGCGTGGCAGCATTTATATAAAGTAGGCGTGGCAGCATATTGACAAGTGGTGGTCCTTCATACTAAGCTTCACTATAAAAAAGTCTGCAACTCAGGAATTAGAATGATTTTTAAAAAGTGGGCGTAGATATAGTGCGACCACGACCATTTTTGGTACAGTTGATGACAGTAAGCTTCTCAAAAAAATTACTAAATACATATAAGACGGTTTTGTTCGTATAATACTAAAATTTGGTAACTTGGTTAATTTATTTACTCTCGACAACTTTGAAAAAAATGGGCGTGGTCTAAATAAATTTAGAGAGGTTCACGTATTGATAATGAAACTTGATATGTAGGAGCCATTGGTCCAAGTTGAGGTCACTATGTATATAAATGTTGCCACGCCCACTAAGCTCACACATAGTTAAGAGAGTAAGTCTGTTACACAAATTTTTTGGATAAAATGGGAATAAAAACTTCAGAGATATCTGTGGTCACAAGGCATAACGACTAAACTCAAAGTATCGTAAAAAACGATATTTTAATTGCACGAATAATTTTTTTGAAATATATGAACCGTTACAAACAAAACATGTGCAGACATACGTGATGATCAATTCTGAGCAAAAAATGGATATCTGCATACTTTCCAAAAATTGGCAATAAAGTAAATTCCATATCGCTTTTTTACGATATTTTGAGTTTAGTCATTATTCCTTGTGACCACAGATATAAAGAAATTTTTTATTTAGTATTTTTTTTTTTAAGATTCTTATTTTTTTCTCTTTTATTTGATACCAAATTTGTTAAGATGGGATAAGATTTTCTATATTAAACATTTTTTTAAGGAAATAAGCTCCTTAAATTTTCAAAGTCCTGTGGAGACCAAACTACTTTAGAGGTGTCCGGAAAAAATAGTTGTATATTCGTGATCTGTGTACCAAAAAATATGAGAAACCATTTAGAAAGTGTTCGGGATTTTTTCGTGTTGAACCGTGTTATTGTTTTAAATTTTTTAAATACAAGCAACTTTTTTATTTTTAGAGATATGTTTGTGTTTTTGGTGTCATTAAAAAGAGAATTGAATAAATTGCAAAATTAATACAAAAAAAAACTTGATTTATTACGTGAAATTCTAGAAAAATTGCGCTCAAACTTGAAATTTAGTAACTTCTACGCATTGATTTCATTTTCATACGAGCACAGCTCGGTAATGGACAGATCGGGTGGGTTTCTTGATACTCCGTTAGAAAGATCAATTCACTGCCTTTCAAATGAGCTCTTATTTCACGAGCTCATCATTTAAAAATCACTGAGTTTTTCGTGAGTTAGTTTTTCTGCTAAAGACAATAATGTGCATCAAAATCATGTAATAATAATAATAAACTCTGTGACTGCTTAGGGTATGAAAATAGAACCCTCTCTCATACGATTTTTTGGTCAACTCGATATCAGCTTTTCATGAATAGTTGCACTATATCGCGGGACACACTGTAGATTATTATTAGCCACGAACAAACGGCTGCCATGCTCTTAGGCTGCCCGCAGAGTAAACGCCGAAGCAGGCAGGCAGGCAGACAGGCGCAGGAAAACTATGAGCACAAGCGAGATAAAAGTTAGCTGCGCTTTATTTCTATCTCGTTTTTTTGCAGGACACTGCCTGCGCCTGTCTGCCTGTTTCGGCATTTACTTTGCGGGCAGCCTAAGTTATAGTTAAAATTTATTCATTTCGGATGGAATGGGCTTAACCCCCAAAACCATCCTGCGTACGGGCCTGGCAATAAGTATAAAAGATTTTTCATTTAAATTAAGAAAGGGTGTTTTTGTAATTCTGATAATGCAAGTGAAGATCCGAATGTTGAAGTAAAATATTAAACTTACTTGTGCATATCTTGTAGCTATTCATACTTACGTGTCTCAACCACTTTGGATAAATGATATAAATGCCATTTTTAAATTTTAATGTAAAGCTCTTTTATTGTTTTTTGTTTCTTTCTTTAATGTTTCATGTACTTAACTTTTATTTTCTTTCTCTCATTTCAGAATTTTAATAGTTAATTTTCATAAAATTACGTTTGCAAGATTTTGTTAAAATTTTCGTTTTTCATTTGTTTTAAATTTTAAACTATGTTTATAAACTTGCGTTAATTTTAACTCATTGCTTAATAAGTAACAGTGTATGCTAAAAGTTTGTAGTTAATTTAATTTAATTTAGTTTTTTTTCGCTACAAAAAATTTGAGTATTTTTACTAAACAAGTTTCAACACAGGAAAACTGCAAGTGTTTAATTTATTTAATTTTTTTGTGTTTTCCTTAATATTATAAATATCTACAATAATGCATATTTTTGTTGTTTTTTTTTTATCAAATATTTATCATACAATTTTTGCGTAACACAGTTAATTTTTTAATTTGGGCATTTTTAAAGTTATGTTTTGTGGAATTTGAAGCTTCGCTGTCATATTTTTTTTCATAATGCATTTTAAGGGGTTTTTTGCAGTGTGCATTAAAAGCAATTTTAAGGTGAAATAAAAAACAAAGTCCCTCGTCAGCAAATGTGTATTTTTTTGTTATTGTCCTTAGAGCGTAGTCAGCCTGGTGGTGTTTATGCGATATTGGCTTGGAAGTGATTGAAAAGGTTTGTGTAGAATTAATTAAAGCATAATTTTAGTGAAAACTGCGACACAAATGCATATAACGAAACTTAAATTTGATTCTGAAGCTTGATGCGTTGGTTGTGCGGGAAAAAAGTGCAGTGATTTCTTTAGAGCTTTTATGCGAAACTTTCAGGTGATTTTTACCGCTTTATTTTGTGTAACGAAAATGCACACCAACGACAAGCAAGACACGAAAAGCAATACTTTTTTCTGTACGAAATTCTATTGCTTCTCGTGTCTTGCTTGTAGTTGGTGTGCATTTTCGTTATACAAAATAAAGCAGTTAAGCAAGTCTTAAGGAACATCTTACCTAATTTTGTAAATTTGATTGAGTAAATTGTTTTTATTGTTTTACATAAGCAGGGCTCGGATTTTGATGACCTAAAAAACTGCAAAAAATTACCTTAAAAAATGACAAAAATTTCCTAAAAACTGCAGAAAATTACCTAAAAACTGACAAAAATTACCCAAAAAACGCAAACAATTGCATAAAAAATAAACAAAAAATTTAGCCTTAAAAATAAAACATTACTAAATTAAAATTGATTTTATACTAACATATCCTGAGTTTTTATCTAACACTTTTTTTTCTACATACCCTTTCGTCGGTTTCACCACGCGCAGAGCTTTTTTTTCATCTAAGTCTATAAACAAAGCTACTCCTTTGTCGAAAGGTAATGTTTTTATTGAAGGGACTCCAGTGTTAAAAGAATATGTTAATAAATTTGCACTTTGACATTTTTTAGTACGAAAAAAAAAATATCTTAAAATTACACTAAAATGACTTAAAAAACCGAAAAATGCTCTAAAAAATTAAGAACGTTCAAAAATTCCGATAAAAAACTTAAAAATCTCTAAAAATTACCAAAAAATGCCCTAAATCTAGTAAAAATGACATAAAAACGATGAAAAATTACGAAAAAATGTCCTAAAAACTTTTCATATTTGGAATTTAGGAAAAATAAATGGACGTTTAAAATAAGCAGGAAATGTCTTAGAAGCAGCATAAAAAAGATGACATGTCATCGAAATCCTAGCCCTGTACATTAGAGTGACCGCAAAAAATCAATGTCGGAATCTTGTTCGTCGTAACCCCACAAAACGAATCCCCTTTCCAGATATTGGGATAGCCAAAATTTGAGCCCGATTAAACGACGGTAACACGTGCGCTCGTCGCTCAAAATTTGAAAAAAACGAATTTTTTGGCCAAAAAGTTGACGTATTGAGCCATAACTCGAGAACGGTAAATAATAAAAACACGCACGATATCACAAAAGATAGCTTATTTTGTTCTTCAAAATTTATGTTATGAACAAAATTGTTGTAACTCTGAGTCAAACCGAGTTACGGCAGCCTTTAGCTCCCAAAACGTGACCTGGTGCCACCAGGAGCATACTTCATATATTATGTTATTATGTGATAAATTTTTAATTTTAATTAATTTATTGAATTTTTATTTTATTTTTATTTTTAATTAATTTATTTAATTTTTATTTTATTTTTATTTTTATTTTTATTTTTATTTTTATTTTTATTTTTATTTTTATTTTTATTTTATTTTATTTTTATTTTTATTTTTATTTTTATTTTTATTTTTATTTTTATTTTTATTTTTATTTTTATTTTTATTTTATTTTATTTTTATTTTATTTTATTTTTATTTTTATTTTATTTTATTTTATTTTATTTTATTTTATTTTATTTTATTTTATTTTTATTTTTATTTTTATTTTTATTTTATTTTATTTTATTTTATTTTATTTTATTTTATTTTATTTTATTTTATTTTATTTTATTTTATTTTATTTTATTTTATTTTATTTTATTTTATTTTTATTTTATTTTATTTTATTTTTATTTTATTTTATTTTATTTTATTTTATTTTATTTTATTTTATTTTATTTTATTTTATTTTATTTTATTTTATTTTATTTTTATTTTTATTTTTATTTTTATTTTTATTTTTATTTTTATTTTTATTTTTATTTTTATTTTTATTTTTATTTTTATTTTTATTTTTATTTTTATTTTTATTTTTATTTTTATTTTTATTTTTATTTTTATTTTTATTTTTATTTTTATTTTTATTTTTATTTTTATTTTTATTTTTATTTTATTTTATTTATTTTTATTTTTATTTTATTTTATTTTATTCTATTTTTATTTTTATTTTTATTTTTATTTTTATTTTTATTTTTATTTTTATTTTTATTTTTATTTTTATTTTTATTTTTATTTTTATTTTTATTGTGTTAAATTTTTTTTTTATTTGTTGACCTTGCAGTTATATATGATTTATAAAGTTGTTTCGGCTTTAGGTCTGCGTTTATTTATTTTTCAAAATAATCGAAAAAAAAAAAATCTTTAATTATTCGATTTATAAAATTATTTTATTTTAAGAATGCTCGATATTTCGAACCGCCGTCGGCAGTTCATCATCAGGAGACTAGAAAAACAATAAAGATGTAAGCATTAAAAACTAACAAAATCACAACACTTGTATAAAAACAAATAAACACATTTTAACTACGATAACCACATAGTTATACAGATAATTATGACAACACATATAACTATCACATTTTTTTATAAAATTATAAAATAAAATAAAAATTACATTTAAAATTTTTTCACTAAAAACTACGAAGGTGCGGCAGTTTAGCTGTTGTCTGTTTGGCGTTCATCACTTTGTGAGCTTTGTTTATGTTTTCTCAGGTTTCTCTTTTGTCCATATTTTGTTATTAGATGTCTGTATGTTTGTGCGCATTTTTCGGTGTCTACTTTGAAGTTGAGCCTCTTCTCCAACGGAACGTTAATGATGTGTAGCATTTCCAGAGTCATTCGTTTGTGGTAGTTACTCTCTTGTTGTAGTATCTCCACGTCGTCCAAGTTTGCTATGTGTCGAGCTTTTGCACAGTGGGCTGCAAGTGCTGTTTTTTGTTCGATGGGTTTATATGTACTTTTTTGGTCTGATTTATGTGCCGACATTCTCGTTTTAAGTTTTAATTTTGTCGTTCCAACGTAAACTTTGTCGCATTTTTTTATACCATCACCTTTGCATCCAATTTTGTATACTAAATTGTATTTGTCTTTTTTGTCAATTTTGTTTTTTGTCTTACTGTAAAGTTGTTCAAGGGTGTTGTTATTTTTCATGGCTAATTGGAATAAGTCTTTGTTGTAAATGTTTGATTGGGTGATATTTTCGGTGAATTCTGGTATATATGTTACAGATTTGTAAATTTTTATTGGTTTTTCTACATTTTCGTCTACATTTCATTTTTATTCATTCTACATTTTATTTTTATTTTTATTTTATTTTTATTTTTATTTTTATTTTTATTTTTATTTTTATTTTTATTTTTATTTTTATTTTTATTTTTATTTTTATTTTTATTTTTATTTTTATTTTTATTTTTATTTTTATTTTTATTTTTATTTTTATTTTTATTTTTATTTTTATTTTTATTTTTATTTTTATTTTTATTTTTATTTTTATTTTTATTTTTATTTTTATTTTTATTTTTATTTTTATTTTTATTTTTATTTTTATTTTTATTTTTATTTTTATTTTTATTTTTATTTTTATTTTTATTTTTATTTTTATTTTTATTTTTATTTTTATTTTTATTTTTATTTTTATTTTTATTTTTATTTTTATTTTTATTTTTATTTTTATTTTTATTTTTATTTTTATTTTTATTTTTATTTTTATTTTTATTTTTATTTTTATTTTTATTTTTATTTTTATTTTTATTTATATTTTTATTTTTATTTTTATTTTTATTTTTATTTTTATTTTTATTTTTATTTTTATTTTTATTTTTATTTTTATTTTTATTTTTATTTTTATTTTTATTTTTATTTTTATTTTTATTTTTATTTTTATTTTTATTTTTATTTTTATTTTTATTTTTATTTTTATTTTTATTTTTATTTTTATTTTTATTTTTATTTTTATTTTTATTTTTATTTTTATTTTTATTTTTATTTTTATTTTTATTTTTATTTTTATTTTTATTTTTATTTTTATTTTTATTTTTATTTTTATTTTTATTTTTATTTTTATTTAAATATATAGAAATCAATTTACCTAGACTCTGAAATGGCATCCACATCAGGTGTACAAAGCCGGACCAAGGATAAAATATTTCTTGTTGGCTTTCCCATTCACCAGATCACAGGTTGTAAACTACCCTCAAATCGGCAAGTTTTGTGTGCTTTATTTTATAATTTACGTACTGTAAAATTAACTCTAAGAGAATCAGCAAAACTTACTATACGAGAGGTGTTAATTTTTTGGCAGAAAGCTCGAATCCCGGCTAAAGATGAGCAAAATGCAATAACACAGCTTGAAAAACTTCACGTCGAGTGGAGAATTCTTCAAAAAGACAGGAAGAAAACATCGGAAACGATCAAAAACAAATTTAAACAGTTTCTTGAAAAGTTAGACGATCTTTTTGATATTGCTCATCAAGATGCCTTGACTCTGATGAAATCGGAAGTATATAAGGCTTTTCTCGTGAAACAGAGGCAGAAGGGCCGTCCAGGTTGCATGTCTGGAGCATGATTCAATTACTATAGGTTGTCCATTCATTTGACGTTTACTCACAAGAATGAAGATATACACCCGTAAAATTGAAGAGGAGAGCAAAAGAGTAATTTTTTAATGCCATCAAAGTAATCAGTTGCAGGAATATCATACTTTTTTGCAGTACTAAATACCTAAGGATACATTTCACTGCTGCTTTTTCTACTACGTCCTGCACTGCTTGTTTGTTTTGATATTAAATTTAAGTAAGTTTTAAAAAAACTAATTTCAATATTTTGTTGTGCAAATCTATTCACACCGCTGACGGCTTTATATTTTCCACTGGCACATTATATTTTCGAATTTTATCACCAAAATACACTGTTTTGCAAATACCGCACGTTATTTTAACAATTACAACTTAATAGTAGCGATTTATATTTCAATTGAAAAAAAAACGACTCGCAACAAAATTTAAAAACAATTTTTAATAATAATTATCAGAGCAATAATTATTATAAACGCAATGCAAACTATGTTTTTCCTGCTAACAGCAAAATATAGAATAACTACTTTTTAAAAAAAAATACACAACAAAACACTGAAACATAACTTTTTTCATAGAAGACCACAAAACCCTGGTTGTCATTTATATTTGAGAGAGAATATATTTTTTTTTACAAATTTACGGGTGTTGTCAAACGAATGGACAACCTGTAATAATTGAATCATGGTCTGGAGTAGAGCGAAAGTTATCTAGAGCTGAAGAAATCAAAGTAGTAAATGATATGGCTGATTAAAAGTAGTAAATGATATGGCTGAGCGTGGTATTAAATTAATAACTGACTTCAACGACCTTCTGACAAAAGATGAAGAACAAAAGCAATATGTCCTGCGTTTCAAAAAGTACTTTAACAAAAGCTCTATAATAAATTGGATAACTATGTAATATTATCGAATATATCCCTGATTTTTATATATTAAAATAAAAATTTTCTTGAATTTAACTGTATTTTACTTGTGTTTTTTATTACTTTTCTACTTTAAACTCAAAAATATACCAAAAAAATTAAAAATTTATCACATAATAACATAATATATGAAGTATGCTCCTGGTGGCACCAGGTCACGTTTTCGGAGCTAAAGGCTGCCGTAACTCAGTTTGACTCAGAGTTACAACAATTTTGTTCATAACATAAATTTTGAAGAACAAAATAAGCTATCTTTTGTGATATCGTGCGTGTTTTTATTATTTACCGTTCTCGAGTTATGGCTCAATACGTCAACTTTTTGGCCAAAAAATTCGTTTTTTTTCAAATTTTGAGCGACGAGCGGCACGTGTTACCGTCGTTTAATCGGGCTCAAATTTTGGCTATCCCAATATCTGGAAAGGGGATTCGTTTTGTGGGGCTAAGACGAACAAGATTCCGACTTTTTTTTTGCCCCATATAAGTTGCGGTCACTCTACTGTACATAAGTATTAAAATTAACAAAAAATAGGGGGTTTTTCTGGAAACAGGCACTTTAAAATTGGTGTGCAAGATTGCGCAATAACTATTATACCGATTTACTTCAAAATTGTTGAGTAATTAAAAAAATATATTTTTGAGGGGCTGACTTTGAGTTTTTTTAAAGTCCTAAAAAATTGTACTGCAACTTTTGTCCTACAAATTAGGGCCTTTTTTTAATTTTAACTTTGCATAGCCGCCATTTTGTTTCTAACTAATTTTTTTTAACAAACTCTTAGTCAGCCCCTCACATTAGGTTTAAGCTCTTACCAAATTTTTTCTTTTTTTTTTGTTTCAGATAAGCCAAACTCGAGATATCCTGCACACCGTTTTTTATATTTTTTTACTGCTTCATTTACGCACATGTGACGCGCAAGTGACGTCACGAATTTTTTTTTATATTTTAATACTTATGTAAAACAAAAACAAAATGTACTCAAATATCTCTAATCGTTTTTCACAATCCTTACTTAAAAAACTCCTTAAATTTCGTCAAAATTAGATGAAATGTGCATCCTTAAGTTGAAATTCTCGAGTTTTCGTTTGATCAAGTATTTTGCTTAATTTTTTTTTCGCCTTATTAGTAAAGCATTTCTGAAAAATCTTTTAGAATTAAAAGTTGTATTCAAAACTTTCATGGGAGCTTTCGATGAAAATGTTGCATTTTAACATAATTTATTTTTTTTGGAGGAATGTACAATTTTTCTTTATTTAAAGCAGTAAGTAGAAGGTTTTCTGATTTATTAAATTAAAATTTCGTAAAGACCTTAGTCAAAAGCTAAAAAGTCTAAGAAGGAAAAAAAAGAGTTTGAGTGTATTTTTTGAAAAAAAGAGTTTTTACATGATTGTCATGGATCAACCCAATATTTATATTTAAGAATATACTAAGTAAAAAGAGAACTTTTTGTACAAAGCTTACAAGTCGCAAAAAATAAACTTAAAGCAAACGTATAGCTTTCAAAGTACAAAACTTACAAGATACCATTATTAAGATATCTACCTATATACTTAAAAATTTTGCAAGTATTGGAAAAAATATGTATTAAATAGGTACGCTTCTCAAAACCATTTTAATGATAAACCATCTACCCTTCTCTCTCTCTCCCCCCTCCCCCCCCCCACAAGACTAATAATAATCATGAATAATCGTTCTGTATTCGTTGAAAAGTTTTCAGGTGATTGTATACATATAAAAGATATATTCAGTAAAGAGTTAAACAAAAATCATATCATACAAATAATAATAACTTTTTATTTTATTTTTTAATTTTTTTATTAAATTTGCCTTAATTTATAACACTTTTATTTCACACTATTATATTTTACAGTAAACTAAAACTATTTAAAATCACGCACAATTATGGAAAAAAAAATTAAAAAACTATTGGCTGATATTAAGAGAAAATAATATTACAAATACATGGTTTTTATTCTAACATTAGTAAAGAAAAAAAAATTTGTGTTGCAGCAACTATTTAAGTACTAAAATGCTTTCGTTAAGTTGTAAAAATAGCTAAAGTTTATAAAAAAATACATACTTAGAATGGTTCATTTAGTTTTTTTTTTGTATCAAGGACTACACATTGTCATTAGCACCTATTGGTACACACACACACTTGGATACAAAAGATGGCTACAGAAACGAAATCAATTTAAAAAAAAAATGCCAAAATCTTAAAAACTACGTCATTTTCTCTGTATCCAAGCGCGACCAATATCAAGCAAGTTCAACAAATCCTCTTCTGAAGGGAATTATAATAAAATTATACCTACAAGTTTATCTAGTTATATGTATATATATTTAAATTAGTTTTAGTTTTTGTTCCTTTTGTCTAAGTTACACATTGCTCCCATTGCGTAAGCTTCAGAGGTGTTTTTTGTGAAGTTTTTTTTTCTATGTTCCGGTTATGATCATAAAATCAATACAGTTAACTCTTCACTTAAGAGAATAGAATTTTATAAAAAATGTAAGAATAAGCAACTTCAAAAACCTATTTTCAGAATTTTATTTCAAAATACAAAACTTGGAATAGTACTTTTAATTTTTTTGCTTTTAACTACTGCATTAAATGTCCATTTTCAGTTATAAATTTCATGATGCAAAATTCTAAGTTGTACTAGTATTAGAGCGGCGTAATTTGTTTGGGAAAAAAATTTGCCATTAAGAGAATAAAGTGTTCTGATTCTAGGTTCAATTCTAAGCAAAAACGTTCACTGCCCCATAGATACAGAAATGTACTCTCAAAAAAAAATTTCTCAGAATTGACTTTTCTCTAAAAATTCCAAAAATTTCCTAAAAATGGCAAAAAGCTTCCATGAAAAAGAGAAATATTTTCTTATCAATAAAGACACCTTCTTTTTAACAGAAAAATATTTCTTTATAACAGGTTCAATAATTTTTTTTAATGTGTCAATTTTTCCCGAAAACAGAGAAATATTTATTTAATTTTAATAAATCTTTTCTTTAAATTGCGTTTATAGTTTCTCACAAAAAAAGTACACTTTCTTCAATTTCTTTATTGCTTACACTTTTCTCTAAAACAGAGAAGTATACCTGCAATTACCTGCAATTAATTTTTGTGAAACATTTGTTTTAACTCAGTTCAACGCAAAGTAAAAGTAAAGTGGCATTGCTTTGTCTTGTATATAAATATTCCAGAAAATAGCCCTTATAAATATTCCAGAAATTTCTTCTGAAAAAAGAGTTTAAAAATGCATCCAAAGAACCAGTGGTAATAAGCAACATCGCTTTGTGTAGCTATGTTAAATAAAAAAAAAAACCTTTTGAAGGATTGAATCGTCATAATATGCAGAATATGCAACACTTGCCTTTCACAACATTATTCACTCGCTCTCACGCTTGCTATATTTTTTCGTACCTAATTCAATATTAGATAAATATATCGTTTTAAGAGAAGAAGACTTCTTCTTTTTGAGAAAGGATTTGTTTTTATTGAAGAAAATATTCCGCATAGTGAATTGTTTATCTACAATAGAGAAAATTTTTTTTCTATAAATTTTTTTCTAAAAATGGGCATTTATTAATGCGAGAAAAATACATTATTAGAGACATGAAATATTTTCATTTCCCACAAGAGAAGAAATATTACTTCGAATATGTGAAAATTTTTTCTAATTGAAGAAAATTTTATTTGAAATAGAGAAAATTGTTGTTATCGAAAATAGAGAAATTTCTTATCACAAAAAGATAGTTGTTTTTTCTGAGTGTAGAATGTTTTCTTATATTAGAGAACATCAGAATGAGAGTATCCTTATCGATACCATCGTTTCTTATAAGGTTATACCTTGTGGCGATTACGTGAGCGATATCATGGCTCTACTATATTTTGGCTATAATAAACCGCCACGTACACTTAGAAACAGCCTGTCATTCGCTGCTTTGAGCTTATTGATTGCTTCAATCTCTTTAAAAGATTTTGAAAATTATCCCGATCAATGCTTAGGCAATTGGCCATTCCAATGGAGTGCGAGATTAAAGACCAATTTGTATAATAAAATACTGATAATAAAATAATGCAGATCCTATTTATTGTGCTTCTTTAAAAATAGAATATATGTCTCTGACATGGAACTCATGCCAAAATGTCAATAGATAGTCTTAAGCCTATCTTGATGTGATTATTTTTGTGGAAATGACTGAAATGGTGTAACAAATCAACTGTTGTTCAAAAACATCAGCCGATATAAGTCTCTTTAGACAAGATTCATCTACAGTTTTCTTCTATTGGAAAAATAGTCAGTTTTTAGAAATGCAGTAATTTGGGAAGTAATTTTTATTGCATAGTATTCATGGTAGAACTAGTAAAGGTATATGCATTTCAGACTGCTCTCTTTTTCTCATAACCAGAATTGTCAAACTCAAGCATTTTGCTATTCTTGCCTATTTTTGCTTTCTTATCGCATTCTCATCGTTTTCAGATTTTTTATGGGCTGTCAACTTCGTTTTGACAGTTCCGGCAGTCTGTCTCTCCGAAATGCATCTACTTTCTCTAATTCTACTATGATAGTATTAGAAAATTTTTAATAACATGACGTCTCCACGAGACATAAATCATGTAAAAACAACTGACAAATTCAATTTCTTAGCATGAATATGTTAAACAAAATATTATACATGGGCATTTTATGTTATAATATTCCATATTGGAATGAAATGAAAGAAGAAGCGAACAATTACAGCTCATTGCTTAACATGAATGTTAAAAGATATCGCAAGACATTTATTTCAGAACATTAGCAAAAGTGGTCTCCACCAGAGATCTGCAATGAATCACATGTTTGAATCGTGAGCCACTTACTCAAAAATGAGTATAAATAAGTATAAGCAGTTTCCAACGTAGAACTCATATGTGATTGATTCGAAAAAAAGTGTATAAAATTTTTGAATCATGAGCCACTTACTCAAAAATGAGTATAAATAAGTATGAGTAGTTTCCAAAGTAGTACTCATATGTGATATATTCGAAAAAAAGTGAATAATATTTTTGAATCATGAGCCACTTACTCAAAAATGAGTAAGAATAAGTATAGTTGGTTTCCAAAGTAGTACTCATATGTGATTTATTGAAAAAAAGTGAATCACATATTTGAATCATTAGCCACCTACTCAAAAATGAGTATGTCTAAGTATAAGTAGTTTCCAAAGTAGCACTCATATTTTATTGATTCGAAAGAAAGTGAATCACATTTTTGAATCATGAGCCACTTACTCAAAAATGAGTATAAATAAGTATAAGTAGTTTGCAACGTAGCACTCATATGTGATATATTCGAAAAAAAGTGAATAATATTTTTGAATCATGAGCCACTTACTCAAAAATGAGTAAGAATAAGTATAGCTGGTTTCCAAAGTAGTACTCATATGTGATTTATTAAAAAAAAGTGAATATTTTTTTTGAATCATTAGCCACTTACTCAAAAATGAGTATGAATGAGTATAAGTAGTTTCTAAAATAGTACTAATATGTGATTGATTCGAAAAAGTGAATCATATTTTTGAATCATGAGCCACTTACTCAAAAATGAGTATAAATAAGTATAAGTAGTTTCCAACGTAGTACTCATATATGATTTACTCGAGTAAAAATGAATCATTTATTTGAATCATAAGCCACTTACTCAAAAATGAGTATGCACAAGTATAAGTCATTTTCAAAGTAGTATTCATAAATGATTAATTCGAAAAAAAGTGAATCACATTTTGAATCATGAGCCACTTATTCAAAAATGAGTATAAATAAGTATAAGTAGTTTCCAACGTAGTACTCATATGTGATTTATTCGAAAAAAGTGAATCATTTATTTCAATCATGAGCCACTTACTCAAAAATGAGTATGCATAAGTATAAGTACTTTTGACAGTAGTATTTTAATCAGTGATTCGAAAAAAAAGTGAATCATGAGCCACTTACTCAAAAATCAGTATAAATAAGTATAAGTAGTTTCCAACGTAGTACTCATATGTGATTGATTCGAAAAAAGTGAACCAAATAAGTATAGAATGAATTAAATATAAATATTCATATGATTAAGAGTTGTTTGACGTCAAGCTCATAAATATTAATAAAATAATTGAGTACTTAGAGCAGTCGATTCACATTTTCGAATTTATAAAAATTTTTGATATTGAGGGTGGACCCAATAAATGTTACTTTTTACTATAAGTACATGCTTTTTTTAGTATGAGTAAATTTTTTGACAGTATAAGGGGGGGGGGGGGGATTTCGAGTCTGATGTGAAAATATAAAAAAATTGTCTGACGCTAGGGTGAACCCTAAAAAAAATTTTTTTTGTTTCCCAGTACTTTTACATGTTTGGCAGTATAAGGGGTCGCTGATTTCGAATCTTATACCAATATTTTTAAAATTTTTGTGACGCTAGAGTGGACCCTAAAAATGTATTTTTTTATTTTTTAGTATGAGGACATGTTTTGTTTGACAGTATAAAAGCGTCGCTGATTTCGAGTCTGTCGCGAAAATATAAAAAAATTGATTGACGCTAGGGTGGACCCCAAAAATTTTTTCTTTGTTTTTCAGTGGGTTTACATGTTTTAGTAGCATAAGGTGGTCGCAGATTTAGATTCTATTCCAAAATTAAAAAAACTTGTTTAACACTAGGGTGGACCCTTAAAATGTTTTTTTTTTGTTTTTTAGTATTAGTACATGTTTTGACACTATAAAGGGTCGCTAATTTCGAGTCTGATGCGAAAATATAAAAAAAATTGTTTGACGCTAGGGTGAACCATAAAAATTGTTTTTTTTTCATTAGGTTTTCATGTTTTAGTAGTGGTGTAAGTAAGGTGGTCGCAGATTTAGATCCAAAATTAAAAAAAAAACTAAGGTGGGCCCTTAAAAAGTTTGTTTTTGTTTTTAGTATTAGTAAATGTTTTGACACTTTGACACGCTGATTTTTTTTTTTTTTGAGTCTTTCGATTTCGATATTTCGAGTCTGATGCCAAATTAAAAAATTTTTTTTGACGCTAAATTTATTATTGATTTGAAAAACTTCTTTCATATAAATTTTTTTATATTTTCACACTGGACTTCAAATTAGCGACCCTCTAATACTGTCAAAACATGTCTTTATACTAAAAAAAATAATAATGTAAAGGTCCACCATAGCGTCAAACAGTTTTTTATTTTCGCATCAGTCGAAATCATTGACCTTCTGTACTGTCAAAACATGTACTAATACTAAAAACAAACATTTTTAGGGTCCACCCTAGCTTCAAATAAGTTTTTTTAAATATTGGCATAAGAATCGAAATCTGGGACCACCTTACACTACCAAACATGTAAAAGTACTGAAAAAAAAACATTTTTAGAGTCCACCCTAGCGTCTATCAAATTTTTTAATATTTTCGCGTCCGATTCGAAATCAGCGACTCCTTATAGTGTCAAAACATATACTTATACTACAAAACAAAAACAAACATTTAAAGGGTCCACCCTAGCTTCAAACAAGTTTTTCTTAAAGTTTGGCGTAAGAATCGAAATCTGCGACCACCTTATACTACCAAAAAATGTAAAAGTACTGGAAAACAAAAAAAAAAAATCTTTAGGGTACACTCGAGCGTCAGACAATTTTTTTATATTTTCACATCAGACTCGAAATCCCTCTCTTACACTGTCAAAAAATGTACTTATACTAAAAAAACATGTATGTATATAAAAAAAATAAACTGGCCATTTTAGCCCTTGGAAGGACTTTGACCTAGCTTCTATTGATCAATTGTGTTGTGCGTGTTATTAAATGTTTGATCACAAATGAAAGAGAACTGGACCTACGTGTTTTTATGCCGATTCCGAACGGCTTATGTTCTCAAGAAGCCTTACATGGCAATTTTTACTCTCTGAGGTTTGCCATTGTCTGCAGAGAGGTGACGATTGAACAGAAAAATTAATTCAATCGAAAAAAACATTCTGTCAGAGCTGGAATTGAACCCGGGCTAGCGCGGTTCTTTAGCTTAGTGGCCACACACTCTACCCACTAGGCTATGGCCGCCACTTAAACATGTTCTTATAGTAAAAAGTAACATTTATTGGGTGCACCTTCAATATTAAAAAATTTTTTAAAATTCGAAAATGTGAATCGAATATTGCAACGTAAACATCTATTCTCTTAAACTTAGTACTGAACTATTTTATTAATATTAAGGTACTATTACAGTGTGCAAGAAATTAAAAATCAAATTTTTTTTCGTTAGAATATGGTTCTTTAAGGTCTTAAGAATACGTGTATAAAATTTTAGAAAAAAAATATCAAATAGAAAAATAGTTATAATATATATTATATTCGTATGTTGCATGATATTCAAAAACCTTTAAATCTTTAATCGCGTCTAAGATATCTGGAGTTCTACTTGATCGATTTCGATGAATCTTGGTTCATTGTGATCCTTATAGACTCTGTTAAGCACTAGACCTATAAAAAGCCAAAAACTTTTTGTAAATTTTTTTTCAACGCATGCCATTTTTTATTTTTTTATTTTTTTTTGCGTAGGTTGAGGGCTCAACTACAAACCTTAATTCAAGAATGCACTTTGATTTTTTACATTCAGATGCTTTGTAAAAGCTGGAGAAGAGAAGCCAATTGCAACAATTTTTTAAAAACGCTATCTTCAACGCCCTGTAGAAAATGAAAAACAACTACAAAGACAAAAATATTTTTTTTCTATTTCCTAATGGATAATTCTTTATTATGTAAAAAATTTTAATCATTAAAATTAATAATACTAGGTAAAAAAATTAATAAAACAGGTGTTTTTTATAGCTACACACTGTAATAGTACCTTAATGAGCTTCACCTCAAGCAACTCGAAATCATATGAATATTTATATTTTATTCCATTTTTACTTATTTGGTTCACTTTTTTTGAATCAATCACATATGAGTACTACTTTGGAAACTACTTATACTTAATCATACTCATTTTTGAGTAAGTGGCTCATGATTCAAGTAAATGATTCACTTTTTTTCGAATAAATCACATATGAGTACTACATACTTCGGAAACTACTTGTACTTATTCATACTCATTTTTTAGTAAGTGGCTCAGTAATTCAAAAATGTGATCCATTGACAATCTCTGATTCGAACTACTTAGTTGTGAACGAATAGTACTCGAATTCTACTTATTTTTAAGTATTCGTTGCAGATCTCTGGTCTCCACCTGCAATATTCATGTTAAGAAAACTGTCATAACATGATTTGTCTCGTGGAAACCGCATATAAGGCTCATTTTTATCTCAAAATTTATACGCTTTAGACAAATCTTGTTCGAAGTGACGTCAAGTTAGGGAATTTTTTAGGGAGTTTTCTAAGGGAATTTTCTTCAATAAAGTCAAAAAAGACAATCAAAAGGGCAAATAAAAGGGGTTAAAATATTCTACGAAGTTATATAAACTCTTTTACTTAAAAGATTTAACAATTCGGATGTCAGCACAGTAACAATGTCAAAGGCATATATGTATGTTGAAGTTTTCATAATATTTATTGCTAAGTAAACAAATTGCTCAATTTTAAATTGTTTAAAAATTGTATTAAAATCTGGAATTCATAGCATCAAAAACCAGTAGAATTAAATTTTTTGTGAGAATAAGTTTCTAATATGTTCATTGTGAACCGAGATGTAGATTTTCTTAAGCTGACACAAAAATAAAAAATGGGGCGCCTAGAAACTTATCGTACACCAATGGTGTTGGGCACGTTTTGCTTAGAATTCGCAAACAGCTTCGCTCTGCTGTACATCATAAAATTTAAAATTTTCTACACAAAATATGAAAACAACATTTACAAAAACTTTTATAAACATTGCTTGAGATTTTCAGTTTTGATCAGAAACCGAAATAGTATGCCGGTGCTAAATAAGCCAAATCTTTAAAATTTTTTATAAAAAAAGTGTGCATTAAAAACTTTATTTTTTGATTTTTTTTTTTAAATCTCACAAATCTCTTGCAATTTTATTAAACCTGTGTGCATCTAAAAGAAATCATAAAATATAATGCCTCTTACAACAAAACATTTTTTATTTGCGCTGTTATTTGTTGTGAATCTGATCCCTATCGAAATTCCATTTGATTCTGACAGAATCTAGCGATTACCTTAGGAGCATAATTTTTCAAAGTTATTGATTATTAGTTTTACCCCTGCAAATCTTACACATGAAAAATTGTCAAAAACTTAAAAAGGGGGAAGGCAATCCTTTTCACTTAGTCACTTTTTTTTTCATATTATGTAGTTGAATGTGCTCAACAGTAGTCAAAATATATGTAATCTATTGAACAATTCTGTATAAAAAGGGATTTTTATTTTTATTTTTTATACATTAAAGAAAAGTTTATAAAAAAATTTAAATTGAAGAAATTTAAATTGCTAAATCAATCTTTCGATTAAATAAATAAGTTGTAAATTAATTACTTGTATTGCTATAAAGAATTAATTTGAAAATTGGTCTTCCTATGGTTCGAAAAGAATAACATTTTTTGCATAGTTAATTACCGAAATTTTTTAAACAGCTTTAAAAAAAAAGCAAATTGAATGCAAGTTAACTCTGAATTATTAAAGATGATGCCAAATTTTAGCATTATAAATAAGAATATTAGCGGTATTCGCTCTTTTGTGTACGTATGCATACACCAGTGTACTTCTGTCAAAAAAGTACACACACAACAACAAATAACATAGCTTTAGAAGTTACACTTTATGTGTATCTTTACAACGTCAAAAGATGATTGTAGCTTTGTTGTATTTTTTTAGTGTAATGTTTTGACATTTCATCACCAGTGTTGTTTATAGTTACAATAACAATCAGTACACTTCATACACAAAAGTGCAAATACCACTATTAAATTCATATTTTTGAATATGTTTAATTTTGAATAATTTTGGTTTATGAACTTGTTTTTTGAGCTCAACTAACTTTGTGTTTATTTTTGCTTAGTTGTTTTTTGTAGTTTGCAGCATATTCTCCTGTTTTCAAGCTTGATAAATTGAAAATTTTTAAGTTTTTTCTTGTTTTTAATTTTAAAAATTATTTTTCCTAACATTTCTTTTCTCTCTAATACGAAGGTTATAAAAATATTCACTTTATTTCAGTTAACGTTTCCTGCAAATTTTTTTTTAACTTAACCAATTTCATTAACTAGAATTTATTTAAAACAGTACAGTAGTTTATTAAAAAGAGTTTAAAAATTGTTTATTTTAGTTTTTTTATTTCATACTAAATTCTTTTTGACTGTCGTTGCAGTAGCAACAGCTTCTTTGTCTCTGTAGCTGAAATTGTGCTTAATTTTTTGCGTAAGCCAAAAAGTATGCAACTGTATTTAATTCCTTGTTTTTAATTTTCTTTAGCATTAAAAATGCTTCAATTTATTGAACACTAGATTTTTTCGCTTTGTTTTTTGCTACAAATAAAAAATTCACATCATCTTGCTGAATAATTTAGGGGCACTTGCAGGGTTAATTGAATTTATGTTCGGTCTTAACGACTTGTTTGATTTACTTAAAATAATTTAAAAACAATATTTTGCTTTAAGTACGCTAAAATATTACAATTTTTCTTAATGTTTTGCTTAAAATGCTTAAATTTGCTAATTAAAAATTATGTTACATTTTATGTAAAAGTTTGTGTATAGATACATGTATGTATGTATGTATGTTTTAGTGTATGTATGCAATTTTTTTATGGTATATGCATATATATATATGTTTGTATTTGTATAGTTTCTGGAACACATTCTTAGAGGCAAATAAGTAGTTAAAATTAGTATTAAAAAGATTAAAGAAAAAAATTAAAAAAAAAACAAAAACTGGTATAAAAATATTTGTAGGTATCAGTGTTGCCGCAAATGTTGGTTTGAGTTTGTTTTTTATGTGGATGGTTTTTAATTTCAAATTTTAAGTAACATTATTATAAATAACATATTAAAATAAAATAAAATAAAATAAAACAAAATACATTTAAACTTCATTAATACAAGAAAAAAAAATATAAACACACAATTATTTGACTCTTGCGCTTTAATTAATCAGGGAACCCATTTTTAGAAAAAATCTCAAGTTTGAAAAGAAGTTGTTTTAATGTTTTATCAAAATTATTTACTAAGTTAAATTAATTTAAAGCTTTTTTTTATCTAGTTTCTGATAACCATAGAACTAATATGTGAATGTGTAAATTAGTACAATGATTATTGTATTTTTTCTATGGTAATTAATTTAAATTCATAAATGATCAGTTGAAATTCAGAAAATACCAAATGAAATTCAGAAAAGACAAATTGTAATTTTGAATTCCATTTGAAAGTTATAATAGATAATTTGAAATTCAGAAAAGATCAAGTATAAAATTCAATATAGATCAAATGAAATATGATCTGAATTGATCTATTCAGAATTTTAAATGATCTTTTCTGAATTTCAAGTGATTTTTTTAAAATTTGAAATTAAATATCTAAATTAATAATGTAATTTCTGAATTTCGTATTAAAAGAAACTATAAAACGAATGCTATCAGGAAAACACTGCTTAGGCTTGGCTTTCAATATGTCAGTTTTATGATGTTATACAAATAAATGACCTTAAATATTACTTAAATGACACTATTATAAATTATATGCATATAAATTAGCTATTCAATAATTTATTTTTTTTACTTCAACGTGTTGTCATTTTTTATTTGATTGCTAACTACTGACCATTGAAAATGACGTAGTAAAAAATAAGCATTAGTTCAAGAAGCCGGTTCTTAAAATCCCAGCAAATTTTACCTTGATTCTACTTTATTATTTTTTAAAAGGAGAATTACTTTATAATAAAAAATAACTTTATAATAAAAAATCTATTTCTGGAGAAGAAAAAATGTTCTTGATGCAAGTAGGTAAAATCATATTATTTTTTTTTTCATTTTATTTTAAGATTTATTCTTATGCCAGTTTTTTAATTTATCTATTTTGCTTTAATTTCAAATGAAAGTTGTGAATTTCAAGGAAACTTTTCTGAATTTCAATTGGAAATAGTTTAGATGAGATGCAAGTGAAAGAATTCAGATTTGTGTTCAGCGCCCAAAAAATGTTTTTGGAACGGGCGCGCACGAACACGAAATTCCTTTTTCGAACTTGCACGAAAACATACGAACACGCACGAAAAAGAACGATTTAAAACTTTGCAAAGTGACTATGAAAAAGTTTTACATATTTTTTAAATTTATGTTTCAACTTAAAAATATTGGAATTGTTATAATGTGAAAAAACATTAGAATGTGTTTTTATTATTTTTATTAGTTTTGAAATAGTGGCAAATAAAAACATAGTTGCTAAAGTGAAAGTAGTAAAATTTTACTGCACGAACACGGAAAAGCGTGCACGACTTTGCTTTTCTTAAGCACGGGCACGTACGAAGTTATTTTTTAGGCACGCCGTGTCACGTCCGAAAAAGCCCGGCACGCGCCCATTTCTAGTCCAAACACTAAAAATATTACTCCACGGTGTATTAAAAAAATTTAAATGTTGGATTTTTTATAATCTAATGCTAAATTCACACTGAGATCTAAATGCGCATTTAGAGCATTTATTCTATATATTTGTCCCTGTTACTCCTACAACGAGTAAAGGGCCGTTCGTAAATGTGGATTTCGTAAATGCGCATTTAGCTCTCAGTGTGAACATATTATAAAACAGGGGTGCGCACACATATACATACACATTTTTAAGTTTGTGTTGCAAAGCTTTTGCTTTTAAAGTTTGCACTTAAAAAAAAGCACGAATTCAACAACGAAACCAAAGCAACAAACTGTCAGTAGCTGTCCAGACTTCATGCTGGCAGGTTGCGGTTGCTTGCTGCTCCGTTTTTTTTTTGTATACGCCATCTAATGAGCTGAAAATTAAACTCAACACACTATCTGTGATTCATTTCTTGTTAAGGCTGATATTTTTTAACTCTATTCAAATATTTGTAATTCATATTTATATTTACAAGAGTTGGTGAACTGAAATTTTTAAGAATTATTTTAAGGTTTTTTAAATTTTTAAAGGCCTAATAAAAAATAAATAAATTTACTTTACTTCATTTATGACATTTTATGTTTTTATATTACGTTAATACGCTATCGGAAATTTTAAAGTGCTTTATTAAAAAGCAAGTAAAAAGGTCTTCACTCTGCCTATGAATAGTGCTTTTAAAAAGTGCTTTGCTCCCACTACAAATTAAGCTTAAAAAAATCTGTTTGGTTTCAAAACTCTTCGTTCTTTTTCGTTATCTACTCTGCTAACTAATCGTGCTCTCATCACTAACATCGCTTGTTGTTTTCTCATCATTATTCATCACTTGTTTATGCAAAAAGTTCAATTCGTGAAAAAGTGTTGCAGTACAAAATGAAAAAAATAAGGTTAAAACGTTTATAAAGTGTTAAATGTTTTCATAAAAAAGGTAATACAATTAGTGGCAAGTGGTTTGGATATTCAAAACGTAATTGTAAAATATTACATCGGGCAAAAATATACGCCATCGAAAATGAAGTCGCGAATGCAGGTGCGAACAAAGAAGGCGCTCTTTTCGAAAGGAGAGCAAAGCGCTTTTTTGAATAACTTTTCATAGCAAGAACAAAGGTCTTCTTTCCAATGACATGACAATGTTAAATAAAGCTTTATTTCAAGCGAGAAAAAAGTGGTTTTGTAAAATGTTTTGCAAGTGGTTTTGAAGCGCTTTGTTTCCTAAAGGGTACATATTTTATATTTCAGTAAAACGGCATTTCTAACCTTTCATCTTTGTTCAGTTTGTACCTCTTTTTTTTAGTGCATAATTTACGTAAAAACAAGAACATTTTAAGCAGTGAGCAACCGCAACCTGCCTGCTTGAAGTCTGGATAGCTACTGAAAGCTTTTTTATTTTCTTGTCAACAAATGCGTGTGAAAGCTTTCTGCACATAAGCGGCTTTTTGCGCACTTCTGATCTAAAACGAACATTACAATTTTTGTAATGTTTAAATTTTTTACGTAAAAGTAAGGGGCCAATTGGTTTGTGTTAATGTGCTGAACAAAACCGCAAAATGTAGCACAAAAGCATTTTTTTTAAGTATGTAAGCTCAAATATTTTAAAATTCTGATGAAATGTAGAAGGAACCAGCCTAAAAGTCTGACAAAAAAAAAATTTGTATCGTGTAATTGTCATATCTTTTTAATGTCTGTGTGGTCATCTCTAATAAATATTTAATGTCATTTAATACTCATAAACAAAGTAGGCTAAAACAATTATTAATAAAAACGTACTACAGTAGCAGCTAAACAAATACTGGTTTTCAAAAAGTTTCATGTTTGTAGGTCCCTGATGCATAAAGAAAAAAAAAAAGTCTAACTAAAAATCGCCTATTTTGAGTCTTATGTGAGCTGGCCTAAATGGATAGTTAGTTATAAATTTTTTTAAGCAACATTTTATTCTTGTTTATAGCCAAAGCTAGTCCTGATTTATAAAATTATCTATTAAATTTAAAAATAAGCTTAAGCTTCATGAATCTTAAAAATGTAATCGTTGCTGTTGCATGAAATGTTTTCTTTTTTTTTCTTCTTCTTTGTTTCTCTGTCTCTGAATAAATATTTAATTGCATTAATAAAACGTTTTAATTAAATTAATTAAGTAAATAACTTAAGCGGCAGCAGCACTTAAAGCACCTTGTTGCTTGCTCTTTCTTACATACCGCACGCATCCATCACCAAGTACAGTACAGCTGCTCACTCGTTCCCTCGCTCCCTCGCTCTCTCTGTCTAATTTAATAATTTGTAGCCGAAATATTTGCCCAACCTGCTGTTAAATAGTTGCTGTTGAAATTGTTGCTGCTGCTGTTGTTGTTGCAGCTGCTGTTGCTGTCTATTCCGCTGACCTCAAATGATGCTCTCATCATTGTTGCGCGTTAGTCGTATCGAAGTTGTAGTTGTTGCATTGCCACCACCACCACTCCCACTAGCGCCCAACGAGCGTCGATTATTGCCAATGGGCGTTGTAGTGACGACAATATTTTCATCGTCATACAACTCAAAATCCTCATCCTCATCATCATCGTAATCGGAATTCGCTGTTGGGGCTAGCAGCGCTGTGGTAACTTGATTCTTACCGCCCACTCCTCCGATGCCGCCCATTTTACGTATTTGTGCGCGTGGTGTTAGCTTGGGCAGCAAAGGTTCACGTCCACTAGCCAATGCCGCAGCGCCAATTCTTGCTGTGCTGCTGCTGCTTGGTCTAGCTCCAGTTAATGGCGCCGCACTGTCCCACTCATCGCCCGACGGCTCGCAAAGCGACTTGGACTGGCCGTGATGATAAGTTTCCTCGGGGATAATGTCTCTGTGTGAGTGTGCAATAATTATTAGGAGAATATATAGAAGATGTTTATGAGTGTGTTTGTTGGGTTATCGTGTTATATTGTTGTGTTATAAAAAAAAAAAAATAATTATAAAAAAAATAGAAATAGAGAGAAAGCTATATAAATTGCTTTTACAAGATCCAAGCTAGTTTCAAAAGGGAATTTAAAAAAATTTGTAAAACTTAACAATTTTAAAGGTAAGGCGACAGAAGTGTGCGGCAACTTTTGTGAAGAGCTTTTGAGTAAAAATTATGATCACATTGGAACTAAACGAATTGATGATATTTTGTACCGTGACACGATCCCAAAGATGCTCTGATAGAGTTTGGGGTCGCTTCGCAGAATTTCAAAATCTTGAAAAAAAAATCTTCAAATCAAAATTTTGAAAACAAAATCTTGAAAAAAACTAGAAACTCAAAATCTTGAAAATTTGACTATTTCGAAAAGTGTCCAATTTCGAAAGTATGTACAAGTTTTTCGAATAGTGTCAAAATTCGAAAATAATTAAAATAATGAATAATTGTTAACTCACACAAATTGTCAAATTTTGAAATAGATGTCAAATTGCTCAATTATTTGAAAAATAATAATATGTCAAATTTAAAAAGTGTCAATTATCGAAAAAAGTTTTAAATTCGGAATAAGTGCCAAAATTCGAAAAAATTGTCAAATTTCTTGAAAATAAAATCTTGAAAACAAGATCTTGAAAAAAAATCTTAAAACCCAAAATATTGAAAAAGGCATAGAATGTATAGAATGGGATCAAGCCGATTGCTTGAATGTCAAAATCTTGAAATACCAAAATCTTGAAAAAAAAATCTTGAAACAAAAATCTTGGAAAAAAAATCTAGAAAACAAAAATATGCATAAATCTTGAAATTTAAAAAAAGATTGTTATTTCGAAAAAAAACAATGTCAAATTTTGGTAAAAGTATAATTTTCATATAAAGTTTCATATTTTTTTTTAAATTTGACAATTTTTTGCAATATTTTAAAATTTAAAAAATTTTGTTGGAATTTAGCGCGAGTTTCGAGATTTATTTTTTTAAGATATTTTGTTCAAGATTTTGTTTTAAGATTTTTTCAAGATATTTTTCAAGATTTTGTTTTCAAGATTTTGAAATTCTGCGAAATGACTCCAACCCGTATAGAAAACATTCTATTCGGGTTGGGTCCTTTTCACAGAATTTTTATCTTAAAAAAATTTTTAAAAAAAATCTTGAAATCAAAATTTTGAAAAAAAATCTTGAAACTCAAAATCTTGAAAAACCTACGCATAGAATGTATTCTTTAATCCGCGCGCGTCAATAAAAGAACACATTCTATTCTATGCGTAGGTTTTTCAAAATTTCTTAATTGAAAATTTGATACTATTTCCAAAGTAACAAATTTTTCGAATAATGTCAAATTTCGAAAATAATCAAATCATGAATAATTGTCAAGTCACAGAAATTGTCAAATTTTGAAATAGATGTCAAAATGCCCAATTATTTGAAAAAGCTTCAAATTTAAAAAAGTGTCAAGTATCGAAAAAGTTTAAAATTTGGAATAAGTGCCAAAATTCGAAAAAATTGTCAAATTTCTTGAAAATAAAATCTTGAAAACAAGATCTTAAAAAAAAATCTTGAAACCCAAAATATTGAAAAAGGCATAGAATATATATAGAATGGGATCAAGCCGATTGCTTGAATGTCAAAATCTTGAAATACCAAAATCTCGAAAAAAAAATCTTCAACAAAAAATCTTGAAAAAATAAAATCTTGGAAAAAATCTAGAAAACAAAAAATGCATAAATCTTGAAAAAAATCTTGAAATTTTAAAAAAGATTGTTATTTCGAATAAAGTGTAAAATTTCGAGAAAATGGAAAAGTGTCAAATTTCGAAAAAAAACAATGTAAAATTTTGGTAAAAGTATAATTTTTTCAAAATATACCACTATTTTAAAACTTAATATTTTTTTAAAAATTTGACAATTTTTGCAATATTTTAAAATTCAAAAAATTTTGTTGGAATTTATCATTTTTCGAATTATGACAAAAAAAAAAATAAAAAAAAAATAAAAAAAAATAAATAAAAACCTACGCATAGAATGAATGTATTCTTTAATTTCGTGAGTTACGAGATTAATTTTTTTAAGATATTTTGTTCAAGATTTTTTTTTCAAGAATACATTCTAGGCGCGTTGTGCCCTTTTCGCAGAATTTCAAAATCTTTCGCAGAAAAAAAATCTTCAAATCAAAATCTTGAAAACAAAATCTTGAAAAAAACTCGAAACTCAAAATCTTTGACTATTCCGAAAAGTGTCAAATTTCGAAAGTACAAATTTTTCGAACAATGTCAAATTTCGAAAATAATCAAAATAATAAATATTTGTCAAGTCACAGAAATTGTCAAATTTTGAAATAGATGTCAAATATCGAAAAAAGTTTAAAATTTGGAATTAGTGCCAAAATTCGAAAAAATTGTCAAATAACATATAACAGTAAATGAAATAAGTCCCAACGTTGAAAAATGAAATAACCTGGTGAAATAAGACCTAAAGAAAAGATGAAATAAAACCTGACATTTAGGAGTCATGTACATTAAGGCGCCTCAAAAAAAAAAAAGTGGTCCGGGTCACCTCCTGAAAACAAACTTTGGTTTATTTTATGATGATTCCCAAAATATTGCAACTCTAGCTTTAGCCGTTCGTGAGCTGGAATGGTTTGAAATAACCTCTAAAAATCGCGTTTTTGATTAATACTATTTATACCACACTACCTTCGGTCAAAAAAATTGTCACAAATAGTGTAAATCGATGAAATTCATAGTTTTGTTTTTTTATTTTTTTTTAAATCTGCCCACACACTTAGTTATTGAGTTATTTGCAGTGATTTTTTCAATTTTTTTTAATGCAGTTTTTATAAAAATATATATAACTTTCCCATTTATAGCCTGATTTACCATTCCGTGGTATCATTGGAAAGGTACTGAATGCTGCTTTTCATTTCTGTCGTTAATTAACCCTTATAAGCACTTTTATAAAAATGCATTTTATTTTATTTTTATTTTTTTGTGATGGCCTTTGCCTCAATTCCTGAATTTGTTCAAATATAAGAGAAATAAAATAAAAATATGATAGATTGGAATGAATTAAGAGCTAATACAGAACTGTCATGCATCCAGTTCTATACTCAACAATACTTATTAGAACTACACGACTCCAATGAAATTGTAAAAATTCCTGGTAATGAAAAGTTTTTAAAATAATTGTTATGCTTTTCTTAACAAACAATTTTCAGAATTTCCATGTCATTCACAAAATACGGAACGTTTTGTACATGTGGTAAGCCAATCCTGCGTTTCGGTAATTGATAAGAACAGACCTGCACATATTGCAAACAAGATTCAATCGCGCAAGCGTTACTGTAAAATTGAATCACGAAAAGATTTGGAATAAAAAAAAAAAATTATTTCTTTGATAAAACTCTAAATTGTTTTTTTTTTTATCTTTTAATTAGCGACTTTATAAATAACCACAAATTTTTTATCATGTTGATAAAAAATGCATTTTTATAAAAGTGCTTATAAGGGTTAATTAACGACAGAAATGAAAAGCAGCATTCAGTACCTTTCCAATGATACCACGGAATGGTAAATCAGGCTATAAATGGGGAAGTTATATATATTTTTATAAAAACTGCATTAAAAAAAAATTGAAAAAATCACTGCAAATAACTCAATAACTAAGTGTGTGGGCAGATTAAAAAAAAAATAAAAAAACAAAACTATGAATTTCATCGATTTACACTATTTGTGACAATTTTTTTGACCGAAGGTAGTGTGGTATAAATAGTATTAATCAAAAACGCGATTTTTAGAGGTTATTTCAAACCATTCCAGCTCACGAACGGCTAAAGCTAGAGTTGCAATATTTTGGGAATCATCATAAAATAAACCAAAGTTTGTTTTCAGGAGGTGACCCGGACAACTTTTTTTCCTCCATACAAGTTGAGGCGCCTTAATGTACATAATGAAATAAAACCTAAACAGAAATGAAAAATTAAGTCCTAATTTTCAGAATATTAAAAAAAAAACAATTGTGGTTCATCTGACCGCGACCATAAAGCGAGCAGGGAAGGCTCTAGACCTCCTCTGAAAAAATGCACACAAAACGAAAAATTAAATAAGGGCCCAAATTCGGGATCCTTTTTTAATATGAGATATTGCCCTACCACATAAAATTATATTTGGCCGATAAAATGGTTTTCCCTTGCACGGAATTTCAAAACCACATTTCGAATAAGGGCAAATCTTTTTATCATAAATAAAAAAACCATTTGGGCTTTATACGGACATGCTCTTTTTTTTCGTTTTACAGTACTTCTGGATATAATTCTCTTTGTAATAGGCGGACTTCGGCCGATGCTTAGGAATTACAACCCTCAGTAAGTCCAAAACCGGCTTCGCTGTCTACAGTACTTCTGAATTGAATTTAAAATTGATCTAACATTTTGATGACAAGGAATTCCGAATGCCCCAACTATTGACTTTTGTCCCGTAGGGTCAAATTTTGAAAAATCCCTATTTGACCCATTTAGAGCGCCCCAATCGAGTCCAAATGTATGACCGACTCCCACTAGCTTTGGAGGGCCGATCCACACATGCCAGTGGCGACCCCATTTCGCTGATTTTTTCATGTAAAGTGCCAAAAATGGTGATTTTTTGAAATGTTTGTTTGGGGAACCCCCAGGGGGTTCCAGGGGGTGTGCCACTGGCATGAGTGGATCGGCCCTCCAAAGTTAGTGGAGGTCGGTCATACATTTGGACTCGATTGGGGCACTCTAAATGGGTGAAAGAGGTATTTTTCATAATTTGACCCTACGGGACAAAAGTCAAAAGTTTGGGCATTGGAATTGGTTTTAGAGGTATAGTTCTTCGGCAAAGTTTCTTATTTTGATCCCTAGAATACGATTTTCACTGAGCAATGGGCGATTTTTAAATCGACCCGCCCTAATATGCATACACTTGCATCTTCTTTTATTTGGGCGATTGTTCATCGCATTTTTGGGCAATTATTCATAATGAATAAAGACCCAATATATTTGGGAAATTATTTATTTCACGATTTGAGCGAACTTTCGCAGTTTTGGGCGATTGTTCATCACTTTTTTGGGCGATTGTACATTACGAACAAATGCCTAATTTTTTTTTGGGTGATTGTTTATTTTTGGGTTGTGGCGATTGTAACTTAAGCGATTATTCGCACAGACTATTACGGCTGTCGAATAATCGAATAATAATAATACGAATAATCGCCCAAAAGTAGGAAATGAATAATCGCCAAAAAAAACGGCTAAAATTTTTGGGCGATTGTACATTTTGAGTTTAGGCAATGTATGTTCGCCCAAATCTTAAAGAATGAATAATCGCCAAAAAATAATTTTTGGGCGAATGTTCATCGTATTTTTGGGCGATTATTCATTTCACTATTTGGGCAAACGTGCGCAGTTTTGGGCGATTGTTCATTACTTTTTTTGGGCGATTATACATTTTTTTTGGGTGATTGTTAATTTTTGAGTTTGAGCGATTATTCTCACAGCCCTCAAGACTACTGAAGATGAAAAGGGTAGCGCCTTATGAAAAAGTCTGTCTAGTCTGCTGTATGATTGACTCTATACAGAGATGTTGTTGTTGCCTTCTTCAAAACTTACTTGATCTTAATTGCTCATAATTAAAAATCATGTAAAAATCAAAGAGTTGATCACTAGTAATCATCAAAAATTAAACGATTTTAATTATTAAATTACATAATTATATATTATGGATACAATCAGTAGGAAGACAAAAGTAAAAATACTGTTTATTTATTTATTAGTTCAAAATGGATTTCGTTTAATTGAAAGATACACAAAATATAAAAGGTAAAAATGTCATAATTAAGGGATGGTAATAGTATATGTTTAATAACATAACCCATAAAAGCTTCATCACACACGCACACACACTTCTTTAGGAATATATAAGGAACCAAATAGTTACAAATAAGTATAAATAATTGATGAAATAAAACAAATTATTTAAATAACACACTAAGACTTAGAAATGAATAAAATAAAACAAAAGTTATAAAATTTGGTTTTTCGGTTATTTATTTATTAATAAGAAATAAAAGCATAAAGTTAAAATTAATAAAGTGGGAAAAACATGCAGTTTTTATTAATCCACAAAAACTATAAGGTAATAAAATATTTATTTAAGCAATAAAATTAATAATAATTTTTATCATAATTTAAATAATAATAGCAATAAGAATTAAAAAAAACGTTTTAATTTTGAGGGGTTAAGTCAAAAACAAGAACAAAAAAAAAAAACAAAATAAAAATTAAAAAACATCTAAGAATACTAAATGTGTGAATAATAAAAAAATAATAGAGGAAATGCAACAACAATCACGCATTTTTCAATAATATAAAATAGTTTTTACAACAATTAGTGAGTGATATAAAACTCATTTTTAAGCACAGCTACATATATACTTTCTATTTACATACATATATTTGGTAGGCAAGAAAAATAGCAGTAACCAAAAAAAAAAAAAAAACTATAATAAGCAAGTAAATTTTTTTTTTTGGAAACTGTTTTAGATTTCTTAGTTTTCACTTTTTAATATTCAACGATCTTTATAAAAGAACAGTTATATTTGTTGTTAATTTCTTAAGAAAAGATCGCAAGCTTTTTAGTTTGGTTACAGAGAAAACACAAATAAAAAACAACAAAACTTAAGTTGCTAAACTTAAAACTAAATAATTAACATGCAGCAAAAACGGTTATTTTTCTATTTATACAATACAATTTATTATATATTTACAGTGTTTATGTATATTTGTTTAGTTTTTTTTTGTAGATTTAAGTAATTATTTTGCTATTTACTATAGTGTGACGTAACACTGTGTAAAGGTAGTGTTTTATTGCTTTTGGTTGTTGTCGTTGTTTTGGTTGTTTTGATTGTTTTGAGTGGAAGCAAAGCTTTTTAAAATGCTACTGTTTGTTTTTGTTGAGTGTTATAAAGCAACTTTTTTATTTCTAAAACAACGTTAAAGAATCTCTGAGAATAATCTTCAATTTGATTTAAAAAATTAGATACTAACTAAAATTGCTGTGCAGTTTTATTATTAGAGCTTAAAAATAGATAATATAAAAGAGTTATATATTATCAAAAATTTTTAATTCTTCTAAAATTTAATATTTAAAATGAGTTTTGTTTTCGGCAAGACAAGCATTTTCATGCAGCAAAAACTTTGTAGTTGCTATGAGCATTAATAATGGAAATATTTTAAAATAACTTTTTCAAGTCTTTTAAAATATTTGATGTAAAGTTCGAGTTTTAAGCACCTGTATTAATAACGCCAAGAAAAGATATTAAACTATTTATAATTAGTAAAGACTTGTTATTATTTGTCGAGTTTAAGTTTTTAAAAACTGCGTTATTTAACTTACATCGCAACATATCCAAATCATCAGCATGAAAAATGATTTTGAGCCCTACTTTTGGAAAAATCAACTATGTGATTTTAAGCCAATTAATTGGACTTTAATCCAAAAATAATTTTGGGAAATTTTGGTGGTTGGTGGTTTCATCCCATGCGGTTACGTAATTGATTTCTATGTAGAGGTACGAGGAACACCATTTCTTAAAGTTGGCCAAATTTTCTTTCCAACAATATAAAAATTAGGGTGGAAACGCAATGGGTTAATTAGATATGGTCGCTTTAACATTTTAGCAAAAAAAAAATTTTATTTGCAAACGAATTTCTGAACCGAATTTCAATTTCGAACTACAGTTGAAAAGGTAATTAAAGGACTTTAATACAAAAATAGTTTTGTGAAAATTGTGGTGGTTTTGGTTTTTGGGGTTCCATCCTTTGCGATAAGGTAATTGACTTTGAAGAAGGGGTTCGTAGAACATAAATTTAAAAAAAAATAATTTTTTTTTCTAAAAACTGGTAAAATTACCTTTTTAACAATATAAAACATCTAACTTCTAAGCAAAAAAAAATTTTATGTTTCAATTCTTGTATAAGTTCTTGTATTAAAATGTCTATATCTCATGAACCCATTGAGTCCCCACCATAATTATTATATTGTTGAAAAGATAACATGGTACGACAGTTCAAAATTCCTGGGAAGTGTTGCCATTTTTCTTGTAGGCCTTGTTGACTATAACAAGACTGCATACCAGAAATTCGCCAAACACCCCCAAAATCTTTACTTACCGTTAAAAACTGTTTTTTGTACTTTTGTGCACTTATAAGGCTGTAACTTAGCCGATGTTGCACTGACTTTCAGTTTCTTACTGGATTTCGAAAGAAGAAACTTAGACTTTTTCAATGATATACATATTGTTTATAAAAACTTGATAAATCCATGTGTATTTGTCCGGCAAACTCAATTTTTCTTAAATTTTTTAATATTTTCCAACTTTCACGATTTTTGACCACACTATTTATATAGACATCACACTATCTGTTAATGGTCTAAGCAAATATGTTTATTAACAATTATGACGCAATTTCGTTTTTAAAAATTGATTAGTAATTGAAATCGAGTGCAACTAAAATTAAAATGTGTGACAAACGTAATAAATTTTGCTACATTTGTGGTTTATTTACAGATCTCAGTCATTGGCGTAGTTTTAAAAACAATTTTGGAGCGGTGGAATTGTACAATAAACTCTTAATCGCTCTTATAATACCAGTCGCTGGTACGAGCCAGAGTTTATTTGTGAATATTGCTGTAGAACAATAAAAAAATGCGAGGTTCAATCTTCGGCAGCTTTACCTTTTCCTGAGCCTATGACTTGGCATATCATAAACCAGATAATTTGTCAAGCCAATGGTTCAGGTCACAGTTTTAAAATGCGTAAACACATAAAGTATGCAAATGTTGTAACTGTAACTAAACCAATATCTTGGGATGATTAAGTTCCGACAACGAGCAAATCTACTGTTGTAACTAAAAAAGATTTAAAACAACAAGAGTTCCTTCCATCCAGATCAACGACAACGATCAGCGACATTTTATTTCAAAAACAGATTTCGATGATCTTGTACGCAATTTACAATTGTCCAAACGACAATCAGAAATATTCGCGTCGCGATTAAAGCCGTGGAATATGGTGGAAAAAGATTTTCTTGTAACTTTTGGTAGGAGAAGTGATCAGACTTTGCTACTTGAAGAATGTTTTAAAACTGATGGCAATAACAGTGAACTCGTGTGTTGCGTGGATGTACCCAAACTATTTTCGACATTGGGTCACAATTATAATGCAGATGAATGGCGACTTTTCATTGATGACTCTAGTAAAAGTATATATTAAAAAAAAATAATTCTTGTACTCCTTTATATAAAATCGACATTGTAATACCTAGGTTTAAAAACTGTTTTATTGCACAACGAAAATCAGCTACAATCAGTTCCAATCCCGTACGCGACTAGCCTTAAAGAAACCTACAATGTGATGGGAAAAAATGCTTCTTTTCGCCAACTATGCCACTCATAAATGGAAAATCGTCGCTGACTTAAAAGTTTTGACGATTTTATTTGGTATGCAAGGAGGACACACAAAACATCCGTGCTATTTGTGTGAATGGGATAGTCGTGCACCAAATCGCTATGATCGAAAAGAGTCGCATCAAATAGGGCAGAAAAACGTTTTACTAATGGGTCGTAAAAGCTGAGAATGTTATTCTTCTACCACTGCATCTGAAGCTGGGATACATGAAACAATTTGTAAAAAAATTGGATGTAAACGGCGAAGCTTTTTCCCATCTTAAGACGGTGTTCCCAAAACTAAGTGAAGCGAAAATAAAATAAGGTATTAATTTCATTCTTTCCATATGGGTATTTCCATAGTTACAGTCGCGACAGGTTTACGCTTATTTTTTAAATAAAATCCAAATCTGAATAAATACATTAAAAGGATTGTTTGATTTTAAAAAAGTGAAATGTCTAGTTCTGCCGACAAGTGAAAACCAGTGATCTGCAAGCGATGGCATTTTCGCTACTTGCAATCTACCCTCAACAAATACAGTGACAGTCTGACCGCACTACGCAAGCGCTGCGATTGTTGTGTCGAACATACTTGCAACATTGAAGCCAACTGTGTATGAGCGTGCCGTAAGACCACAATAATGCATGTTCGAGTTGTTGGTTTGATAACCAGCACATGGTATTTTCAACTTCTGGTATGCAATGGTAAGTATGGTCATTTACAAGCAACAAAACAAAGACATAAAGCGTAACTCCTGCATAAAAAAACCAGCGCTTATTTTGTTCTCCGAACACAAAGTATTTGCAGTAACATTGCAGTAACATTGCAGTTACTTTGCGTGACTTTTGAGAGCTTGTAGCTCATAAGCTAATGGTTCAATTGAGCTGATTTCTTTTTTAAAATAAATTCTAAGGTTTAATTGAGTGAGCAATAAAATTTGTTTAATAAATTTTTAAAGATATTTATTAAATTTAGTTTTTTAAGAAATTATATCAGACGCCATTTTACTATAAAACACCTTTAATCACTGATTTTGATAAGATTTTGTATGCATGCAGATCTTTAATAAAGCTACAACTTTTGTTCAATTGTTCAAAATTTTGAAATAATAGGGTCGCCACCTAATAATATGTCTTTTCAAGAGTTTAAAACTGATAAATGACGTTTAAACTCTTGAAAAGATATATTATTAGGTGGCAACCCTATTATTTCAAAATTTTATAATTTTGAAATTCTGACACTGGATTCGGATTAAGCGACCCATTTTTGGTGCTCCATTTTTTTTTTGCCAGCCCCGAATTCATAAAACTACAAAAAATTAAGGTGGCAACCCTATCCACCATCTTGAATTTTAAAATTCTAACTTTAGATTCGAAATCAGCGACCCCTTAACACTGATAAATGACGTTTAAAACTCTTGAAAAGACATATTATTAGGTGGCAACCCTATTATTTCAAAACTTTATAATTTTGAAATTTTGACAATGGATTCGGATTCAGCGACGCATTTTTGTTATACGATTTTTTTTTTGCCAGCCCCGAATTCATAAAACTACAAAAAATTAAGGTGGCAACCCTATCCACCAGCTTGAATTTTAAAATTCTAACTTTAGATTCGAAATCAGCGACCCCTTAACACTGATAAATGACGTTTAAAACTCTTGAAAATACATATTATTAGGTGGCAATACTGTGGTAAAAATTTAGGTGGCAACCCTAACCTCCATCTTAAATTTTAAAACTGTGACATTATATTCGAAATCAAATCCGTTGTCAGAATTTCAAAATTACAAGAATTCGCAAAAATGAAAAAAATCTAGGTGGCAACTCTATCCGCCATCTTAAATTTAAAAGTTTGACATCATCTTCGAAATAAGTTACCCCTAAAACTTCCTAAAACTATTTACTCTATTCATACTGAAGTAATCTACAAACACTTGAGTAAAAATGCAGTGTACGCGTTGATTTCATCGTTCGTAAGCTTACTTTTGTATCAGTGCTTAGCCGAAGTTGAAATCAACTTGCAATGGTACACGAGGCAGTAACTCAAAATAATGCATAATTATAACGATTGGCGTTCGTGCGCTGTGGTTTATACACATAATTATTTTATGCAAACATCTATACTTTCCACTGAAGTCGAAGCACACATCACACAGTGTTTGACTTTGGTACAATTGGCTAATGCAACATGCTTGATGTTGTAAGTGAGCTCGATGGCGTAGAATATGTTGCATGGTATTAATGATATTGAAGTCATACAAAAACCAAGTATGTACTGAGTGTAAAAGCAGTTGCAGTTCATCGCTGCAGGTCTCTGGTGAAAACATTCAGAAAAAAATTAATTCAAAGACTTTTTGGAATCATGCAAAAGGTTACTGTCTCGACATTATAAATATGTTGTTTTCGAATTTTGATAGAAAACATTTCAGACTGTAAAATTTTTCAAACAAAGTCAAAAATAAAAAATTTCATTAAACTCTTTGTTGTATTTTGTAGAACAATATACTTGTTTTGTGACATAACGATGTCAAGATATAAAAAAAAAAATTTGTTTGAAAAAGTTTCAGTCGCGACATAAGAAAGTTTCAGTCGCGACAACATAAAAAATTAAACGAGTTTTGAGTTTGTTTTCATATATTCCACAGTAAAACAATTAAAACATCGGAAAATATTCTTTTTAAATATGGAAAGCAATTATTAAGTGTTGATTTGCGATTTTATTCACTTTCCGTCGAAGAATAAATGTCGCCGTACTTCAATCTTTTTTAAGCAGCCCAATTTTAGCGCAGACAATGCGGTAACCCTAGAAAGCAATGAATTGAAGTCAGCGTTCGTAAAATAGTGCATATTTTGAATATTTCTTATCGGTTTCAGATTTGCCCACCTTCCTTTCAAGAATTCTATTTTCCGCATTACTTCTTCCTTATCACAGTATAATACAGTCACTCCATTCAACTTCTTATTGTGCACGAAGAAATTAAAAGCTTCTGCTGCAGTGCTAATTTTAGCTTGCCGGGATATTATTGCTACCCATAGGGATCTTTTGATTGTGGCCCCAATCCCATCCACTGCGCCCTTACCGTGGCCCGATGCAAAAAATGACCATGTCATATTTAAGTCAAAGTCCTCCTTTGCAAAACATAAATTAAAAAGATTGAATCTATTTTTAAATTGTGCAGCACATCCATCCGAAAACACGTGTATAGTACGTAATTCAATTTTACTTTTGAGATGTTCAACAACAGATTTTATAAAATACCACACGCTTTCTTTATTGTGGTTCAAATCATCACTTAATATTGCGTAAGAATGGGAAGTGAGACCCACTTTAGACTTCACCCAGGCGCATGCTGTAAAAATAGTTACTTGCGCCTGATTCCAGTGCGCGCTTTGCACTTCATTTTGGGAAGCGAACGTAAAATTTTCCGCAAAGTCGATTTGAAGCACTGCCTCATGGGATTCAATTTGTTCTTTAATGTTACGAAAGTGTTCACTTTGGGTTTGGTAAATATAGAAATGTTGTTTGAATTTTTTAATTTTGGTCTCCAATATTTGAAGCATAATTAGAAGAGTTCCCTGCTCATCCTTTACTTGAGTACGGTTTTCGCTTTTTGTCCACTGTTTCCATTCTATATTTATACCTGAATTATAATTCAGTGGCAATAAATCAAAAATGGTATCGCATTCCTTGCAATTACTTGTCATGCAAGCCTCACTTTTTGTGTCGCAACATACTTCTTTCATAAATTCTCTGATGTTTCTTGGCACGGTAGGTAGTACTTCTGAAACTGATTTCAGCAAAAAATCAAAATTTGCGTGGTATATGCAGACGCACAAGTTTTCTGGAGTTTCTGAAATAAGGCGAACATACCCTGGGCGATGTTTGTAAAACACAGACTTTCCCATTTTAATTTGTGAATTTTCTTGCTTAAATAGCTGGTAGCATTCTCCAATAGTCATAACCATATACCTCAACTGCATCTGCACTCCATTTATACGTTTTGTGTCCTTCCTTCCTGGCGTTTGGTAGCTTACATCATCTCTTAAAAAAAAATTCTTCGCTCTTTCTCGATCGGCATCAGGAATTTGAGCACGTTGTAGTACTTTTTTAACAGTTAAAAGCAAATTCGAATTGGGCCCAGTAACTTCTAAGGCATCCTTCCTTACAACTGCAAGTTTTTTTGATGGGCTACTCGGTAGCTTGCGTCTGACCTTTTTTACAGCTTTCTTGAGCGAACGACAGGATTTGAAGGATCCCATGGTTGACGATGAGGAGGGCGCAGCTTCAACATCTAGTGCCTTATCTCCTTTCTTTTTCTCTCGAAGCTTCCTTTGACGTTCACGATCGTATTTTCGCTTCTGAGTTAAGCTTTCATCATCCATTAATTCTTTTTGGGCCAGCTGGATCCTCTTTCAATTTCTTTCTGTACCTTTGAACTTTATTTGGAAACTCCATAATTGTTCAGGAAATCTGTAAAAGAACATTGACTGTTCAAACTCTAAAAGGTTTCAGTCGCGACATTTTTAAAAATATTTAAAAAAATAAAAAAACGATTGCTGAGCGCTATTTGTCATTTGAAAATGCTTTAACACACTAACCTTGTTACTCTTCACAACTTTGGTTAAAAATATTTCACACGATTTCCGTTAAAAATAAACTTTTTCTAATTTTTGTGGTTTCAGTCGCGACAAAAACTGCTTATTTTAAATAATTTGCAAAAATTATAATTCGATAGCCACGTATGTCAAATTGCTGCACAGAATAGAATAGAATTGTTTTGATTGCCAAATACCGTTAGAACAGTGATGTAAACAGGCTTGAAAATGGCTTATTACAGTGGGGAAGAAAGACGTATAGTGCACATTTTTCAAAGTAGTTTTTTTGTTATTAATATCAAGAAAATTCTATCAAATCTTTCGGAATACGATAAATACAGGTGTTTTTTATAATATAAACAGCAATTATAATTAAAAATTGGAATTTTGTTTTTCAGTTTCTAGGTGTCATTTTTCGTGGAAACACCCATATATTGTTTTATTTTAAAAATTTTAATTTTATAAAATTTAACCAACTGCCGAACACCAATGAATATTGAAATAAATAAAGAAGCAACTAGAACAGATGGCAACCTTGGTAGAGTTGATGGCGGTGATCTATAAATAGCCTACTGCTTTAAAATCTCATATGATTAGCAGCCATACAATTCAAAAGAATGAATTCCTGAATCTGCGAAGTCATATAATAATTTAAAACAGTTAGTTGATCACAGCTTAATCACTCAAAGACTACTGAAAAGGAAAATGTAGCAATTTTCGAAACAGACTGTCTAGTCAGCTAAGTGATTGACTCTATACAGAGTTGTTGTTGTTGTTGCCTTCTTAAAAACTTACTTGATATAAAGCTCGCAATTTAATTTAGGTATTTTCATTGGACCTCAAATTCGTAAAATTATGAGCGATGTGAGTTTTATGAACAAGCTAAGTTTGGTTGAAAAACGTGCATGTAAGAGTTTTGTTGTGCTATGCGATAATTTTCTTGGAACTCACAGAAGCGAAGACTATGTTACGGTTGTAAACGAATTTTTAATGCGTATGGTGAAATGGGCTGCAACATGTGTATCAAAATACATTTCCTGCATTCGCATTTAGACTTCTTCCCAAATAACCTGGGCCAGTTTAGCGATGAACAAGGGCAACATTTTCACCAAGAAATGGCAAAAATTGAAAAGCGCTTCGAAGGAAAAAATAAAATAAAAATGATATCAGAATATTGCTGGTCGCTGAAACGAGATAGTGATAGTAGTTAAGAAAAAACTTTCAAGCAAACATTTTTGAGTTGAATGGTGAAACATTTTTTTTTTGTAAAAAATTTGATTTCATAAAAAGGTTTATAACTCAGTCAATTGCTTATCGATTTTTTTAAACATTATCGCGTTTTTTTGTTTTGTTTATAAACGTACTTTTTAAAAAATTCACATAATGTATGCTTCACATATAAAATAGTGTATCCAAAAATCGCCAAAATTGAAAAAAGGCAAAAATATTGAAAAAAATTGTATATGTTTCAAATGGTCTATGTTTCCTCTTCTTGAATACGGTCAAAAACAAGAAAATGATTGATTATCAACTTAGTTACAGGCTTATACAGGCTTATAAGTACAGAAAGGTACTAAACCCGGTTTTTTAACGGTAAGTCAAGATTTTGGGGGTGTTTGGCAAATTTTTTATATGCAGTCTTGTTATACTCAACAAGACCAAAAAACAGTGAACAAAAACAGTAACACTTGCCAGGGATTTCAACTTCATTAAAATTTGTTGCACTGTGTAATTTAGCCAGCTTGAAGAAATTTATTATATAAAATTTATAAATAGTGTTCTAAGAACCCCGTCTTTGAAATCAATTACCACACCGCAAGGGATGGCAACCCCCAACCACCAAAACTTTCTCAAAACTATTTTTGAATTAAAGTCCGTTCAATTACCTTTCCAACGGTAGTTCAAAATTAAAATTAAGTTAGAAAATTCGTTTGCTAATAAAAAAAAAATTCTGTGTTCATAAGCTATAATCGATTAAGTCGACTTAAGACAGAACGCAGTTACAGATGTTAATGTGTTGCCCGCATTTAGTTCTATAAACACACAAAATCTGGAGCTTCTAGCATGACCCTAGTCAAAGTTATGACACAAAAACAAAAGACCCTGTCATATAACTTATATGGCGATTAAAAACTTTGAAGTAAGATTTCTCGAAATAACGAAATCAGACTTAAGCTTTTATCGCTTATGAACACAAAATTGTTTGCTAAAATGTTAAAATTACCATATCTTGTTAACCCAAATCGTTTCCACCCTAATTTTTATATTGTTGGAAAGGAAATTTTGCCAGCTTTAAGAAATAGCGTTCCTCGGATGAAACTACTTACCACCAAAATTTCCCAAAATTATTTTTGGTTTAAAGTTCAATTAATTTGCTTTCCAACGGTAGTTCAAACTTAACAATCTGTTAACAAATGTTTGTTTTTGTAACAAATCGACGTTTTTGTCGATTTTTTTCAATTTTGTGCACCCTGTAACTCTGCCAAAAATCACGCCAAACTTTTTTCCTACAAATTACATTTTTTATTTCCGTCAGTGATGCTCCATGCAAAATTTAAAATTCCAAATCGGAGATGCTCATTCCGTAAGTCTGCGGACAGAGTAAACGCTGAAGCAGGCAGGCAGGCAGGCAGGCAGGCAGGCAGGTTTGCTTACTTGTTCAGTGCGAGAAAACTCGCTTCATACGATTTCATATAAACCTGCTCGAAATGTGCAGAGTGGAAGCAGGTAGGTCAGATCAGGTTGTTGCGAGAAACCAGGCGGGCGCAGGTATCTCGCAACTGAATTTGTTCTTTTTGTGTTGTTTTTTGTAATTTTTCAAGGAAACTGCGTTTTTAATTATCTTTACAATACAAGACCAATTACAACAAAAACACTCAACAACAACAACGCGTTGATTTTTGGTGGGTATTGACAAATTTGGTTAACGCCGATTAAGATTGTGTTGTTGTTGGTGATAAGTTGTGCACGCGAAAATGATAGATTGATCGAATGGGCAATTGTTAGGCATGTAAGAAACAAAAGAAACACATACCAGGGTCTAATATGTTGGCAGCCCCAAATTCCAAAATTTTTGTAACACACAAATCAAAAATATTTAAAAAGCTTGAATGATTGAAATAATTTTAAAGTAATTTCAAATGAGATATAACGTTTTTATGAATTTTCTATGTTTTTTTTTGTGTTCGAAATGCCAGAAACAGGCACTTTCACCAGCAGTTTCACCAGCTATATCTTCTTAGAATTTTGGTTTTTTTAATTTCGTGCACAAAATAGCTCAAGACTATGCTTTAAGCATTATTGTTATTATTGGTTAACATTTTGCATTTTTGGATTTTTGAGAATTTTTTTCGTAAAAATACTCAAACTTGACATTTTAAAAAGGGTACACTTCTAATAAAAAATTCCATAACGACCAAGTTATTCAAATTAATGACAAAATTTTTTGTATTTGTATTGAGTGTTCATTGCAATTTTTTAAAATTTGGATTTATACCTTTTTTTTTACTATAACAAGAAAGAAAATAGAATTTTTCGAGAAGTAAAATATCGCAACTCTGGTAATTTTCATCCGATTTTTCTCACCGATGACACGTTGTAAAGATATTTGAATCTGCTATTGATTAAAAGTACAGAATGATTTAATCAGTTTACAGAATTTTAATACACATTTTAATGACGAAACACCTTATTTTCGCCCTTTATACCAATGTAATGAGATTAAATCGCAATGAGCCTTACTTTATCGGTGTCCGATTTGGATAAAATTTCTGGAGAGTTATCTTATCGGCCAATGGAACATTTTTAGCCACCGAAGAAAACGATAATTTTAGTTTGAAATTCTCAGTGCAATTCTATAGTGGCACGACATATCGCACACTCTCTTCAAAAGAGTCACAACTCAAAATATTTACATATATACCTTTTCGTGTAAGACTATTTGTGATCGTATACATCGGCTATCTTAATTTTGTGCACATATTCTTAGTCACAAGCACATATTCATAATTAAAAAAATAATTTTGTCTCTTTTTTTTTTAATGGAATCCCTTGAAGAAAAAAATTGTTTTTTGATCTTAATGAAAATTACATTTTTTGAGTTGTAGCTCTTTCGAAGAGAGTGTGCTATTTATGTATAGAAAATAAAAATTGTCCATAAACGCCATTAGCGGAGGATGCAAAATAGAAAGCAATAGGGGAAAAATATATAACAAACTTTTGGCACGATTATGATTTCCGTGGCCTCAAGATCTGAATATTCAGTTTTGAACAGCTAATTGAGAAAATAAGATTCACCGAAGGACTTATCGATATATCGATTAGCTATCGATTTTTTAAAAACAAATTTACTAAAAGAAGTCTTAATGTAAATTCGACTATATCTATGCTAATATTTGACCGATCAGGATAATTTGGGTATCATTAAAAAAAAAAATAGTACAATTTGTATAAGGCAGAGCCACTTTTTTATAAAAATTAGAAAAAATATCAATATGTACTTCAGAATACAACAAACAATCTTTGATTTTTATCAAAGGAGTCTATCTGACTCCTTTTACAGAAAAAGTAAATTTTGTAATAGGCAGAACCATATTTTTTTTCGTTCCATATTAATTACATTTTATAAATCTTTATATATCTTAAAGATATAACCAAATTTAAATATTGGTATCATTGAGTAAAATTTTTTTTGAAAAATCGATATCTCGGTAACTAAACAACTTATCGATAAATCCTTCTGCTAATCTTATTTTCTCAAAAAGCACTTCAAAACTGCATACTCAAATCGAGGGGCCACGGAAATCGTAATCACCCCAAAATTTTTCTCGCACTCATCTGATCTGACCTGCTCGCATTCACTCTGCACGGCATATTTACTAAGCAGTTACCTGCCTGCGCCTGCTCGCCTCAGCGTTTACTCTGTCTGCAGACTAAGGCCGGTACGTTCAAAATAGAATTGCAGCATAGAAAAATTTTTCTGCAAAAAAAGCAGACTCAAAAACAGTGGTTCCTAGAAAAATGTCTTTTAACAGTTATTAAAAAATATCATGCTTCATTATGATAGTCTTGTGTGAATTTTGGCTACGGACCAGATTTAATTTTCAAGTAACTATAGTTTTCAACAAATTATATTTTAATGGTTAATTTTTAATTTGATAGAACAATTTTTTGAAATTATCTATTTAAAATCAAAACCGATTTTGTTTTAAGATTTTAGAGAATGTAAAAAATACGCAACATTTGACTTAAGCTCTATAATTTTTAAACTCTATAAAATTTAAGCTAATTTTATATAAAAAACTTTATTTTTCCTAATAACACTGCGCTATAACTTGAAAATATATTAACGGGGAGGGACAAAGATCTGAGATACCATGAAATGGAAATACTATTTAAGTATGTTTATTCAAATGCCAATCGGGTTTATTTCGTGTGGCTCAATTATTGGAAATAACGTTGTTACAAGTAATTTGTGTTTTTCACATAAAAAAAATAATAATATTAAAGTTGTGTTACAGGTTATATTTTTACTAAATTTAGGTGAAAGTAGATGTGTCTGATGTTAAGGGATAATTTTATTGAAGAAATTATTTTCACTTCATTCTACTAAGCATTAAGAAATTGAAAACAAAAATTGTCGAATAGTATGTTTGGTGTTCTTCAGATGGCTCGTTGATCCGACAGTCGTTAGTAAACGAGTTCTGCTAATGGTACTATCATTCTACTAAGCATAAAGTAATTGAAATAACAATCCTGAATAAACTGAAGATCAAAAATCAAGTGAAAATTTTAAAAAAATTAAATTGTGAAAAACACGTAATGTAAAATTCTGGAGCTATTCAATGACATGATTGGGGCTTGGACTAAGCTTTAACAATACATTCCATTCCCATTTGTATGCTGCATTGCAGAGAACTGTACAAGCCTACTTGAAGTTCAAGCCTTTTCAAGTACTTGAATTCAACTATGTATCCAAACTTGAAAAAGCAAGCTTTAGCCAGTTTGCAAAAATACCAAACAGATACAAGCCATATTCATGCTTGCTCGTTGGCTTGGCTTTTTTCGACTTACTTTGTCGGGCAGAAAGTTGAAAAGCTTAAAATGATCGGCAAAAGCTTGTAAGCTCGCAAGTATCCAAATTATTGAATTAAAGCAAGCATCCAAAAAATTCAATGAGCTTGTGTAGAGAGAGCTTAAGCGTAAGAGGACTTTTAAGCATTCTGTGGACTCCGTGGTTGGAAGTTTTAGGGGTAAATGATTTCGAAGATGCTGTCAAACTTTAAAATTTAAGATGGCGGATAGAGTTGCCACCTAGATTTTTTTTTATTTTTGCGAATTCTTGTAATTTTGAAATTCTGACAACGGATTTGATTTATGTATAATGTCACTGTTAATGTCAATGTTAAAATTTAAGATTGAGGTTAGGGTTGCCACCTAAATTTTTACCACAGTATTGTCACCTAATATGTATTTTTAAGAGTTTAAAACATCATTTATCAGTGTTAAGGGTTCGCTGATTTCGAATCTAAAGTCAGAATTTTAAAATTCAAGATGGTGGATAGGGTTGCCACCTTAATTTTTTGTAGTTTTATGAATTTGGGGCTGGCAAAAAAAAAAAGGAGCACCAAAAATGGGTCGCTGAATCCGAATCCGTTATCAGAATTTCAAAATGATAACATTTTGCAATAATAGGGTTGCCACCTAATAATATGTCTTTTCAAGAGTTTTAAACGTCATTTATCAGTATTAAACGGTCGCTGATTTCGAATCTAAAGTCAGAATTTTAAAATTCAAGATGGTGGATAGGGTTGTCACTTAAATTTTTTGTATTTTTCTGAATTCGGGGCTGGCAACAAAAAAATGGTATACCAAAAATTTGTCGCTGAATCCGAATCCGTTGTCAGAATTTAAAAATTATAAAATTTTGAAATAATAGGGTTGCCACCTAATAATATGTATTTTCAAGAGTTTTAAACGTCATTTATCAGTTTAAAACTCTTAAAAATACATATTATTAGGTGGCAATACTGTGGTAAAAATGTAGGTGGCAACCCTAACCTCCGTCTTAAATTTTAAAACTGTGACATTATATTCGAAATCAAATCCGTTGAATAAATTTCAAAATTACAAGAATTCGCAAAAATAAAAAAAAATCTAGGTGGCAACTCTATTCGCCATCTTAAATTTTAAAGTTTGACAGCATCTTCGAAATCATTTTACCTTATCACCCATCATTTCACCCCTAAAACTTCCAACCACGGAGTCCACAGAATCCTTAAAAGTCCTATTACGCTTAAGCTCTCTCTAAACAAGCTCATTGGATTTTTTGGATACTTGCTTTCAATTTCAAGCTTTTCAAGCTTTTTGCCGAAGGCATAAGCTCTCCTTTACTTGAAACTTCGTGCCGTTCGCTTGTAAGCTAGCATACTTGCAAGTCGCAAGCTGTCGTCGGCTTATTTATATTCAATTACAAGCTATACTTGATTCAAAATTATCAAGCTCAAGCTAGCTTGAACTTGTATTTTAAGCAAGTACTTGAAATAGACTTCAAGTAGGCTTGTGCAGTTCTCTGCTGCATAGTGTTCTCATACAAGTAACTATTTTTGTTAAGGCCATCACTTTAAACCTACGATAAATTCCTTAAATTCCTACGATAAACGCGACAAATAAACCCAATTAAATATATATTATTAAATAAGCAATATGGCTGCAAAATTATTAGTCACTTAACGGTTATTTGAAAACTGTTATTAAATAAAAAACATTTATGTTATTTATGTATTTTTAAAAGCTTTGCCGTAAAAAAATCGCTCTTCTAAGCACATACTTTAATCATTCCTTTCAAGCAATGTTGTTTAGATTAAACTTGCTTATTTTGGAACTTGTATGAACATTTTCAAAGGTGTTAAAAATATTTTCGAATGATTTTGTTTTAAATAGCATGTGACTTTAGTGACTTAGTAGAACGACATAGCTTTTGAAGCTATATGATAAGTAACAAACAAAAAGTTTTAACAACTTGACACAAAGATTTATATAAACATTTGTTTTTTTTTTCACAGTGTACTTACATATTTAAAAGAAAATAACAATTCGTAAATTCTTTTTTACGTCTAATATAATAGGTACTTCTACGTTTATACGTTTATGGTGCGAAAATAAGTTTTTAAAATGCGTGCAGTTTACAACTAAATATATAGTAGTAGCAGGAGAAGGAGTAGTAGTTGTGGTAGAAGTAGCAACAACATGTAGTTTATTAGTCGAAGAGTAGTATTGGTAGAAGTTGTAGTAGTAGAGTGTAGTTGTAACAGTAGAATTTGTTGTAAGAGAGTATGTTTCTCGGCACTGTATCAATTTCTTTAAAAATATCGTGTTTACAGCTGTTTTTGTTGTTGTGTTTGTGTAATATTTCTGTTTCAATATGTAAATATTAGCCAAAATTCTGTGTTTTTTCATACATATTTGTATATTTTTTTTATAGTGTTTGTGTTAGTGTCGTTGGCTTGCTTTACTGTAAGCTTCTTTCCCACAGCTTCTTTCCATAGCGCATTACCAGTGTTTGAGATACTTTCATTGATTTTATTTCTTTTTTGTTTTTCTTTTTTTTCTTACTCTACACTTTTACTACATTTGTGCCATTTTGTTTGATTTCATTTTCTACTTGTTTATCGCTAAAAGTAGTTTCAGAATTGATTAAAGATGGAAAGTTTTTCATTATTAACTGTTGTTATATAGTTTTCTTTTCGTTTTTTTTTTAATTGCAGTAGTTTTTAAATTTGCGCATTAGTTTTGCAGGTGATTAAAAGAAGAAATGTGTAGCTGTTATTATTTGTTTGAAGTGTGAGTTAGTATGGCTGGCTTAAAGTGTGGTTTGAAATAAAAATAAAAAAAATAATAAAAGTAGGTACATTTTGTATGTTAAAAAAAAAAAACAAAGACAACAATATAACACGTGAAACGCTGCTCGAATTTGTTTTAGATTAAAATAGATAGTTGGAAATAAAAAATGTATTATAATAAATTGTATTGTTTGTTTTGGTTTAGTAAATTTATTATTATTAAGGCAGTAGTTTAAATAAACAGATATTGTGCAGTATATAAGTTTTGAGAAAATATATGCAAACAATTTGAAAATTGTAAATTTTTAATCATATTTTTATTAATTTTTCATAAAATATGTATATCACTTTATTTGTTATTCTTGATCCTTTTTTGTTATAGTTTTATTGGGTTTTTATCCAGTTTTTTTTTTCATATCATCTGTATCAAAAAAATGATACAAAGTACTGTCGCAAAAATCACCACCCTTACGAAAGATGCTATAATTTTTGAAAATGGCAGCAAATGTCAATTTTTTTTTAATCATTTACTATTATTTATTGGTACTTACAATAATTTATCAAATCTTAACTAAAGAAAAGATGAAAGAGAAGGTCGAGTTACCCAAAAAAATCGTATCTTAGGAGCGGCCTATTTTCGCACCCTTATGCGTTATGGGGTTAATTGGAATTTCTTGACTTTTTAAAAGTTTGTGATTCATTTAATTTTTTGCCAATGACACCAAAGCTATAAACATATCTTAAAAAATAACAAAGTTAGTTGTATTAAAAAATTTTATTTCGAATAGTTCTTATAATTTTTAATATTTTTTTTTAACAAAATACAATTACGTAAAAGATAATATTATGTTTTTAATTTAGTGAAGTTTTTGAAGTTATTTGTTATATTTAAAGATATGTTTATGATTTCGATGTCATTGGAAAGAAAATTAAGGGGATGGTACTATTTTAAAAAAAATTTTAGACATTTTTTTTAAATATTTTTTTCTCTGAATGTACAACATTTCAAAAGTATTTTGTAAAAATTGCAAGTAAATCGTGGTAAAACTAACGAAGATACAGTATTTCAAGTGAGCGGACCTCATGCCCGATTTTTGTGCAAACATGCCTGAGAACTTTCAATTATCATAAAGATTTGCAGCGAATGTAACGCAGGCAAGAGCAAAAAAATGCATTGTACTTTAAATCGATTTTCTGGATAATAAAATTTTTGACGTTGGTGAACACGTTGCCGCAAAATCTACTTGACCGATCGTTTTGAAATTGTTTACACTATTTCTACACAAGAATTAACAGGTAATGCCGAAGCGTTTTTTTTTCCTATTTTAAAATAAAAATATTAACCTCTTTTTTTCAGCGAAAATCGCGTTTTTGACTTTAAAACGCTAAAAAAAAAATTTAAAAAAACTCTTCGATATTACCTCGGGAAACATATTACCTTTTAAACTAATTTTGATTTTTTTTCAGATGATCCGCTAGGGTTGGGTCCTTTTCGCAGAATTTCAAAACCTTGAAAAAAATCTTGAAATCAAAATCTTGAAAACAAAATCTTGAAAAAAAAAAATCTTGAAATGAAAATCTTTAAAAAAAAAAATCTTGAAACTCAAAATCTTGAAAAACCTACGCATAGAATTTATTCTTTAATTTGCGCATGATTTCTTAATTGAAAATTTCACACTAGTTCGAAAACTGTCCAATTTTGAAAGTATCAAATTTTTCGAATAATGTCAAATTTCGAAAATAATCAAAATAATGAATAATTGTCAAGACACAGAAAGTGTCAAATTTTGAAATAAATGTCAAATTGTCCAATTATTTAAAAAGTTTCAAATTTCAAAAAGTGTCATTTATCGAAAAAGTATAAAATTTGAAATAAATGCCAAAATTCGAAAAAATTGAATTTCGAAATGTACAAGTTTTGCAAAAAATGTCCTATTTAATTTTGAATAAATGCCAAATTTCGAAAAGTGACAAATTTTGCAAAAAAATGTTCATAAATGGACAAAAAACCACCACGTCCTCGTCGTTTGTCTGGATGACGCCAATTGAGGGACCATAAATATTTAAAAAATTTTAAAATTTGACATTTTTGTTTTCGAAATTAGACACTTTTCCATTTTTTCTCGAAATTATGCCTTTTATCCGAAAGAACAACATATCTCTAAATTTCAAGATTTTTTTCAAGATTTTTTCCAGATTTATGCATATTTTGTGTTTTCTAGATTATTGTTTTTTCAAGATTTTCGTTTCAAAATTTTTTTTTTCAAGATTTCGTTTTCAAGATTTTTTTTTTCAAGATTATTTTTTTCAAGATTTTGGTTGTTTCAAGATTTTGACGTTCAAGCATTCGGACCGCTCCCGATCCGCTAACCGCTAATCGTGTTCACAGCAAAACAACTGAATAGCTGCCATGGAATTATTTATCGATAATTTGTAATTTTTTCCCCCAAATATACTTAAGAAGTCAAACTATAACATGTATGTATATGAAATAATTATTCATGTTTCCAAAGATAATGAAAACATGCCTTTTTTCGGCTTTAAAACAGTACCATCCCCTTAAATGAATCACAAATTTTATGCTAAGTAAATGTTCCACTTATTTCGCAAAATTCAGAGAAAATTGCGCTCAATGTGAAAACTAAATAGTTTCAAAGAATTGATTTCATCTTCACACGAGCGCAGCTCGGGAATGGATAAGTGGGGTGAGTTCGTTAGTACACCATTAGAAAGGAGATTTCATTGTCTTTCAAATGAGTTTTTAAAATAAGTTTTCCGTGAGTTAGTTTTTCTGCTAAAAACAACAGTATGAATCAAAGTCATAAAATACCAATTAACCCCGTAACTACTAAGGGTGCGAAAATAGACCCCCCTTTCCATACGAATTTTGCTTAAGTCGACTTCCTCTTTCACCTCCGTAAATATTTGTATTCTTATACCGGACACCCAGTATATATAACAGTAATAATATTGGCTTCCATTTTTTTATATTATAGTCCGATTTTGATAATACAGCATATACTCGATCATATTTACACCTAATTATGTTGACCACGCGACTATGTAAAGTCTTAAGTTTCTAAAATTTTATGTAAGCCCTCAGTTAAGGATACTTTTTGCGCTCAATTATATTTACATTTCCTGTAAGGAAATATAAAAAAAAAATAACGAAAAAACGGCGTTCAACCATTATTTTTATTTTCACACGAGTGATAACTTCTATGGAAGCAATGCATCGTTTAAATTAGAAATGCGCAACAAATTCTTTGAAGTCTCAATACAGAAAAAAGCTTCTTTGTTTAGAAACATTCATAGAAAAAAAAAACTTTCCCATACAAAAAGTTTTTTATTTTCTAAAGCAGGCACTTTTTAAAAAAATTCTAGCTAGCCTAAGGGTTAACACATCGCAAAATCTGTTCGTGGAAGGCACTACAAAGAGCTAAGAAATAGTAAAGACCGAGTTTATCAAACACTTTTTCTTTTGTATGGAGACAGACCCGGCCTAATATACATACATACATACAGTGGAGAGCAAAAATGAGTACATGTTTGAACTTCTTGCATGGTAAAGCGCATAAAAAGAGTAATAACTAAGCAAATCGAACAATTTTTTTTCATTTATTTGTTGTTTAATTCTTAACCAGCAACTGTTATCAAAAAATATTTTTCAAAAAATCATGGTCTTGCAGATATCGCAGACATATGAGGTCTTTATTAAAATGATCACATTGAAATATTTTTTCGAAATCGTTATGATATTCAAAAAAGTCCTAAAATCAAACTTTAATTGTTATTTTTCAACAGAAAAAAAAGTTCAAGTTTTAAAAAGTGATTTTTATTGCAGGGGAAAAAAATAGCAACTATTTCATTTCAGACTTTTATTTTTTTCGGCTAATTGAAATAAAAACTGTCAGTTTTCAACTTTTATTTTTCAGTCGAAAACTAAAAATCAGTTTCGGACTTTTATTTTTTCTGTCTTATCGGATAGTTTTATCATTTTTTTTTTTAAAAGGTCATAAGTCTTGAGTTAGAGTGCCCTAAAATATTAAAAAATTTAGATTTTTGACCCCGTTTGGATCCTTTTTTTTTAATTTATAACTTCCGATCCAACATATCTGTATTAAAATATATGGTTTGAAAATAATATTTTCTTAAAAAGTGTGTGTATATTACCACTTTCCTATAAAAAAAACAGATTTAAGTTGAAAAAAATTGTTTAAAATTTTCTTTTCTGAAAAGGAACAAATTTTACGTCGGATATCATGTGCTTGATTTTTGGTACAGATAATATGAAAACACAGACTCGATAAAATTCATTCAAAATTGATAACATTTGGGTCTTAATGGGCTAAGCAAACATTTTTTAAATGAAATTTTTCCGATCAGATTTTTTTGAAAGATAGCTAAGCTAAGGTTCTAATTAATATAAAACTTATGTTTTACAATAGAAAATGTCGAAACTATTGATAAAAATAATATTGATTAAGATCAACTAGATACAAATTTTTGAAATTTTAAAAAATTAATTTTAATTTTGGTTATTAATTTCTATCAGAAATTTTTATCTTCCGAACACGTCTCGTTTTTTGTTATGTTTCAGAAATAATTTCCTTTATTTTGAGTAAAATTTTATTATCTGGCGGCTTATTCATTTTTATTTTGTTAAAGACATTTGCAAAATCTTCAAATTGCTTACATATTTTGCTCCTGCATTTATTATTGTGCAAAACATTTAACGAAAAAAATGTAGCAAAAACAATAAAAGGTACAAATAGTAAATAAAAAACGTAGAATACCAAAATACATAAATATATTAAAATAAAATAAAATAATTCTGATAGTGTTACATTAAAAAAAAATAAAATAGTAGCATGCAATAAAAATGCTTTTTGCTTACACGAGCGCCCTGGTTGAACCAGTGTTTAAGCACTACCTAAAACATTAAATTACAGTGTTAGTGTCTTATTCTTGGACCAAATTTGTCTTCCAAGCATTCCAAAAGCAATAAAAAAAGTAATATTTTTTGCATGCAAAATATAGTATATCAAAATTTGTTAGTTATTTAAGGAAAAATACTACTTTTTTTTGTAATGGCTGAGTACAAAACTTGATAAAAATCAATTTATTTGATGTTAATTTTTATCATCATCATCATCATCGTGTTTATTATTTAGCTTAGCACTACTTTTATCACTACTTTTATTATTAACAATATCAATATCATCATCGACATCTTTATTTTTATCATTATCCTTATCATCACTACTTTCAATGTTATTATTGTTACTATCATCGGCTTGTTTTGCTGTTGTAGCAGAGAAGTTCAGAGTTTCTCTAAGTGTTGGGCTAAAGGGAAAAAGTCTACTAGGCCTTCGATCGGTTAAAATTAGTCTGGAAAATATACACACACAGTTAATATATAAAAATAAATATTAGTAGATTAGTAAAAAAAAACAAAAAAAAAAAAGTTTTTCAAATGCAGTGTAAAGTTGAAGGATATTATAAAAAAAGGAGAAACAAACAATGTGATGACCCATTTGTGTATGTGTGTGTTTGTTGACCATATTTCGATCAAACATTGACAGTGTTCTGTAGTGTTTAAATTTTGGTAGCTATATTTTTATATGGGTAGAGAAAAAAAGCGTCCAAACCATTTATGTATTTATTTTTGCTACAAAAAAGTTCTTGAAATTTAAATTAACAACTATTAATGCATGTTTGCGAGTACAAATGGGTTTTTTAACTGTATCGTTGTGTGTTTTTTCTTTTTACAGAAGTCATTTTAAAATTTTTTATTGAAAAATGGCCTTTTCCTTGTTGTTATTCACAAAGAATAATAAAAAAATTTGTAGTGATGTGGGTAAAAGTTTCATCGATTTCAAAGTTTTAACGTGAAGGGGGTAAAAGAGGTATACTATTTTGGTTAAATTCTTCCGTATCTGGTTATGTTTGATCTGGGACCGAATTACAGCATCCGCGATCGAGTAAAATCGTCAAAATTTATCGGCACTTGTCTCATCGTGGCGTTCGTAATTTGCTCTATCACGGATACTGTAATTCGGCCCCTGACTTTTTGTTTCATTTTCATCGTTAAATTTATTGATTCCGGAAATTTTTTCATCAAACATTTTCACTTTCTTCAATTAGCTTTTTTCAGCAGTGAAATTCTAAATAATTATTCTTAACCCTTTGAGACCGAGGGATACTTTATGAGCCCATGCAGTTTTTAGTTATCGCTGATTTAATACCAATTAGTCCGGTAATTTCCACCTTGAATTCGGTTTCAGAAGCTTTATAGAATCTGGCAACACTGGCAGGCAGACAGCTGATCGTATTTTTTTTTTGTGTGAAGTATGTTATTTATACAGCTCAAGTACTTTGCTAACATCTCGATTAAATTAAATAAAATCGTTCAAACGTTAATTCCAAGTTCAGAATTTAGATGTGTTTTATTGAAAAAATATCGAGTTCAGCAAATATTTCCAGTTGTTTGTACAAAATTCACAAAATAAAATGGCGTCCTACATGACCTTTCATACAACTTTTTCGTACAATTGCAATTTTGTACCTTGCTATCTTTCTTGTAAAGAAAACTAAAATTTCAGTATCAATCTGTAATATTTATATATTAATTTTCTAAATGTGAAATTAAATTGCATTGAACACATAAATTACTTTTAGTATTTCATTAAAAATACTTTTAAAATTTAATTAAAAATAAAATTTTTTAAACCTAATTTTTTTTTCTAAATTTCAGCGCGGGAAACCCGACTCCAAAGTCATTTTTTCTATGTATATCTCTAATGGTCTAGGCTTCGGTCTCAAGGGGTTAATGTTGAGTATGTATATCAGATGAAGACTTTTATGAAAACGGTTCAAAATTTTATAAAACTAATATTCAGGGTCAAATAATCTAAAGGAGAGACAGTTAGAGTTAAAGTAAGGCGATACTTCTGTGGTCACAAGGAATAATGACTAAACTCAAAATATCGTAAAAAAGCGATATGGAATGTACTTTATTGCCAAGTTTTGGAAGTATGCAGATATCCATTTTTTGCCCAGAATTGATCATCACTTATGTCTGCACATATTTTGTTTGCAACGGTTCATATATTTAAAAAAAATGAGTCGTAGTTCGTGCAATTAAAATATCGTTTTTTACGATACTTTGAGTGCAGTCGTTATTCCTTGTGACCACAGATTTGTTGCGTTTTTCTTTTTTAACCCAGAGTTCACCACTTGAAATCGATGTTACTTTTACCAAAAATTTTGAACAACCTAAACCAAGCCGAAATTATTTAAAAAAAAAAAATAATACAAAGCCATCTTAAATTAAAAAGACAAAAACAACAACAAAACTAAATACTTAATAATACAACATTTACTACACAAAAACTCAACACAATTACTAAATACAAATTATACTACTTGTGAATTCTTTAAAAAAAACACCAAATATTTAGAACTAAACACAAATTTACCATTTAAATACAGAACGTTTAACAAATTTTTACAACATTTATCATAAGATACTATAGATACATAGTCTTATATATACGCACATTTTCACACTTTAACCCATAGTTAAGGAAGAATATTTTTTTTTTGTAAAAACTTAAATCAGACTTTTTTTTTTTTTAGATAATACAAAAAATTTTGGAAATTTGAACACAACTTTTAATTTTCAAGTAGTAATATTAGTTATGTTAGTAACTAATCATTAAATTGTTAATAACTTAAATAACAGAAAAAAATTTTAAAGTCAACAGAATCAATTTAATAAAAAGAATCATATAGTAAAAAATAAATAATAAAGAAAATGTTTGCTAAAAATTATGATATAGAGATACGAAAACCAAAATTGTAATGATTTGAGATGTTTTATTAGTAAGGCGAGAAAGTTAGGCGGGAAATTAGAGTAAAAACAAACAAACAAACAAAAAAAAAAAAAATAAATATGAAATAATATATATATTTTTTCTAAGTAAGTTTATTCTAAAAAAATTATTTTTACTAAGCAAAGTAATGTAAATAAGTTATTTCAAAATAAAAACTCAACTTTTTCTAGCTTTTATGAATTTTATTACAAAATAAGTTTTTACCCCCATTATTATAATAAAACAAAATAAATAAAATAAAACTATACAAAAATTCGTTGTTGTAATTTTTAAATACAATGACTCACAGGTATAACAGCTTTACATTTAGAAAGAAATGCTGGTTATTTTACTAGTTAAAAAAATTGAACAGAAAACTGCTTGTTAAGATAAATCCAAATTTGTCTCTTTAAATTTATCGCCTTATACTAATGCTAAGTTTTCACTATGTCATTTTCTGTGGTCAGTTATTGTCAATCAAACAGAAAATAACAACATGTTGGCATTTTTTTTAAATTTGGCAATCTTGGAAAATTAAAAACAAATAAATTATTAAATGGAGCTATTTAAAAAATGCTTTAGAGTTTTATTAAGGTGATATTTCAGGTGATAAACTTTTGTGTCATCATAAAAATGACATAGTGAAAACCAAGCATAAGTGAAAAGAGTATCATCCAAAGTGTAATTATGTAGCGCTACCTTTTGCTCCGAAGCTTTTGTTTGTATTTTTTCGTACACCTTTTTCTAACATTTTGTGTCATTGAAGGTTTAATTACTTAAAGAAGTAGTTTTGTTTTATTAATTCCATTGTGTTTAAGCCCTTCAATGTTTTGAATGGTTCAGGTCTTTTTATTTTTTGTGTCTTTTTATTGAATTTATAATTTTTATTCCTCACCAATTAATTGCTCAATTTCTTATTCATTTGGGGTTCAATAGTAATAGCAAGAGAAAGGGTTTATTTAAAGAGAGACAGAAGCCCATTTTTTTTTATAACTATTGTATTTCTTCTTCTATTTTTAGTCCTTTAGCGCCAACTCATGGAGTATAATTGCCTTTTTGCGAGATACATATTTTTATTCAATCGGATACATATATTGTATAATTCGCAGGAAATTTATAGGTTGCTAATTGCAGAATTAATCGAAGAAAATATTCGATTCGGTACCCAACGGCGGTCAACGCAGAAGAGGCGCACCGCATCTCCGTTGGAAAGACCAAGTAGAGGAGAACTGACCAATCTTGGAATTTCCAACTGGCGTCAGCAAGTAAGGCAAAAGCTGGCGTACGTTCGTAGATTAGGCCAAGATCGACATACGGTTGTAGCGCCAACTAAGTAAGTAAATTAAAAATAATTAAACTTAATTTACTGCCTTACATAAGATTTAAACAAACCAGAAATTTGCGAGAAAAACACGAAACGCTCGTGAAATCCACAGTTGCTTCAAGCATAGAATTGTTTGGAAAAAATTTTATGGTGACCCATAGAAGGGTTAAATGCATCACCAAACCCTAGTGTTTTTTCTCTCCCAACATGTCTTCGAAAAACACCAACCCCCTCTCGATTAGTGTTGGTGAAGGTTTGTTTTTAATTTATTCAGCTCAAAACTGCTGGGGAAACACGCTCGCAGGGAGACTATTTCATTACTTTACCATGCGACTAAAGAAGGAATGATCTCGGAAATTCGACCCGAGTAAAATTAATCAGACCTATCGGGAATAATTTTTCACGCGTATTCGGAAAAGGGAGTTTTCACTTTTAAGATAAGGCTTAAGAACATTTTGAAAATTTCTACTGCAAATTTGTTCATCTACGGTTTGTCTACGTGTGAAAAATTATTTCCGATAGGGCTGAACATGTTTTTTAGCTAAAGCCAAATAAGGCCTAATTTTAAATATTTTTTTCAGCAAATTTTTCTCGAGAAGGGTCGTTTGCAGGACTTTTTGGCCAAACAGCGGCCGAACAGAGGCTGTTTTTAAATAATTTCAACTGTACAACGGCCGAGCAGTGATTCTTCAATCAAAGTGAGCAGCTTTTAAATTGGAACTTCATGCGGCAATAAATAAAATATATGCATATTGGCTGCCAGCATCACCAAATGAGGCTTGCTTTTGTTGTTGCGCATACGTTTGCTATTGACTAAGATCTTTGAAAAATTTGGTTGTATACAACGGGCGCTCAGCGGCCATGCAGCGGCAGAAGAACTTAATTAAGGCCTTGTTCGACCCAACTTTCGGTCGCTAGGCTTTTTAGATTATTTTTAGGCCATATTCGACCCTTGAACGGCCATGTGGCCCATGTTCGACCGATGATCGACCGCTGTTCGCCCGCATATATTTTTACTCGGAGAGGTTCTTTTGGGTATCGAAGCAATGGTAAAGGGGTGGGCTTGGGCAGCTGCCCGAGTGGACCTAGAAAACACATGATCTGGTGTCGTTAGGCCATATATCTCCCTTGAACACTTTCCATGGTAGTGTACCTACACAGAAATCTGAGGCACTCAACATCACGTCTATGAGGAAGAGAGTTGAGAGAGCACGAAATACTTTCATCTCCTATCAGAAATATCGAACGACGTTGAATTCGGTCCAGAAGCCGCAAATAACATCTTGAAGCCCTTGCCCAAATGAGCGAGTTGTATTCCATTTTCTTGGCTGCTTTTTTCGACAAATCAAAGATATGATCATTCCAGCGTAGATCAGAACGTCAAGAGCGGCTGATTGCACAAGATCCGCACCACTCATAATGCGGGGAGCAAAGGGGCAATCCATCTGCTTGTGGGCAAACAGAGAGCACTGAGCTTGCATTGAACTCTACTCTATTAGCAAGACCCCTGTCGGAGATTTTTGCTAATGGACATTTGCTGTCGGAATGGATTGGATTATGTTTTAGCAACAGAAGGTCTGAACTAAACCAAAAACAAGGTTGGCAATAGAACCGAACTCTGCGGTACTCCTGCGTTGATGGCATTCTCGTCGAACGAAATACCGTCAACAACAACACGAATCGTTATGGCCTTGAGGAAACACGTGATCCAATGACGGCATGCTCCTCGGACTAAATGCCGTCAACTACGACACGAATCATTGTGTCCCTGAGGAATCACGTGATCCATTGAGCAAAGTTACCATAGGTTAGGTCAAAGTGGCTGCCTCAATTGAGACACACCTAAGGCTGCCCGCTGAGTAAACGCTGAAGCAGGCAGGCAGGCAGGCAGGCGCAGACTGCAACCCGCTCCACAAATAACCACCGCAGAGTGAATGCGAGAAGCAGATCAGGTCAGTGCAAGGTTGCCAGTATTGTGGGAAAAATCCCATTTGTGGTAATTTTTAATTTGTCTTGTGAATTTTTTTTATTGGGAATTCCCATGGTATTTTTTAATTCAGCGTGGTATTTTTTAATATGCATGGGATTTCAGCGTGGTATTTTTTAATTGCATGGGAATTTGGGAATTTTTTCTTAAAAATTTATTTTTTCACTTTTATTAAGCAAAATCTTGATCATAGTATTCGATGATCGACGTATATATACAGAAGAGTATATATCAGGGTTGCCAACTCATACCATTTGGCCCGGAGTCTCCGGTTTTGAAGGGTCGATCTCCGGGCTCCGGCCCTCACAGATTTTCTCCGGCTTTCGCCCTTTAAGAATTTTATAAAATTATTTTCTTTGAAATTTTTTTTGAAACTAAGGTCCGTATGCACTTAAGCTCTTTAAAAGCATGACAACAAAAAATTATTCTTAATGATGTGGTTGGAGTTTATAAAAAAGGTTAGTGTATTTTAAAAAAATTTAACAATTTTGAGGAAAGCTCCCAAAAAGGAATTTCTATGGAAATTCCAAATTATTTATATATTGTGAAGCACGAACTCACACTCGAACGTGTATAAGAGGTCTCGAAAATTACACAGTGCGACAGCCAAAACGTGAGTAAGAAACTGACAAATGTGTTCAATTATTTCCGGACTCCTTATCACGAATCTGGCCCCAAATTTTTCCATCACATCAGGATTTTGAGAAAATCGTGATTCAAGGTCAAAAAATTCTAGTAAGAGAAATCAACTTGAATCGTCAAAACTAAAAGTGGTACGTGATTTTTCTATATGGCACAGATGTTTGTTAAAAGTTAATAAAAAATTGTCTTTCATACTTCCATCCCCCCACCCACTTTTTTACCCTTTTTTACGTTTTTCAAAATGAATTTATTTTAGCATTGCTGTATTCTACAAACCATTGAGATATGTAATATTACGTGTTGGCAAAAAATCATCCCCTTAAAAAAACATATAGGGTCTTGCAACAACAAAATTACCCTAGATCCACTAATCAAAACAATTCACCCCCAAAAGGCAAAATTAATTCTATTTCACTTATATGATGTAAACTGTTGAAATATGGACTCAAAAGTTGCATAGGGTTGTCAAGATCTCCCAAAAAAATTTAGGAAAAAAGAACATGTCTCCCTCTACTGCAAGAACACAGTTGTTTTTTGAGGAAAACAGGTAAAAATGTAGATATCAAAATGCTTAGAAAACCTACATATGTCTTAAATTAAAAGTAAATACAGACTTTAACTAAAAATATTTTGCCAAACACGATGCCTTTCTTAATTTTTACCCAGAGTGTAAGGTGTGAAGGCTATTCGAATCTAAAGGTACTCCCGAGATAGCTCAGAACTTTTGATTGTGGTCTGATTGTCTAAATTTTGGTGGTATTGATTAAAGTGTTTACGTTATCCTTAAATTTGGCGAATTAATAATTTGCGTATTTTTGCATGTGCATTTTCTTGTTTCTGAGAAATGTATGCTTTACTGCAATTTTTCAACTTTTCCAAAAACATGAATATAAGGTGTTATATATCGAGCACCAGAAGTGGTACCGAAGGTAATTTTCTCATTTTTGATTCTTCAAATATTTCTGAAAAACACCCTTTCCAAGAGTATCTATTAAAAACACCAGGATAAAGACCACCTTTTTTCTATTTCGATAACTTGAAAAAAATGTTACTTTCTAGCATGAAATTTATAATTTCCTCAAAACACCCCACCTCAGCATTGACAAATATGTTATACTAAAATTTCGAGCTTCTGAGTTAGCCATCCGATGGGTCTCAATTGACTTATTGTTTTTAAGAAGTGGTTTAAAGAAATAATTACCATAAAGGAGATATGAACATAATAGTTAAATTTCATGCAAGGAAATATTTTTATTTAGATATAAAAGTAGGAAAAATATTTTTGGCCTTTTCCTGGTGTTTTAAATAAATATTTTAAGACAGGGTTTCTTTGAAAAACATTTGAAAAATCCAAATTGAGAAAATTTTTTTCGGTACCACTTCTGATGCCCGAGATATAACACCTTATATTAATATTTTTGGAAAAGTTAAATAATTGCGATCAAGTATACATTTCTCAAAAACAAGAAAATACATATGCGAAAAATATGCAAATTATTAAATCGCCAAATTTAAGGAAAACGTTGACACTATAAACAATACAACAAAAATTTAGAAAATTAGATAACAATCAAAATAATTGTGCTATCTCGAGTGTACCTTTAGATTCGAATATCCTTCTCACAGGAGACTGTGGGTGAAAAACGAGAGTGGCATCGTATTTGGCAAGATATTGTTAGTGAAAGTTTGTATTTACTTTTACTTTAAGACTTTAAGACTTTTACTTTTCTTACAAAAATCTAAGCATTTTGAGATCTATATTTTTACCGGTTTTTCTCAAAAAACAACTTTGTTCTTGCGGTAGAGGGAGACATATTGTTTTTTCCTAAATATTTTTTGGGAGATCTTGACAACCCTATGCACCTTTTGAGACCTCTTAGAATGTGAAATTCGAGAAAGAAATCTAAATTCTATACGCCTTATTGTCTATATCTCAATAATTGGAATTAATTTTGCATTTTGGGAGACTATAGTTTGGATATGGTGGATCGAGAGTCATTTTTTTGTTGGCAGATCTTATAAGTTTTTTAATAGAGATGATTTTTTGCCAACACATAATATTACATTTCTCAATGGTTTGCAGAATACAGCTATGCTAAAATAAATTATTTTTGATAAACGTAAAAATAAGGGTAAAAAAGGGGATGGGGGGGATAGAAGTATGAACAACAATTTTTTATCAAGTTATAACAAACATCTTTGCCATATTCAAAAATCGCGTACCACTTTTAGTTTTGACGATTCAAGTTGATTTTCCTTAGGAGAATTTTTTGACCTTGAATCACGGTTTTCTCAAAATCCTGATGTGATGGAAAAATTTGGGTGCCAGATTCGTGATTAGGAGTTCGGAAATAATTGAAAACATTTGTCGGTTTCTTACTCACAAAAATAAAGGCTCTTTTTGGTGCACTGTGTTATTGATGTTGAATAAAATGTTGACGAAATTTTTGATAAAGTTAACTATATCAATAAACCTTTGCCAACATTAAAGAAAACCATTTCATCGGTAGCTGATATTTGCATAGCAGTTTTAAAAACCAATTAAAAACTAGAAATTAAACAACTTGGTATGAAAGTGTTCGGCATACCAATAAGCAACGCATTCTTTGATCGTTTATTATAATTGAGTCTGTATGAAGAGCCGACAGAAACATAATGAGCACTCGTTTGGTAAAAGAATAAACAAATAAAGAACGAATGCATTTTTATTTTGATTGACAACACCCGGATCAGCAAGAACTTGTTAAAAGCTCAAAATCGCAACTCAAATATAATTTTTAAAATGTGTTATATTGACTCAGATTTAGTCTTTTTTTTAAATATACAAATTGTTATGCACTTTTTGTTAAAACAATAAATTATAAGATTGTTTATTATATTTACGTGTAAAAAATTAAATTTTTATTCTAAAACAAATATAAAAAATAATTAATTTGAGAAAATAAAAAAAAAATTTTACTAGAAAAGCTCCGGGCGGGGAGCTTCTAAGAGTAAGTTCGAAGAAATGTACAGCGTAAACTTATAGCTTTACTCTACTGTATATATACGTCGATCATCTAATACTATGATTAAGATTTTGCTTAATAAAAGTGAAAAAAAAACTTTTTAAGAAAAAATTCCCATATTCCCATGCAATTAAAAAATACCACGCTGAATTCCCACGCCAATTAAAAAATACCACGCTGAATTAAAAATTACCATGGGAATTCCCAAAAAAAAATAAATTCCCAAGACCAATTAAAAATTACCACGAATGGGATTTTTCTTACAATACTGGCAACCTTGTGTGCGCCGACTCAGCCGCTGCTGTTGTTTGTATATGTGTTTCAACGAATCTATTCTGTTGTTGCTGTTTTTTTGTTTTGATTCTTTTTTTTCACTTAAAAGATGATGAAAACAAAATCAAAACAGTCCACAGTTTTGTTCGGATTCCACAAAAAGTCTATTAAATGCAAACAACAACTAATTAGAAGGATTATTTTCATAAAAGGAGTTGTTTCAGTTATGCAAAATTTACCACCAACAACAACAACATAGATGCACAATAACAAAAACAATCTTCACACTCGTTGCTATGTTGTGTTTACATGGTGTTGTTTTTGTGTGTTTATCATAACATATACACGTGCGCTGATGCTTATTATGCTTGTGTGTTTCGTCCAACGAAAAAATAATAAGCATAAAATGCATCTAATATAAATTCTTCCTTGCGTTAAAACTGCGTTAAAAAATTGTACATCTTCAATTTTAACTAAACTTAGATAAACACGCAAAATCAGCTGCGAGAAACCAGGACAAAACAGTTTTCTCGCTGTACCTGCTTTGGTCTGCCTGCCGTCACTATGTGGACTTCGAGCAGATTTATATGAAACTGTATGAAGCCACTTTTCTCGCAATGGTGCCTGCCTGCCTGCCTGCCTGCCTGCCTGCCTGCTTCGGCGTTTACTATGCGGGCAACCTAAGCCAATTAGGCCCATTGTGGTACCACAGTGTTGATTAACATTCTCTATTTAAACAAGCTTGAGCTGTTCACAGAGCTTAGGATTCGGTATACCGATATTTCCGAGAGTTCTTCGAGGTCGAAAAAACCAGTTGTTTAAGCGAAGAAAACGTTTTTGAGCCAGCGCTGGGCAAGTGCAGAGAAAGTTTTCTGTAGATTCCTCCTCCAATATCTCCTCCTACAGCTTCTGCAAAAGTCGTTGTGGGGTATGTTTAATCTTAGAGCGTGCCTGCCAATGAGGCAGTGCCCAGTCAGGATCCCTATCATGACGCTTATGTGGTCTTTACTGAGATATATGAGTTCTTTTGAACGCTTAAGATTGAGTTTAGGCCAGATTTGCCAGACTTTACACGTGCTACCTGCTATTCTATTGTTCTATTGTTGGTTTTGATACAGGATAACTCATGTGTAAGGAGTTTACATGTGGTGAGAGGAATACGAAGGTTTGTCCTGTCTAAAGACAGCTGCTTGGTAGTACCTGTACGAACGAGTTCATCTGCTTTACAGTTACCTAGAATATCCTTATGTCCAGAAATCCAGCATAGAAGTATTGTGAGCTGCTCTGCCAACTCGTTTAGAGATCTGCGGCAGTTTAGAACTGTTTCATTTCAAACTGCGGCTTGACTGTCAGAAAGTAAGCAAATATCCATGGAAGATATTTCATTTACCTGAAGCCAAGTTAACGCTTCATGTTTAGTAGCGATTTCAGCTATTTCAGTGCTCAGGGAGCCTGAAGGCTAAATTAATGTTTAATGCTTTTGAGTAGACTCCTCCACCTACTTTGCCATCTAGTTTTGATCCATCCGTAAAGATCTCAATGACATTGTGAGGTGAACGGTTTTCTAGTTCCCACTCTTCTCGAGAGGGAATGAATACATCGAACATCCTTTCAAAGGATAGTTTTTGTGTGTTGTAGTCAATGGACCTAGGTAAGGGAGGGAGAAATTTTATAATGCAAGAATTTCCTAGTGTAACTTGTTTCCACTGGGAGGTGGCTTCTAGGCGGATGGCTGTATTAGCGGCCATCTGTTTAGCTAGGATATCAATTGGTATAAGATGGAGTATTGTTTCTAATGTGTCTGTCGGAGTAGTTCTTAGGGCTCCAGTGATGCACAGTTCCGATGATCTTTGAACTTTACGGAGAAGGTTAAGGTGAGTCTGTTTTTCGAGTGCATGCCACCAGACAATAGCACCATATAGCAAGATTGGCCTTACAGCTGCTGTATATAGCCAGTGAGTAACACTTGGTTGTAAGCCCCATTTGCTACCTACCGCCTTTTTGCATGAGTATAGGGCAATACTCGCTTTTTTTGGCTCTCTCGAGCATATTGGGCTTCCAGTTTAGTTTCCTATCCAGTATAAGGCCCAGGTATTTTGCTTGATCTGAGAAGCTAAGTCTTGTGTTTCCCAGTTTAGGAGGACTAATAAGAGGTACCTTGTGTTTTCTGGTGAAAATCACTAACTCAGTTTTATTAAGATTAACGCTGAGCCCACAGTTTATAGCCCAGTTGACTAGAGTATTTAGGCGGTTTTGCATAATGTCTCGAAGAGTAGATATATATTTTCCAGAGGTAACAATAGCAACGTCATCGGCATTAGCTATCACCCTGCACCCCTCTAGTTCTAGTTTAACTAACAGTTCATTTACTGATAAATTCCAGAGAAGAGGCGATAGAATCCCTCCCTGAGGGGTTCCTCTTGGTACAGATCTTAACGTAGATGCCACTCCAAATTTTGCACTTATAATCCTGCCAACTAGCATTTGATTCATGAGTGCTATCAGTGTAGCATCCACCCCAAGCTCCGTCAGCGCATTGGTGATAGCTCTTGCCTCGACGTTATTTAAGGCTCCTTCTATATCAATGAAAGCTATCATTGTATATTCCTTCAGATGGAGGGATTTTAAAATGATGGAGATTATGGAGTGGAGTGCTGTTTCCACGGATTTGTCTTTGGTGTAAGAATGTTGTGCTATAGATAATGGCTTCTTTTCTATCTTGGATCTCAAGTGAGTGTCAATTAATCTCCTTTGACGATTTTTAGAAGAAAAGATGAGAGACTAATTGGTCGAAGGTCTTTTGGGTTTACGTGTGAGCGTTTGCCTGCCTTAGGTATAAAGATAACCTTCACATTACGCCATCGCTTGGGAATGTGGTTTAGGTCAAGGCAGCGTTGGTAGATCAACAAAAGCCGCTCTTTAATGATGCCATACGACTTTTGAATTTCTATGGGAGCTATACCATCTGGTCCTGGTGACTTAAATAGCTTGAAGCTACTGATTGCCCATTCGAGCTTTGTTTGTGAGAGTATTTTTAGAGATCTGTTCACAGATGGTAACTGATATTCCTGAATTGGAGCGTTACATATCTCTGAACATCCCGGAAAGTGGGTTTCTACTAAAACATTCAGAGATTCCTCACTGCTCGTGGTCCAAGTGCCATCTTCCTTTTTCATGAAGCTTGGATTGGAGGGAACCTTAGCTAGAATTTTCCTAAGCCTTGACGCCTCAGAGGTCTTTGAGATATTTTCACAGAAGGTCCTCCAGGACTGTCTTTGTACTTTTCGTAATACATTCTTATATTCTTTGAGAGCTGTTTTATAATTTGACCACGTATCTGTGGATCTTGTGGCCTTTGCCCTATTGAAAAGTTTTTTGGTCTTTTTCCGGAGATCTTCTAGTCCCTTATTCCACCAAGGAGGTTTTTGCTTCCCCCTCAATGTTTTGAGCGGACAAAAGTTACCATCAAAGCCAAATACAATTAGTTTTAACACGAGCGCTTTATGCCACACTCGTTCAAACGCCTTTTAAATATCCAAAGGAGCAAACCTGCTCTCTCCGAAAAAGTTTCCAGTTAAGTATGCCATAAGGTCACGAGTAGAGCAGGCCCTATGGACACCATATTGGCGATCACTAAGCAGTTGGTTGTGCTCCAGATAGTTCATAAGGTTGAAGCTTATTACGATCTCCATATCTTTTGTAAGAGTAGAGCAAATCGAAATGGGTCGGTAGTTTTGCACGGTTCATGGCATCACCCTTTTTAGGTACACCACTTGACATTCGCGACCTTTCAACAAGACGAAAATACTCCTGTTCTGTAGGAGATGTAGAAAAGGTTGCGCAAAGGCCGATCCAGTGAAGCACCACACATTTAAAGCACAATTGGCAGTATGGCCCATGAGGACCAGAGGCTTTGTTGTTGAGACTATTAAAATTAAATGACAATGATTCAATGACTCGATGCGAAGTCTTTTGGTATTAGTATTCTTGTTAGAATGACAATTCTGAAAGGCTTCCTCTTTGGACCTGATTGCAATCTTGTAAGACTCATTTGACCATGAGTGATCGTAGAATGGGACGGGTTACTGCCGGTAAACCAAGTTGGCACGCATATTGTTACTGACGGCTCAAAACTTGACAGCAAAATTGGGGGAGGTGTCTTCTCAACGGATCTGGATATTAGAACCTGATTTGGACTGCCAGATCATTGCAGCGTCTTCCAAGCTGAAATAATGGCTATCTATAGAGCTGTGGAATGGCTCAGGTAAAGTGAGATATCAACTAAAGATATCTACATTTCTGCAGACAGCCAAGCAGTGATTAAATCCCTTGCAGGTGTGTTCCTAACATCACCAACCGCCCTTAAATGTCGCTCGGCTCTTAATGAGATGGCTAATAAGTTCGACATCCATCTGGTCTGGGTATCAGGGCATAGGGACATTCCGGGAAATTGTAGAGCGGATGAGCTCGCTAGGGAAGGTCATGACGGCCGGACATGGAAACATTAGGCATACCACTTGCGTCTTGCAAGCTGGCTCTAAGGCAACATGCTAGAGAATTGGCTAATTTCAGGTGGAAGCATAGCACCACCTCTAACACAGCTAGACAGATGTGGCCTAGTTTTACTGAAAAAAACGAACGATGAAGCTCACTCAAATGGCGAGGAAAGATCTCACCATACTGATAGGCATTATAACAGGACACTGTATTATAGGTAGGCATGCCCTAAGGATGGTGGTTCATGCGAATGACTTCTGCAGAAGTTGCAGGGATGAGGAAGAGGAGGAGTCGGTATCGCATCTCCTCTGTTCATGCCCCGGTTTAGCCCGCAAAAGACAGAAGCATCTAGGAAGCCTCTATTTTGATGATCAAAGGGATCTTAAGGAGGTAGACGTTAAGCGTATATTGCTTTTTTTTATTAGTTTAGGGTGGTTTCACGACAGCACTTAGGAGAGGAGGAGTAAATCCCCTGTTAGTAGTCCAATTTGCTTTTCCATAAAACCATGCACTGCTGTTCGGAGCTTTCGGAGCGCAGAGGTACAGGGGTTAGAATATGGAAAAACAGCGGAGATGGGTACAATGGTCTGAGTTACCAAGAGGTTCGTTGACACTCACATCATATTTTTCAGGATGCGAAGTCAGAAAAAAGTATCAGAAGAAAATTCAGAAAAAATGGATTTATTAACTGGTTGAATCAATTGGTTCGATTTATCAAAAAACTGAATATATTGATCAACATGTGTCAATGGGCTCGAGTGACTTAACCAAGCCGGGTTGTGGACTTTAAAATCGCTTGCTACAACGATCTTACTGTCAGGAAACAACCCCAAAATATGCGTAATCGAATCAGAAAGAGTCCAGTAGGTTAAAGGTTTCCCTACAAAAAATGCGAACCATAATGAAAAATGTCTAAAATACTTTATATTTCTACCGAGTTTAGACCTAGAGTGGTCCAAGTATGACATGGTTCTATTATTTTGTGACCTTCAACATTTCTTTTGAACACACCTACCCCTATATATCACGCTCTTAGGAGTTCCCATGCAAAAAGTACAAGAAGACTCGAAAATCGTCCATGAAAAAAGTCCCGGCACTCTAGAGTGTGCAGCGGTATCACATTGGACCTTATTGGTCTAAGGGAGCCGAGGTATGTTTTACACACAAACGGCTGCCGCCTCAATCTATCATAACCTAGCTTGGCCAAATGTATGAGATGATCCTATACTTTTTCAACGCCAACATTTTTTCCGTAGACACTCATCCTCTATCTACTTTTCTTCTGGGGGTTTTCATACCCCTTGAAATCTGGAGTCTTCATAGCTTCAGAAAGATGGCAGATAGTGGGTTGATCTTTAGAAAAAATATGGGGGGACGTGAGAAAACAATAGGATCATCTCATAGATTTTAACACTCTCGGGAACTCCTAGAAAAGTGGCAGATAGGTTAGGTTAGGTTAGGTTAAGGTGGCGGCAGGTCTTTAGACCAGCCCACTTAGTCTAAATTATTGGTCCGTTGTGATACCTCAGAATGGAAGAAGGGAGTAATCAAGTGAAAGTTTTGTGTTGGATGTTCTTAATGTGGCAGAAGCTGTAGAAACATGTGATATTAATTCTGAAGCAAATGCTATGCCTTTGCCTCAGTCAAATCAAGTTACTAAGCGTTCCTCTCCACAAACTTTTTTACCACCTCCAACTACAACTTTTTGTTGTAATTCGATGTGTTTTGTGTCGATGTTTTCTTTGATTAGAAATAAGGAAAGAAAGGTTTTACCACCATGGCACGGCCAAGATTCAAACCCAGGACTCCTGAGGGACAGTCAAGCACGCTACCACTAAATTATCAAGGCCAAGGTGGCAGATAGAAAGTGGGTATATCTGGTAGAGATATTGAGTGGGAAAACTATAAGACCATATAACATATTTGGACCCTTTAGGGGTCAATTCAAAAGAGATATAAACTATTTTCGACACTTTTTCATTTTTTGTGATTTTTGTAGGAGACCCATAGAAGGTTGACCGATAGGTTGACCAAACAGAGTTGGTGTGTTTGAAAGATATGTTTGTGGTGAAAAAATAAGGAGACTATCTTAAATGAAACTTCAGATATCCACATTGGGACCAGTAGATATATGAAATATTTTTGATATTTTCTTTATTTTTTGTGAAACCCTCCAGATAGGAGGTGGATGTGTTTCGAAAAAATCTTGGAAGAGGCAAAATAATAGGACCTTGTTTATACATTTTTCCCCCCTATTGACAAAAAAGTTAATTTTAAAATGTAAATTTTTTTAATATGAAGTGTTAATATTAAACTGTAAATAATTTGATCTATTTTTCCAAGGGTATTTACAAATAGACAAGATTTCTTAGATAAAAGATCCTTGTAGTTTTTTTTTTTTAAATTTTCGTTTGTTGTTCTTCAGGCTCTAGGTCTCAAAATTTATAAAAACCTTTTATGTTTTGCTTTTATAAATTGTTTTTTTATTTTTTCAATATTTTAGACAACATTGGTGTCCGTCTTCAGGAAAAATGAATAATAATATTGTCTGTCTACTTGTTGTGAATGTCAAGTTATTACATAGACATAGACCTAGACCTAGAACCAATGAACCAAGGCATGCGCCTTATACAAACAACGTTTGGTCTTTGACCTGAAAGGAAAGGGATAGAGGAAGAATTGATTGGCACCGTACGTGAATTATCGATTAGGCGTAACAAACGGGAAATACAATTTTAATTGCTTATAACCGAGGCTTGTGTTATGCCTTAACCTCAGCAAGCATTTCCAGCCCTCAGTTCTTCCTGTTCTTTAATTCCACGTTTTCCAAAATTTAGTTGTGGATTTTTTGTTTCAATAATCCTTAAATGAAATAAAGAAAAAAGTAAGCGAAAAGAACCATGCCCGAACCCGGATTCGAACCGGGGACCTCTGAGTTGATAGTCTAGCGCACTCTTCAAGGCCGACAAGAATTGCATTGGAATTGGATACGGTTGAAATTCGCCCTACTTCTATCCATTTATTAGTTTGGCCAATCATTTTATTCCTTGTTCAAAGTTTTTATTACAAAAAACAAAAAGTAGATATTCCGTTACACCTGTGAATCACTGTATTATATTGTTTATGAATTTGAATATTTATAAGTTACAACTTTTAATGATATTTCAAATAGATATGGAAATAAAAAAAACTCTAGCTTCAAAAAAGCAAAAGCTCAAATTTAAATAAAAAAAAAAACAAATTAACCTCAAATATTCTAATAAAACACTAATGAGAAAGTTAAGCTGAAGATCATAAAAATTATATCTGATTTTCTTTGAATTGTTTTGATAATCTCTAATCAATGATATATGTATATATACCTATTAAAATACGACTTTTTTCAATTTAAATGTATCAAATGAACACCCGAAGCACAAGCTTTCATAACTAGATAATAAATACATGGCAGAGTATTTAAACAAAACTTCAAAAAAATACACGAAAGCTTTGATTTTTCGTAACACATGAAGTGAGTTTTTTCTACTAAAACTTAAAAAATATTATAAAACAAAATTTTAAGAAGCAAAAACAAAAAACATGCAGTGATTAATTGAAAAAAAATTGGTAAAAATAAAAACAAATTAAATAGTTAAAAGTGAATAATAAAGAGCTGCATAAAACAAAAACAGTTTCTAGGCAATAATTTTTATTGTATAGAAAGGTATTTTTTTTCTACGTTTTGGTTGTAATTAGCAAGACTTACCCGCTCAACTCTAGCATAGAGCCACGCCTCACATTGCGACGATGACTGGCGGTGACCGGAAATTGTCCCGCATGACCATCGGTAACCATTGGCGATGTTATCGATTGTGAGCGTTTGTCTAGACGCGACGCTTTCGGCGTAGACACTGAAGGCACAATCATGCCGCTTAAAGCGGCAGCTAACGAAGGATCGGAGCCACGTGCCGAACAAATTTCGCCAGCTTCAGTACCAATGACGCCCAAAGCGACACCGATGCTGCCACCTTTGGAACCGGAGCTTTCACGGCGGAACAAACCGATGACGGACTTGTGCGCTTTCGGCTTATTAATGCCACCTGTGTTGTTTGTTGGTAGTGATGGTGGTAAGATTGAAAGAATCGTTGTTGTTTTGTTTTGTATTTTTTTTTTAAATTAAATTTTTGTTTAAGTTTATTTTGAAAATGGTGTAAGTTTTGGGAGCATTGTTGTTGCAGTTATTTTTAAAGCCAATTATTGTTGTAGTAATTGTAGTTGTTGTCATAGTTGTTGTTGTTGTTTTTGGTGTTGGTGGTTGTGTGTTGTGCATTTGTTGTAAGCGTAAAAATTGGTACAGGAGGAAGTGACGTCATATTTGCACAAATACATTCAAATCGACATAAAGTGAAGAAGTAGTAGTAGCAATAAGAAAAGAGAAAACAAAGAGAATAAATGTTAAATAAGATACAACAACAAAAATAAAAACTTAAAAATTTACAATAATATAACAACATATCTGTCAGGGTGGCAACATTATACTCAGTGTGCATACAAATTAGTTGATATGCAAGTTTTTTTTTAGCTTTGTTCTGTTAAATTTTTACATACGTGTTATGCATGGGAATGTACAATAGTTACAGCATGTGCAAATAGTTTACATACGAATCGAATTTTTTTAATTTTACAATTAATAAGCATAAAGCAAAACATATAGTGCATCACTATTTTTCTAATTGTGTTCAAAGGAACTATTTAAGTGAATACCCGGCAAAATTTCCATTTGTATGTGAACTTTTGCAGCATGGTGTTTAAATACGTTTATTATGGAAGTAGTAATAAATACATTAAAATATGTTACATTATTATACACAATCGGCGACAAGGTATTCAAGGCTAGCATATTGAAAAGTACACTTTGATATAACGAAAAAAACAAGAAAAATTGTTATGCTGTTAAAACATAAAAAAGATATTAATATTTAAAATATAAATGAATTATGACTTAAGAAATGGAAATATTAAAAAATGTAATTTAATTTAAATAAAATAGAAAATTCTTTAAATTTAACCCCCCGCCAAACACATATTCTGAAACCTTTGAACAAACACATATGCCTGGCCAGACCCCTATACGTTTTTATGCATTTGTATGGCAAAAAGGGTACTGTAACTTTAAATTTCTAAGTATGCTCGTTTATTATTTTTGCCTTTAGACTTTTTTTTTTTATTTGTTGATATATGTAGCTACCTAAATGTAAAAAAATTTTTATTCATTTTGTGGAATGCATGAAAAACAAGTATAATCAACTTTAGAATACTGTTGGCGCACAGGATTAGTGCATTTGGTGCAGTAAAAACGTGTTTTCCTACGCAGCTTTTCGTCTTGCGTGGTACAATTTCTGCAATCTTTTCTGGAATTCAGTGTACTAGGGCCGCTTTGTTGGTTAGGCAGCATGTTGCTGGGAATATTCAACGGCCTTCCAAAGAAAGATTCAATGGCTAAACGGGTTGAATGTTGTCAGAAAATATGGTTATTGCTCATGCGATTTTCAGTATTAGCAAGCACCAATTGTTTACTCAGCGTGTTCAAGAACATTCGTCGCTTCTCTTTTCTGGTTCCTTCTGTATTTTCATTGCATATGATGTAAGCGGTTAATCCCATGACGTTTCACTTTAGTTTCCGCACAAAAAATTTATATTTCGGACTGTGGATGTTGTGTGTTCAGCATTCAATAATAACTAACTGAACTCAAAACCAAAATCACTAACGAAAGAAAGAAATTAGAGAAAAATGAACACAAAAACTACCTGGAAGCAAACATCTGCATTGAATTCACATAAAAACAATCCAAAATATAAAAAAAAAATACCTGGAAACAACAATCTGCATTGTATTTAATTATAATTTATAATTTATTTCATACAAATTGTATAGGGGTCTGTCCAGGCATATGTGTTTGTTCGAGGGGGATTTTTTTGCAGTTTTCTTCGTGTTGGAACGATATTTTAGATTTTTTTAAAAATACAAAGCCAATAATATTTTAGGCGGCTACCGGGAAATACAGGTATCTACATAAACTAGAAGTATGTTTAATTAACGCTCAAAAATTAAATATGCCTGGCCAGAACCATGTGTTTGTCCAAGAGTTAATTTAATATCAACATATTGTAGAAGGAAACGGTCCGTATGTTTCACCAGCCCTTCGGTTTGCCCACCATGATTTTTGATATTTATTATGTTGGTACGCCAGATATTTTAATAGTATTTTTAAGGTTATGTTCTTCCAACAGACCATTCAGCATGGTTTGAAAGTAGTAATACCAGCTGATTATAATATGCCAGATGCAGCATTCTCCAGATTAGAAAGAGAGTCAAGTCGAATGGGTCTGGCAGTGAATGCAGATAAGACGAAATACTTAGTGTCAACAAATAAACAGTCCCAGCGTCTTGGAACCCACTTTATACATAGTTGACAATACCTCCTTCGAGGTTGTGAAGGACTTCGTCTATCTGGGATCCAGCATAAACTCAACCAACGACATCAGCATTGAGATCAAACGAAGAATAACTCTTGCCAACTTTAGGCTCAGTAGGCAATTGAGAAACAGAGCCCTCTTTCTACGAACTAAAACCGCGCTCTATAAATAGCTCATCAAGCCCGCTCTAATTTATGCATCACAAACCTGGACGCTGAGCAGTTCAGATAAAAAGACTTTAGGAGCCTTCGAAAGTAAGATTCTTCGTAAGATCCACGAACCAAACTGCGTCAATGGTGACCAACGAATACGGTGGAATGATGAACTATACAAGCTGTACGCTGACATCGACATAGTCAAGCGCATTCAAATCGAGCGGCTTCGCTGGCTAGATCATGTTCAGCGCATGAAAGACGACGGCTCCAGTGAAGAAAATGTTCGATTCGGTACCCAGCGGCGGTCAACGCAGAAGAGAAGGACCGCATATTCGTTGGAAAAATCAAGTAAAGGAAAACCTGACGAAGCTTGGAATTTCCAACTGGCGTCAGCAAGCGAGAGACAGAAATGGCTGGCGCACATTCGTAGATGAGGCCAAGACCAACATACGGTTGTAGCGGCAACTACGTAAGTTTTTTCTTTTGAAAATGGGGAGGGTCTCACGTAATTTTTGGGATATAGCTTGTTCAGCATATCCTTGAAAGGAAAAATAAGCAATTTTCTAAAGTTAATAATTTGGGACCTTTATTAGATATTAACATAATTTTTTTAAATTTGTACATCCTTGAAGATCGAAAAAAAAATAATTTTCAAAATAATAAAAAACTTTAAACGCGTTTTTCTCGAAACAATATTTTTTCAACTGGCGGCCAGTTAATCTCAGGATTGGCTGGGCCGATTTTGAAAAACCTTATTTTATTTTCGTTACTGACGTATTCTCTAAGGCAATCGACCAAAAAATCTTAAAAATTTATTAAAAAAATGAATTAGCAAAGGTAAAAGGTCAAAAAATGTGGTCAATTTTTTTTTTTACATAACGCCCAATTTTTTTCTTCAAGTTTTCAAATTTTATGGTAGATTTCCGGGCGAAAGGTATCCCATTTTTTTGGTTCAGACGTTAATTCCAGAGATTAACTATCCGCCATATAGACAACGGATTTTTGGGCACTTCACTTTGACGCCATCTACAAATTATAAAAACTATTATTATTTTTTTTTTCAATCTTCAAGGATGAACAAATTTTTTTTTTAAATGTATGTTAATATCTAATAAAGAGCCCAAGTTATAAACTTTAGAAAATTGCTTACTTTTTCCTATCCGAAACTGTAATGATACCTTAAACGACACGTATTTAAAGAATAGAAACATATCTGTGTAAATATGGTTTGGAATTTTTATTGTAATATCTTTAAAACTCTTAAAACATAAGTTTAAACTCTCACTTTTTGAAGAAAAAAAAACTTATAACTTGAAATTTATAATTATTATAGTGAAAAACGTGCAGAGTGTGTAAACTTTAAGAGGTTCGAGCGAAAAAGAAATCTTTGTTTTATTCATTAATAATGCTGTGTCATTCAAATTATATTAATTAATTTACTTTTCCTTAACAAATGAAAAAAAAAAAACAAAAATTATAGTGAAATAAAATTTCAATAAAAACAAAATAGTAAAAAAATATTAAATAACAATGAATCCTAGGACAAATACAAACATAAAGTTTTCGAAAATAACACTTTAGTGCTTTTAATAAAATAAAGCTTAAGCTGCTTTAAATATAGCTTTGATCTTGTTGTTGTTGTTGCTAAGTCTGTTGTCGATTTAAGCTTAGTATGCTGTAGGAACGAAAATTTTTGGGCATATAACTCTACACGCAAAATTTTGGTGTAGAGTCAAAATTTTTGTGTGGAGAAAAACCACTTGCTGTTCTGGTTGACAGATTCATATTTTTATTACTGCAATTTTATATCCTATAAAAGGCAAGACTACACATTAATAAACTATATAAATGCAACAACAAATTTGTTTAATATCAAATTCAACACTTAAACATACTTACTGCTTATTTTTTATTGTTGAATGGCAAATTTCCGCGCTAATTAAATGTACGGGCTTATAATCGACAGCGAAATTTTGACATTTCAATTCTCCACTCACGAATGGAAATTTGGCAACATAACAATAATTTTCGCTTCTACAGCGTACTAGCTGGCGAAAAAAATTTCGCTGCCTGTTCGTTGTCAAAAATCTCAAAGTATTTCTTATGGAAATTTTTTTTCGTTTCTACAGCATACTATGCTTTAGTGACAAAAGAGTTATTTGTTGGAAGTTTGTGTTTTATGTCTTATTATACATGTAGAATATGGAGAGCAAGAGAGCCTTAAAATTTTCTTAAAGCACAAATTATTAAAAGAGGAGAATGTTGTCAATAAAGGTTTTTTCTGTTTGGAATACTTTTTAAAGAAAAATACTATATTTGTGTCGATTTGGGGAAGAATTTTTTAGACCATTGAAAAAAATCTTCTCAAATTGTGATGTTTGTTTATTAACCCTTTGCAGCATGGTGGGATCGTGAGCACCCCAACTACTTAAATTAGTTGACTCATTTCACGCCAAAATTATCACTTAAATTTTTTATGTCACCGTTATGGACAAAATGTATATATTTTGAAAGGTATCCAGGAGTTGCATCAAATCACATAATTTTTTGAAAAATTCGTATTGTTGCTGTCTTGCAACATAAACCAAGTACGAAAATTCACGCTTTTTCTACTTTATGGTAATTTTTTAAAATCCATACCTCAGAACCCGAACAAGATATCTCCATAATTTTTTTTTATTGTGCAAGAAATTACTTTTTTTGCTAAGAATTAAATAAATATATAGGGTATTCACAAGGTGTGCTATAATGTCATAATGTCCTAAGATTTTACACTAGTTGTAAAATTACGACATTTAATAAATAAATAAAAGTGGCCTCCCCTAGGAATCATTTCATTTAACCCATTCCAAATCCCTCTTTTAAATGCTGCCATTATTCTTTCGTCAGGTGTAACTATTACATGAGCTCACCAAGCAAAACATTTTATTGTGGCCTTCCATATAAAAAAGTACTAATATATTACAACTCTGAAAGCTATGTTTATTGAAGTGTCGTAATCAAACAGCTGCTTCTTATTTACATTTATTTATCTTGTAAATTTTAGTTGTTAAATTTTAGGACAATATGACATGATAGCACATCTTGTGAATACCCTAATAGTATCTGTAAGGTAGGCCGCAGCGAATTTCAAAAGTGCATAGCATCGATTTGGCTCAGGGCACATTCGACAGGTATTGTAACAAACATGTAAACTATAAAATTTTATTTCGATCTGATTGCACCTTCCTGCTCCGGTTGATCCTTAAAATCAGGACATTTTTTTAAACTAACTGAATGAAAAATCTAAAGAAGTGTTTGGGTTAGTACAAACATAAAATGGAGGTCCTGTTCTGATCACATCTTCCTGCTCTCAGATATCCTTAAAAAGTACATAAATTATAAATAAAATTTATATTACAAATACAAAGATTTTTAGATGAAGTTAGATAGGTTCTAACTCAAATATTGATTATATGGAATTTTTCCAAAACAACGCCATCTTCTTCTTCCTGAATGTCCTTGAAAATGGCACATTTTTTAAAAATCATAAAAATCGTAAAAAAGTAGGGCCAAATCAGCTGATAGTAGGATAACCTAAACACATACAAAATTTCATTACTATCTGACCCCAAATGCCTACTTCAGAGTGTCCTTGAAAATAACATATTTCTAAAAATTATTTATATCGCAGTAAACATGATAAGGATCAATAATTATAAGATAGAAAAGTGCATATTCAAAATTTGAGCTCTATACAACTTAGATTTTTCGATATCAAAGAATCAAATGAAATCTCTGCTAAATTATATTATGTAATATTTGTATATATTTTTGTTAATAAATTTTGCCTGTCTGTAAGAATTAATGTTCATAGACTGAAGAATTGAATTAAGTAAATAAATAAATATCTTCCTTTTCCAAAATATCCTTAACCCATTACCCGCGGTTGGGTATTTTTTACCCATGAAAACGGTTTTTCAGAATTGATCATATTTCAAGATGTGTAACAGCTAAGTGTTTAATTTTTTGCTTGTTACTTTAAGAAAACATAGAGCTATAAATTTTTTTTTGGAGTGTGTCAAGAAATTTTTACGTTAACTATTACATTTTCAAAGTCAAAAGTGATTAAGTTTAAAAATTAGAAAATTTGTCTTATTATTTGTAAAAAATTTTATACTTAAAAAAAATGTAAAATCTATCTTAGCAAACTAACCAACTATACCTGCTATTGGTAGACAATTCCTGATACAAAACTGTGCTGTCGTTGCAGAAGGAATTTGTGCCCATTTAGAACACATTAACTTCGTTTGGGTATTTTTATACCCAACGGGTTTGGGTATTTTTATAACTCGACTACGGTGAAAGATACAAAGTTGAAATTTGGTGTGGTAGTTTCTGTGATCAATATGAGAACGCACACGCAATTTGAAAAAAATCGTACGAAGCGTTTGGGAGCCGCCGTTAATGGGTTAAACATAACGGTGTCCAAGAAAATTTTATGTTTTTTCAATATTATATTCAATTTCAATTGATTTATAATCCCTGACTTTGAATTTGGCAACAAATTGTTTCTATCTTTATTAGATCTTAGGATATATCTGTGTCGATGAGCAATAACAGCTTAAGTCTTATTTCAAAGTTTCCAAAAATCTTGCTTCAAAGTTTTCAATCGCCATATAAGTTATATGAAAGGGTCTTTTATTTTTGCGTCATGTCTTTGGCTAAGGTCATGCTAGAAGTTCTAGATTTTGTGTGTTCATAATTATATATACGTGGAACACAACTTCATCAATAACTCAGTTCTGTCTTAAATCGACTTAAGCTATTATTGCTTATCGACACAGATATATTGTGTAAAATGATAATTTTTACCGATATAAAAAAAATTAAAAGTTCCCTATTTGGTTGTTTATCCGTCTTTCAGGTTTCAACAGAGTTTAACCCTTAAAGACACACCGGGGTACAAATGTACCCATTTTCAACTTTAAACTGCTGTATCTTTTCAACCAGGGCTTATAGCAAATTGAAACTTAGGATCTAAGAAGAAGACACAACTATACGTCATTTGAATATTAGTTTAGTTTCCTGTGGCTAGTGGTTGCGAAGCTATAAAACGTAGTTTTTCTGCTGAAATAAAGTGGTTTATCGTGAAATTAAAAAATATTTTATATTTTTGTTTGTTAAATTTGAAAAATTTTGTTGAAAAAAGCGTAACCTTGACAGATTTATTGGTAGTATTACTGCAAAGCTGCATAGTAAAGTAAGTTGAATGTTGTGAGCATAATCATTTTTGTACGAACGGCATTTCTTGTTTTCCTCAGAAAATTGCGAAGAGTGATTTTGGTTATTTTTTTTTTTTAAAGAGACAATATATTAACAAGTTGTACCTTAAATTACTCGTTGATACTTAACCCTTTATAAGGCAGATGGAATCTTTTTCCCACCAACAAAAGTGGTACATTTAAAGTATACAATATAAGTAATATATTCTCACAGCGTATTGCACCGAAAATGTTGGTGGTAAAATACCAGCTCTACCTTATTGTGTAAATTACCTTTAAAAGGATAGCAAAGGGTTAAACTAACGATATAAACTAAAATAAAAAAATTTTGTTTGAAAAACATTCGAAAAAAGTGAAATATTGTTAGTGGGGCACATTTGTACCACGGGTGTGTATTCTCGTAGTACTTTTTGGGTGTGTCTTTTAGGGTTAATGAAATTTAGTATGTAAGTTGAATATGTTGGCTATTTTAAAATCTTGAGATTGGAATAAATTAACTGCAATTAAATAATAATTTACAGGTAATGTGAACTTTTACAGGTAACACAAAATTTTCTTAATGACTCAGTTGACAAGTTCTTTTATTTTTATAGGCTGAAAAGGATCTTTAAAATTATTTAAGTTATTTTTGTGTGTGGTTCATACAAAAGGAAATTTTTAAATCAACATTTTCTATAATTTTCTATAAAAGCTGGTCTCTCAAAATTTGTTTTAAAAGTTTTGAAAATTACATACAAACATACAATAAAAAATATATGAAGTTATAGACAGGGGCTTACTTTATCATTTAAGCCTAATTGAGGGATTTTACCATTATTCAATATTTTTTAATAATTACTCAAATATGCCTAAAAATTCAGTTTTTTTTTATTTAACATTATATATCTTAAGATCGAACAAAGGTTGCCAGTTTTGTTGCCAGAATTAGAATCAGTGTGTATAAATCTACTGAAATCGACTACAATATTGACAAAAAATTAATTTTTTTTAACACCGTGATATTTAAGGGCATTTTGGAATAGAAAGGATGTTGTCATATCGAGACCTAATTTTGTATAGAAGATTTTCTGCCTTATATTTATTCATTCTGCTCATTTTTATTGCAAAAAAATAATTTTTGGAAATAGTTTATTTTAAAGGACCTTCTGCAGCTGGAGAATGGGATCATATCGTGATGAAAGTTTATGTTATTAATCATTGCTTCAATATTTATGATTCCATTCATTAGAAATTTTTTAAAAAATCATTTAAAATAAGGTCCTGTTTTTGGCTCAAAACTGGAGCAGGAAGATGGTCCTATTCTTTCAAAATTTTGTATTGTAAATGTATATCATATCTATCGATCCCCTCTGAGCCACTTCGAACAAGCGTACTTTTCATATATAAATATTGAAAGGGCTCCGCACCCTAAGGAGTGCGTCATTAGAAATTACTGCATGGCTTTTAGACTACAGTTTATTTCATATGAATTTAATTTTAAGATTTTTAATCAGGCTAGCTTTAAAAAACATGTCAAATAATATATTTTATTACTTGGTTGTGTAATGAAAAAGAAGTTCGTGAGCAAATAATTAAAAAATTTTTAAATAACCCGCAATATACCTTTATAAAGGATAGCAAAAGTGGTTCAAGTGAATAGAAACACTGTGTATCGCATAAGAGGAAACATTAAGGCTGGCAGAAAGAAAGGCTGTGGTGGCAGTGATAGGGCTAAAAAGGTGGTGACCATACTGAAGAATAACCCTAACCTGTCCGGACGAAAAGCGGCTCGGCTGGCGAAATGCTCTGAGTCATTTGTATGGAGAGAGTGAAAAGCGAAGCTAGTCTACAGACCTTAAAAATTCAAAAAGTCCCGGACCGGAATGCGGAAAAGAATCGGGAAGCCAAAACTTATACAAAAACTGTACAAAAATTTTGTAAGCAAGTATAAATGTTGCTATATGGATGATGAAACATACATCTTTTCCGACTTTTCTCAGCTGCCTGGCCAAGGTTTTTATGTTGCTGATGTCAGAAAATGTTCCTGATAAATTCAAGTCCATGAAAAAGCAAAGTTTCCGACAAAATTCCTTATTTGGCAAACAATACGTGGGAAAATAAGACACATTTTTGTGGCAACAGGAACTATTAACACCGATATATACCTATTAAGGAATGCCTGCAAAAGACTTCGGCCAATTCGACAAAACATGGGCTGAAATAATGCATTAATTTATTTTGAAAAATGTCTTAGATCAATGCAAAGGACAAGCATGAATAAAAAATTATTTGAACAAATTTTAAAATGATGAATTTAAATATGTTTATTGGGACCGGAATTCATTGTACGCCAAATCTAAGTCCGGAATCAGATTCTTCAGCAAGTTTAACATTGAAATAGGTACTTTTGTTTTTTTTTCGTAAATTTGAAATGCATTAGAAAAATTTAAATACATTTCATACAAAATTACTTTTTAGAACTGGATTCCATACATAGATTTGACGTACAATGAATTCCGGGGGGGGGGGGGGGGGGGGCTCGGAGGATTCCATACAAAATAGCATTTGACTTGGTCTAGTATGCATAAATTATAATTTCTAATGACGCACTCCCAAAACATTATTGACTACAACATTTTTAAAAGATATTAACTTTTCTGTGTCTCAGAGCTTTTTGAGCTTTGCATTCATGAATTTCAAATCAGAGCTTGAAAATTCATCTATCTATAATGGCGGAACCAAATGTTTTCCAAAAATTAAAAGTCATATTGAATTCAACATATTGTGTTCGAAAATTTTCAAATTTCAACTTCAGATTCGTGATCAGCGAAAACTCCGAAAACTTCCAAGCATCCAATCTAATATGTATGCACAAAATTTTCTAAATAAAAAATGTATGCCGCAAAGGGTTAATCCTTATGTTTTCTTAAAATTTAAAAAATACCGTAATCAAATAAAATTTTACCTAGGAATGTTGCACTCGGCGAATTGTAGGCCAAATACTCTTTATTTGATGCCCATGCCGGAAATTCGTTCTGCTGCACTGCATCGACATTTTCATCCTCATGCCGCTTCCATGGCAGTTGCGATTCTGTGGCGGTAGGCGTGGCAACCCGTCGTTCACAATCTGAATCACGTGACATGTTGCGATCTTCCTCCGGTATAGGATTCTCTGCAACTGTATGTATTAAAAACAAAAATATTATTACAAGTCACAAAACGGATTCTAAGAGCAAAACTTAAGAAATTTAAGAAAAATATTAATGAATTAATAAAAAGTAATTTCAAAACAAAACGCAAGAGAAACAAAATAAATAAACATAAACGCACATGCGTCGGCATTTAACAGTGGTGAAAAAAGTTTGCGCTGCAAGAAGTTTGTAAAGCTTTCAATGTGAACAAAAAATTTTACAAGTAAATACAAAAAATTCAACAAGTTTAAGCTGCGTACGAAAAGCTCAAACAATTTAGAACAAAGAAAACTTTTAAGCAAGCGAGCTTAAAAGTTTTTTTTAAACAGCAAATATTTTTTACAAAATTGTTTTAAGCAAATATAGAAGCTTTTTTAACAGAACAAACAATTTCATTAAAAAAAGATTTCTTAGCAGCTTATAGCTTTAGCTACTTTTAAGCTACATAATTTCAAAAGCTATTTTTATATTGATAAGCAAAAAAGCTCATTTGTTTCAGTTATTTAAAAAAATTGGATCTTGAAACTTTAAACAGTTCTTTGGCAATTTTAGAAGCTTTGTTGAAAAGCTTTTAAAATAAAATTTGTTTTAAAGAAAACTAAGTGATTACGAATATTTTAAAACTTGTTAATAAAGCAAGCTTTTAAAACTTTCTCTTACAAAAACAAACTTTCAGCGATTGGCAGAAAAAAACGAAAAGCTTTTATAAACTAAATTAATTCAAATAAGGAGTAAAAGAAAAACGTTTAAACAAAAGAAATTATTTGCAATTTGCATAAAATTGTCATGCACAAAAATGCCATGCTTTGCAAAAACAACAATTGAGTGTTTTGGTTTTTTTTTTCGTTTCTATGATATACAACTTTTGGCATTAACTTAACGATAAACTATATGTGAATTATACAGATTTATTTTCAGTTGATGACTTAAAATAACACTAGTTATCTTTCGTTTTTCATCAGAGCTAAATGAGAACGATTTGAATGCACAAATTATACAAACTGCTTGAAAAATAGTGTTTTGTAAAAAGCTTTTCTAAAGCACGCTAAGACTTAAACTTTTATAGCTTGGATGATAGGTTTAATATAAACACAACAAAGCTACAACAGAAATAATGCTTCAGCGACTATTATAAAAGCTCTAAGAGCTTGCGTAATGTAGGCAGATATGTAAATAGGCGATTGAACAAAAAACTTTTGTAGTTGTTCTAACAATAAAGGGTTAAGCCAATTATTTGTTGCAAAGGTGAATATTTGCTTACATCTTATTTTTAAAAGTTTTGACCTTTCTTCAATTTATAAAATATTATTTTAATAATCTTTTCATCAATAAAATACATATGAAAACACTACACCATTTCTAGCTGTAATTCAGAAAAGTAAATTAATGTTCAAAAATTTAAATTTACTTTATTACTTAATTATTACACTAGGCGACAAAACAAAATGTCTGTGTTGCGCACCGATTGACTTAAAATTTGGTGTGGGCCTTTTTTATACATCCCTCTATAGCCCGAACTAGGATTATGTAAAAATTTTGTTTTTTAATATTTTTAAAAAATTCATAGCTTTGGAAAAATACCAAAAAACTACTTTTTAACAAACAGTAAAAAAAAAATTCGCGAAAAAAGGCCTAGTTCGGGATATAGCGATACTTCTTACCAATTAACAATAGTTTTTCAGATGACTAGAAGGGTTAAAATCGTGTCAACATGGAGGCACCATTTTTAAGCACCTCCTCTGCACCGTCCGTAATTTTTTCAATTATTTTTTTTAAATTTTATTTTATGAAATATTAATAAACACATATATAATAAGAAAATGGATGGTAAAAATATAAATTGGTTCTTTTTTATCGACCATCAGAAAAGGCCCGAAATTCAGGCCTCTAAACTAGAATATTGCCTTAAGGTATGATCTGCGATTAAAAAAACTTTTTTCGATTTTGTTTTTATAAATGTCTTCTAAAATCCTTCGAAAATAATGCCTTAAAAGGATTTTTTAAAATTCGAACCATTTTTGGAGTTACAGAGCTATATATGTATTTAGCCATATCTAGTAGAAATTGAAAAAAATATTCGCGGGGAAAAAAAGCATGAGATTTGTTTGTGGTTTGTTTCTGGTTTTAAAATAACCAGAGAAACAGAAAATGTAAAAATTAGCTTGCTTGAAACATTAATGTCCCAAAAAATGCTGTTCTTTTCTCAAGCTTTGTTTGAAAGCTATTTTGTAAAGTTTTGTAAAGTAAAGTATTTTTGGGATTTTTTTCAGATTTTTTGAAAGAGGTGTGTTTAGAGGCCGCTACCGGGATTTTCCCCAAAAATAAGGTTTTTCAGATATTTTTCGAACTCTAAGCATAAGTTGGTCAATACCAGACATTTTCTAAGTCTTTGACTCATCATTTCGAAAGTCAAATGTCTAAACTTTACTTAAATGTACATAAATCAGAAGTATCGGCAAAAAGGACTCTTTTTTGAGTCTTTTTTTCTAGGTTGAGGGCACCTCTATATGACTCTATTTAGTGATTCTATTATGACGCAAAAAAGGACTTATTTATGACTCTAATTAAATACTCTTTTAAGACTCATATTAAATACTCTTTTATGACTCATATAAATAACTCTTTTATGACTCATATAAATTACTCTTTTAGGACTCATATTAAAGAATCTTTTAAGAGTACTATTAAAGACTCTTTTAAGACTCTTATTTAAAACCTTATACGTCGCTAATTGGTTTATAATATTTATTGGTCCACTGCTCAATAAAACATGCATTAAATGTATTCTTTTATGAGTCAATTTTATAAGAATTCATGAAACACGCATAAAAAATATTCTTTTATAACTCGAGTTCATGAACACTCATAAAACATGCTTATAAAGGATTATTTTATGAGTTATTTTTATGAACAGTCAAAAAATGCATAAAAGGGATTCTTTTATGAGTCCTTTTTATGAGCACTCATAAAACACGCATAAAAACTATTCTTTTTTGAACGCTCATAAAACATGCATTTAAATAGATTCTTTTATGAACACTCATAAAACATGCATACAAACGATTCTTTTACGAGTCCTGTTTATGAGCACTCATAAAACACGCATTAAAAGTATTATTTTATGACTGCTTTCTATGAACACTAATAAAACACGCATAATAAGGATTCTTTTATGAACAATCATAAAACATGCATAAAAAGTATTCTTTTATGACTCCTTTTTATGAACACTCATAAAACATGCATAAAAAGGATTCTAGTATGCGTCATTTTTTTGAACACTCATAAAACACGTATGAAAAAGATTATTTTATGACTCATTTTTTTGAATACTCATAAAACACTCACATAAATGACGCATTTTAGAGTCATATTTTTTGAAAGGTCATAACATGTTTGCTGGGAAATGTCCAAGCTTTACTTTAATGTGCATAAATCAGAAGTATTGACAAGTTTTTTGGTCACATAATTAATTTTTTCGTGAAATTCGCGTAAATTGTTGATTTCCTATGATTTAAACACATATTCTAAATGTTTGATAGTTTAATTCATTCTTGATTTTAAATACAAATTCTAGTTGTTTGATAGTTTAAAATCGCTTATTGAGTTTTAGGTCAGGTTAGAACAATTAATTGCTCTAACGAATTTTTTCCAAAGAAACAACAACAACATTTTCAATATGAAAAGGAAAAAATCACTAGCTGATTTTGCTGAGATAATGCAAATGTCATCCTAAAATCGAAAAAAGTGCACAGTGCAACGGTTACAAAGATTTAAAAGCTATAACTTTGGAACGGCAAGAGTAAAATCAAAAGCTTTTTTTTAATTGCTTAGAGTTTTACCATATTGCAATTTTTTAAATTTCGTTAATTTTTTAATATTGCTTTATAGGAGATATATCTAAAAGTTATCCTTTATTTATATAATTACCTTAGATTTAAGTTTAAATGTTTCATAATAAGTTGAATTCAAATTATGTAGTTGAGCTTTGTACTACAAAAGAACCTAGTTCTTAATGTACTTATATAAAAATAAACAAATAAATAAACAAATAATAATAATAATAATAATAATAATAATAATAAAAATAATAATAATAATAATAATAATAATAATAATAATAATAATAATAATAATAATAATAATAATAATAATAATAATAATAATAATAATAATAATAATAATAATAATAATAATAATAATAATAATAATAATAATAATAATAATAATAATAATAATAATAATAATAATAATAATAATAATAATAATGATAATAATAATAAAAATAAAAATAAAAATAATAATAATAATAATAATAATAATAATAATAATAATGATAAAAATAAAAATAATAATAATAATAATAATAATAATAATAATAATAATAATAATAATAATAATAATAATAATAATAATAATAATAATAATAATAATAATAATAACAATAATAATAACAATAATAATAATAATAATAATAATAATAATAATAATAATAATAATAATAATAATAATAATAATAATAATAATAATAATAATAATGCAATGTAGAATAATAATAATAATAATAATAATAATAATAACAATAATAATAATAATAATAATAATAATAATAATAATAATAATAATAATAATAATAATAATAATAATAATAATAATAATAATAATAATAATAATAATAATAATAATAATAATAATAATAATAATAATAATAATAATAATAATAATAATAATAATAATAATAATAATAATAATAATAATAATAATAATAATAATAATAATAATAATAATAATAATAATAATAATAATAATAATAATAATAATAATAATAATAATAATAATAATAATAATAATAACAATAATAAATATAATAATGATAATAATATTTAAAACTGCATTATTAAATTTTTTAATTTTTTTTACACCCGAAAGACCAAAAAAGTTACCAAAACTTCTGATTTATGTACATTAAAGAAAAGTTTGAACATTTGTCTTTCGAAATGATGACTCAAAGACTTAGAAAATGTCTGGTATTGACCAACTTATTCTTAGAACTCGCAAAATCTCAGAAAAAACGAATTTTTAGGGAAAATACGAGTAGTTACCTCTTAACCTTTTCCAAAAAATCTCAAAAATACTTAACCTCATAAACCCTTAAACAGCAATTTTAAACCTTTATGACTACGTTTTAGAGTACACTTTTAGACTTTTTTAAAAAGGTCAAAATGACTTATAAAGAAAGGCACTATAGAGTTAATCAGCCCTATTCCAGAATCCGCCGTAGCGTAAATTTTCTTTCAGATTCGTAATGTCGTATTCTGCAATCCGAATCATTACATCGTATTCGAACATTGTACCATTGCTATTTCACAATCCGAACTCCGAACGCATCAACTTTTGACAGCTGCTTTTCGGAATTTTTCAAGAAGGCTTTGCCTCGACGGATTTGTTTACGACAAAAGAAAACAATTGAATGTTTATAGAATTAGGTCGCAAAATAGATCTTATAATTAATTTTTGGTTAATGTAGGTAAAATATTTTTTTATAAACCTGTAAATATGTTAGTTGAAATTTATTAACTGCATTTCCTACATTTCATAATCCATTTCCAAAGGGATGATGGAATCTCGCAATATTCTTCGATGAATTTTCATAGATTTCTCTGTGTGAGAAATCTTTCTCTTACTGTGCGAAAATTACCATTTCAATGAAAGTCATTAAAAATCACAGCTAAAAATACAATGTTGAACAAAAACACTTCAGTTTTTCAATTTTTCTTTTTATTTATTTGTCTGCTGTTGAATTTGAGTTGTTTTCGAACTCCCGAAAGTGAATTCGAAAAAGGGGAGGTTTGGTTCAGAATTTGGATTAGCAAATTTGTCGTATTCGTAGCGTAGATTTACGTTCGGAAATTCATTATGACGGATTCTGGAATAGGGCTGAATATATTTTACAAAAACATTTCTCATTTAATTAAGCTGTTGGCCAGTAAATGCAACTACTGTTTCAAAGGCATATATATTTTTTTTAAACCTATACAATAAGCCGGATCGAAATTTAGATTTCGCCGGACACCGACTCAAAAGTAAGAAGGACTCTTAAAAACTATTTCGGCATCATAGTTTTTTGAATCGGAGAAATCTATTGGAGGTGTTTTGGTTCTCCTGAACCAGTTTTTGGTCAAAAAGTCATGTTTTTCGCATGTAACTTTATTTTTCTTCACAATGTTAAATAATATAAATTTTGATCGTACACAAATTTTGGCTAAAAAAATTTAGAAATGTTTTGCTTTACAAACTCATTTGAGATCATAAAAAATCGATATTTTGTCGTTTCCAGAGAACTGTTTTTTAAACACTTATAAAATGTGTATTTTTTATGGTATTCACATGAATTATATCTTATTGAAAAGGTATTGAGCTCTTCTTTTTATTGATATACACAAATATAAAAAACATGAAAAATCGATATTCAAAGGGTCTTTTAGCTTAATTATCATGATATATACAATATATGAAGTTTTGGGTACTCAAAATAAAATTCTGGCAAACCGTTTTCCAGTTAAGTGTCCACTAAAGCTCGCTCCAGTACAAAATTCAGGATTTATGAAAACTCTTGTTCTTAGGCATGAAAAACACAAAATATTCAGGGGTGTTATTAGAAACCGACATTTGTCAGAATCGGTTTTGAAATTGACACAGATTTCATTTTGGTGTCATAGAAATCGATTATCGATTAAGAAACACAAAACCAGTTTCGAAAATAAAACCAGATTCAAAATCGATAATCAGTTTCTATGACACCAAAATGAAATCTGTGTCAATTTCAAAACCGATTTTGACAATTCTTGGTTTCCATAACACCCCTAATTGCTTCAAAAGTAGCATCAAAAAATTTTTTTAAAACCACACTATACGATATATCAATGGAGAGAAGAGCTCCATACCGTTCTAATAAGCTAAAAATTATGTGAATACCATGAAAAATACATATTTTATAGGCGTTTTTAAAAAAAATTTCTTTCCGAAAATGACAAAATATCAATTTTTTGGGGTATCAAAAGAGTATGTAACGAACAAAAATTTAAAATTTTTTTTGCCTCAAATTTGTGTACAGTCAAAATCATTATTATTTTGCCTATCTTGGGTATGCATGCAAAAAACATGTTTTTTGACAAAAAAAAAGGAGTTCAGGAGAATCAAAATCGGTCATGGGGATTTTTCCGATCCAAAAAAAATAGTGCCGAAATAGTTTTTAAGAGTCCCTCTAACTTTTGAGTCGGTGTCCGGCTGACTTTTTCTCCACACAAATCGATCCGGCTTACTATACAAGTATTTTTTTTGTCTTCTATACCAATATACTTTGATGGAAATCTGTAAGTTTGGAAGAGGCTGAACATTTTCGTACAGTGTAATCATTATATTATAATCAAATTTATGATATGCTCACACTGTGAGCTAAATGCGCATTTACGAAATCCACATTTACGAACGGCACTTGCTCGATGTAGGAGTAACAGTGAAAAATATATTTAGTAAATGCTCTAAATGCGCATTTAGCTCTCAGTGTGAACATAGTATAAGGTAAATATGAATTTTCGAATATCAATTTCTGAATTTAATTTAATCTTTTTTTAATTTCAAAAAACCCATTCACGTCTGGAAATAAGCTTTTACGTGGGTTTACCTGACCCTAGTTAATTTCCTGTTTTTTTTAAACCAGCTTTCACATGAATAGAACTAGAAAAATTTCATAATTTTTAGTTATTGGAAAATTTTTACAGACTGTGATATTTAAAAAAAAAAATAAAATAATAAAAATTGACAAAATGAACTAAGTTTATGTGACGAAAAAACTGATCAGTGACATAAATTTTTGCAGTGAGTGTCCAAGTTATTCTACTCCAGAAAATAAAGTTGATGAAATTTGAAGATGTAGTGCTTAAAACTTATGAAAATTTCTCTATTTCTAATTTCCTAATTAAACTTTTCCTAAGTAAACATCTTAATTCACGTACAGTAAGCTAGCACTATTCTAGTTTTTTTTCAATCTATTTTTATTGACAACCCTCTTCAGAGCTGTGATAGCCTTGGTTTTAAATTGACAGAAAGGAAATTAGGATTAGACAAAAAATCTATTTTCAAGATATATTTTTTATTATTTTTTAAGCAAATACTCACACATATTTTTGCCAAGTTCTTGTCGCTACGAAAGCAATGACTATGTAAAATTCAAATTCTTTATTTTCGATTGCTCTCAAAAGAATGAATTTTCATGTTCCATAGCTTTCTTTTGTATCGATCGACGATAGGTAAAACAAATTTAATTAAATTTTTTTTAGAAAAATTAAAAATTGCCGTAATTATTATTGATAAAGGAATTAATTACAACAACTACATTGAGAATATGCCAACTAACGGTTACAATAAACGACGTAAATATTTATGTTTTGTAATACGTAAATGCAGTTAAAGTATTTATAAAGATCTAAGGTCTAGAAAACAATGAACTAATGCAAAAGTCGGAGTTTAAGAATAACTAAACAAAATTCAAAATACAGAAAAAGAAAATAAGTTACAAGTTTTTATAAACAGAAATAAACGCAGAACTTAAAGCAAGTTGGAATGAAAAACTGACTAACTGAAAACTTTGCAGTTCAACGAACATGAAGTTAAACGATGCTGAGTTGTTCAGTGTAGCTTCAAGTTTTGTCAACTTAAAAAGTTTATGCAACTTTTGCTAGTTATGTGCAAAAGCTTTTTCAGTTTTATTTTTTTGTTTAAGAATTTTGCTTTACCAAAGCTCTGGTACGAACGATCTCGGCGCCAAGGCAGTATCAACTCGGCTGCTGTTGGCGCAATATCGGGTGTTAGCAATTGATCGGGACTGCTTTCGCCGTGCATCGAATCAGCTGTTGTTGTTGCCGCCGGTGCATAGTGATGTACAATACGTGCTTTGGAAGCATCAAAACCGGGTAGGTTTTGTATGTGTGCGATTAGGGAATTATTATTGGCACGATCCGAGTCCGCTGCTTAATTTACAGATTTTATTTCATATTAAGTTTTGATATTTTTGCATTTTCATTGCCGTTAGTGGTTTGTTTTGATATTATTCGATTTGGTTAGAACAAGTGTTTCGTTACAAATTTAATGAAAATAGAATAGAAGAATATACGCAAAAGAATTTTGCATTAGACATGGTTTTTTTGTTTTGTTTTGCAAAGAAAAATTGTTTAAAATAACTAAAAATAATTTTAGAGAGGATAAGGATAAGCAAAGAAAAGTTATTTTTAGTTAATTTATTTAAAAACAAACGATTTCATAGTCTAATAATATAATAACTCAATAAAATTAAAATATAAACATAGTTCTTAGGAAAGATGTAGTTTTATTTATAACGATCTTTTAGCATTTTTCAAAGCTGACATTTTTTAATAATATTTATATATATTTATATGTATGTATGTATGTATGTATATAGCCTATTTCAACAATGCAACTATGTATTAATAGGCGTAGTTGTAGCTATTGTATTTATAAAAAGAAAACTCATTTACATTTTGTTCAAAGTATCAAAAATTAAAACAGAGCCTATCAGTTAGTTAAAGTTTTTTAGAAAATTTCCTAAAACCGAACAATCTAAAAAAAAATTTCGCGTTAAAAGAGTTTAAAAATTATATGTGCCTCACATAATCGAAACCTTTAAATCATATATGACTCATGTGATTAAGATTAAAAAAGTTCATAGGTCATAGTTATTAATGATGGTGATGCTATTTTTAATATGATATGTCAATGAGTCAGGGGGTCAAACAGCAGTTACTACAGGGTGTGCTGACTGCGAATCTAGCTTCCTTCTAGCCACAGCTTCTCGTCCATGAGGACCGCTAGTGCGTAGTGAGGAGCCATATCCTGTACAAGGTGACCCTACTCTTACAAAACACTACGGATCTGGATTGGGGAGTCCAAAAAAACCCTCCTTAATCCGGAATAGCCCGTGTCTTTCGGATTTGTTTGCAGTCGGTGGCAACAATACTGTGTTCTAGCGGCGCCTGAACGCCCTATTATTACGGTGGGCTTACCGTGATAATAGGGACTATGTCACGGCGGACGGTTTTTCCCTATACTCGTGGTATGCATATGGAAAAAACATAAACAAAATAAATAAATTAGCAGGCACTCATACCGCATCACAACTGGCCGATCGAGCGGATATACTCATCGACGATCAGTAGGCGTTTTCAAAAAGAAGCAGGAAGACTGCAGTAGGCCTTTGTAGTCTAATGGAGAGTTCGCTAGACTATCAACCCAGAGGTCCCTGGTTCGATCCGGGTTCGGGCATGGTTCTTTTTACTTTCTTTGTTCTTTCCTACATTTAAGAGTTATGGAAAACTAAAAATCCACAGCTAAATTGTGGAATTAGAGGACAGGAACAACTAAGGGCTGGAAATGCTTGCCGAGGAATCAAACAAAGCAAACAGATTTAAATGTATTACTACAAAACGCCCTTACATATGGTTTTAAAATATCTAATTGATCGTTTTCGGTCAAGGTCAAGTATAATTGAATATCTGGTTGTTTCTATGGCCAGTTTTCAGAGACTTAAGATGAGGTTAAGGCATAACACTAGACTCAGTTAAAAGCTATTCAAATTGTCTTTCACGTTTGTTTCGCCTAATCAAGAATTCATGTATGGTTCCAATCAATTCCTTTAAATAATCTATCCCTTTCCTTTCGGGTCAAAGACCAAACCTTGTTTGTATAAGGCTCATGCCTTGGTTCTTTATTTTTTTTTTTAAAAAAAGTACGGAAGGCAAAGCTACCAAAAAACCTATATTTGGACCGGAGCCAAAGACTGCAATGACAAAACGGAAGGAAGGTTATAGCACAGTTAGCTCGAAAGAGATATCAAAGACTGGAGAGACACAACCACAACCATCGACGAGCACTGAACTGCAGTCAGGACAAGCTAGGTTTGGTTGGGGAAATAAGGAAGACTACAGGTCTGAGTGGCGCAGGAACCAAATGGTACCTATGATATCTAAAGCAAGGCTTAACGTCAGAAGCAGTGAGGCAGAAAGTCGTAGATCGTACCAAAAATGCTCCGTCTGACACGAGGAAAAGACGTGCAAGGGAGATAAGTCCGCAAATTGGCAATGCTGCCAAGAAAATGAAGGACGATGCGAAGAAGCGGACAGTGCCGAAATATACTGGGAAGGCCAGGAAGTTTGGGGCTAGCCATGATAGTGCAGTCAAGACCAACAGAATGTCTGTACTTCCGAAATCATTCCCTGAACACATACTAAGCCGGGAGGAACAGTGACAGATTGAGGAATTCCTAGTAAAAGAAAATAACAAAGGCTGGAGGGCAAAACTTCAGTTCGAAGGAATCCACATCAGACCAGGATTCATACTGGTGGAGTGTATGTAGGACTAGACACAGCAGAATGGTTAAGAAGCATTGTTCCGAAACTGACTGGCTAGAATGGCTAGAACTGACTGGCAACATGCGCTGGTGACGATATACCCTGTGTCCACATGATAACAGTATACCTATACAAAGCAGCAGAAGCGGACACAATGAAACTTCTGGAGCTAATGGTTATCCAAAACAATGGGCTTTATACCAATTTGTGGAATATCCTCAGCAGCAAGGATGTAAATAAGGGCAAGCCTTTGTCGGCCTTTGTAGTCTAGTGGATAATACGCTAGACTATTAACCCAGAGGTCCCTGGTTCGATACCGGGCTGGGGTATGCTTCTTTTCAATTTCTTTGTTCTTTCCTACATTTAAGAAATATGGAAAACTAAAAATCCACCAATAAATTGTGGAAAATGTGGAATTAAAGAACAAGAACACAACTAAGGGTTGGAAATACTTGCCGAGGTTAAGGCATAACAATAGCCTCGGCTAAAAGCAATTCGCCTAATTAATAATTCACGTATGGTTTCAATCAATTCCTCTAAAGAATCTATCCCTTTTCTCTCAGGTCAAAGACCAAACCTTGTTTGTAAAAGGCGCATGCCTTGGTTCTTTGATCTTAAAAATAAATAAAAAAAGCTCCTCACGATCAGGATAGTTGATAGGTCATTGGACGATATTACAGTCAACAACTGTGTCATACGATACAGGTTGTGTTCCAATCCCCATCCATAAACCGAAAGGAAAGCAACATCTGAAAGAAATAGATTCATCGGGTGGCACGGCTGTTATGTCGATTAAAGCAGTGAAGGAAGTGTAAGTGGAAAATAACTCTGCTGCCTCATGAAGTTGAGGGTCTTAACAACATCGACCTAGGTGGCTGAACATTGCCACCGACGGTGACATCAAGTCAGAGGCCGATACTCTGACATCGGATAAAGAGGTGATATAAGGAATGAAAATGAACAACAATAAGATTACCCAAATCAATATACCCCATACTAAATCCCCCTCGGCGGTAATAGCAAGGGCAACCCTGTGTCTTCAGGAGTCATATTAGAGGCTTGACAGGCGATAAGTAGTCTGGGTAGTCTGGGGTACAGAATGTGACAATCCGAGAGCGTGCGTATTAATAACAAAGGTTTGAATTGCATTTGTATTTCAGATTATTTTACAAGAGATATGGTTGAAATACAGATCCCAGTACACTTAAACGGGACCGTACGCAAGATCGTTATAGCAGCAGGATGTGGAGAAGCACCAACACCAAAAGAAGAGGTGAGTACCTTCTAGAATTTATAAAAAATAAAAATAATCTGGCCATTTAAGCCCTTGGAAGGACTTTGATCTAGCTTCTATTGATCAATTGTATTGTGCGTGTTATAAAATGTTTGATCACAAATGATCGAGATAGGAAGTACTCTTGTTAGGGATCTAAAAAGGAACTGGAGAATCTCAAACGAACAATCAATGTCTGATCACAGAATTATCCGATTTGATATTCAGGGGACTCCTTCAATACAAAAAACCTTAAGAAAGTCGAAGAAAACAAATTGGGATGAATATTTAGAAAATATGATATAAAATGCAATTATGGAATGAGTAATAATATCAGAAATTAACTAGAATTGAAAATAATGGTAGAGCGCTATAATAAAGCTATTATAGATGCATATGAAGACTGTTGTCCAATACATAAAATATGTTTGGCCAAAGATGTTCCTTGGTCTAAACTGAGAACAAATGTAAGTAGTAGATTATTCAACCGGGCAGAGAGAACCGGGGAATGGTCAGAATACATGAGTACGTTAACTCAATATAACAAAGAGATATGGACAGCAAAGCAAGCCAGCTTTGGGAAGTTCTGTGAAAGAATGAGACATACCACTGAGGCCTGAAGATTTTATTATGTTATGGCTGGTGGTAACAGCATAACATCTGCCAGTCTGAAAAAAAAGGGCTGGAAACTTTACTAAGAATGATGAAGAAAAGACGAAACTTCTCTTTAGTATTCATTTTCCAGGTTCCATCGCTTCAATAGAAAGAGGACGTGGAGTAATAGGAACACTAGGCAGAATCAACAGAAACAGCTGGAATGCAGCAAAAAAAAAATATGTACAGATCCAAGGTTAAAGTGGGCGCTAAATATGTACCTTTAAACCACTGAAATCACCAGGCGTTGAATGATTTTTTTCGGCACTGCTGCAAAGAGATTTAGATGTTCTTCTCAATCCTCTTATGAAAATAGCTAGAAGCATTATTGCATTGGGTTATATACCACATGCATGGAGGCGGGCAAAAGTGGTCTTCATTCCGAAGGCAGGGAAGAGGGACCATCTTCTCCCAAAATACTTCAGGCCAATCTGTCTAACATCCTTCTTACTAAAAACTCCAGGAAAAGTAATACATAACATATAAGGACCAGTGTCCTAATAATGTCCCCTTTACATCCCTGTCAGCATGCATATAGAACAGGTACATCAACAGAGACTGCACTATATCAACTGGCAAATCTTCGTTTCACGTGCAATACCTCGTTTTTGCCTACAGTGATAGTAGGCGGATATGCAGTATTGCACGCTCAACGTCGAAATTTACTTCAGGAAACCTTAGATATGAAAGAAACAACACTATGTGCTTTTCTTGACAAAGAAGGTGCTCTCGACAATACGTCTCATTAAGCTATACGTAAAGCTCTTACCCATAGAGGGGTCAACAACACCCTTACGAAATGGATATGTAATATGCTCAGTACTAGGGCAATAGAAACTAGTTCCAGTGCTATAACAGCAACTACAACAAGAGGTTGTCAACAAGGGGGAGTATTATCTCCTCTAATGTGGAGCATTGTAGTAGATAAACCACTGGAAGAATTGGCCAAAACTGGCTTAATGTTCTAAGGTTATGCTGACGATATGGTAATTATCTGCAGGGGAAAATTCGAAGAGACCCTATAAGGTTAGACGGAATAGAGATTGCATTCCAAAGGGAAGTTACATTCTTAGGGAATATTGCTAGATCAAAAACTACTTTTAAAAATACATTTGAGCGAAATATCAATGAAGGCTGATTGAACATTTATGATTTGCGGATCCGACGCGGGAAAAAGCCGGGGATGAACCCAAAAATACTGCGATAGATATATACAATGTTCATACGTTGCATGATTGCATATGGCTCAGTCATCTTGGTAGGAAAAACAAAGAAACTTACAGTAGTCGCTCCGCTAAGCAAGCTACAGAGATTGGACTGCGAGTGCATAGCCGTAGCCATGCGAACATGTCCATAAGCATTAGACCGATTATTTAAAAAAAGTTTTTTGTGATCGCTCTGTTCCGGGCATAAATAGTTTCCATTTGGCTTAGAAATTTCTGATATGAAATTTGGTGACGATTGGATTATGTTTGGTGGACCGATCCAATGGGGCTTCAAAAAATCTCAATACGTATTACATAGAAAAATAAGTGGTTTTATTCAAATTAATTAAAAATAAGCAATATTTTACTTATTTTTCTTACTCATTAAGCACTAAATTGTTCTTTTAATTGAAACACCTTTTCAAAAAGTTATCATTGATCATAATCGGTTGAAAAATGAGAGAGATATAACACTTTTAATCGTTCATCAAACTTGCTTTTTTTTATTGCAGCATGCTAGATTTTAATTGTTTTAAATTTCGAGCCATGGCATAATTACCCAGGTAGCATTGACAGTTGGTTGGGAAACCAACACCTGTCAAAAAATATACTCACAAAGAGAGCTCTCACATTTCTAATGGCCGCATTCAGCAGAGTCAACTGATGTGAACAGTGCTGCCAGAAGAATTTTAAGCCTGTAGCTAAAATTGCTAACAAAAGTAGCTTAAAAGAGCTAACCCAGTTGTAAGTTATTGAATTTTATTATTAAATTATGTAAATAACTTCTTTGCAAAGGTTTCACACTCAAATTTGCAGCATTTTTTCTGTGTTAATTAATTTAACAGCACAACTGTTGTCAACTGTTGACTCTGCTGAATGCGACCATTGAGTTTTGTAATGTTAGTTTTTGCCACTTTCTTCAACTATCGCTTCGTTTCACTAGCTGTTTTTGACCGGGAAATGGCGCTTGTGTTCATTTACAAGATTACCTCGGTCGAAATTTGATAAAATTGCCATGCCGTCATCACAAGTACGAGGTTGTACTAAAAAGTGTTTTCGAAACCAAATTTTCCAAAGTAGCGCACCCGAAGTTGTAATTTTCAATCGCTTTGCGAATCGGTGGAACATCCTCGATCACTGTTCATTTCAATGTGGGCTTTAAGGTCATATTGTGCGCTTGAAAATAGATGACAATGAGAGTCAGGTCATCACAAATTTCTGCCGAGCTCAACTACAGCACACTCAAATTCGTGCGGATTATAAAGAATTGCTACAGCTCGTAGTCGCATTCCTCGGTGGAAATAGTGGCAATTTCCGGACGTGCAGTGCAACATAGCACGTAAGATTTATGTCGAAATCCATTTACTCACTCAAAATATTTCTCTTCCGTGGACAATTCCATTTGGCTGTGAGAGAATTGGGTGCTCTGCGGGACTTATGCATTTTCATAGAGCTTTTGTATGTTCAAGCCTGGTTTTGGTGCACAAATGGCATCAGAGCGCCAAACCAACACTTCAATTTCCTCAAGGATTTGGCAGCACACGTAGGAACCGAAGAAGCAGCATCTGATGCAGCGTTGGATAAATTCAAAAATCATTTGTGGTATTTGGCAACAGAAACAACTGTCTTGGCCTTTTTTGATCCGGAAGTTTCACTGGAAGAAAAACGGTACATGGTTAAACGCCTCCAATACGCGGAGACTACCGTAAAATTGGCAGGTGATCGAAAATTTGCTAAGCCAGAGGCTTTGATAAACAGCACAATGAGCGATTTTGTTTCCCACAAGGCAAAAAATTTCTTTGTTTCCTTCGGTTTGAACTTAGAGTTCGTGCAATTTGACTACGTGGGACCACAACGACGATTTCAAAGACGCCGTTCACTTTTGTAATAATGTGTTCGTCGTCAATGATACTGCTGAGCGGGGAGTCAAATTCATGAAAGACTACAATTGGATCCTGACAAATGATGAAGATCAGAAGCAATTAGTACTGCAAATGGTTGAATCGTACCGAAACAAATATCCATCGTTTTCCAAATCTGCTCTATCTTAATCAATATATTCTTGTTACTTTCTTATTTTTCAACTGATTTTGTTCAATGATAAATTTTTGGAAAGGTATTTTAATTTAAAGTACAATTTTGTGCTAAATAAGTATGAAAAATAAGTAAAATATTGCTTATTTTTAATTTATTTGAATAAAACCATATATTTTTCTATGCAATATGTATTCACATTTTTTGAAGCCCCATTGGGTCCACCAAACATAATCCGATCGTCACCAAATTGTATATCAGAAACTTCGAAGTCAAAAGGAAATTATTTATGCCCGGGACAGAAAGATCGCACATATTTAAAAAATTTTAGTATAGCAAAAAACCGGTCTAATAAGCATCCATGGAGGTGCTCTACTAGAAGTAGCACTTTTTCACATTAACATTCAATCCCAGGGCAATTCAAAACGAGGGCTATTCTACAGATGACTAGTGAAGATATCGGACAAAGGGATTGCGTAACTCGAAAGAAGATTGATATTCTATAGAGACAATATGCTGAAATAACAATATCGAGAGATAGCATACATCCAAAATTCAGTTTCACTAAAAGATTCCAACCTGAACTATGTAGTAAAAAGAAATGGGAAGATCTATCCGAAAGTTAAAAGAAAAACCACTACATGGTACGCTAACGGCTCTTTTACCGAAGAAGAGACCAGATCAGGAGTCTACGAACCATTGATTAAATTTTTCGAGCCCATGTGGGCAATAACAGAAGTATATTCCAAGCGGAAATACACGCGATTGACAGGTGTGTATGCTGGAACCTGGAACGTAAATACCGGAACCAAAACAAAGCTTTTTTATCCGATAGTCAAGCAGCTATCAAGGCACTGAAATCTCATCAGGTAACCTCAAAACTGGTGATGGAGTGTTTTGGTAAACTTAATGGGCTTGTGGAACAAATCCGGATCTGGACCCCTTTGTTCCGGAATACAAAGGTATAGAAGGAAATGAAACTGCCGACGAATTGGCAAAGAAAGGAGCATTAACTCCTCTGGTTGGTCCGAAACCATTCTGTGGAATGGGTAAAAAGACCCTCTCTCTTTCAATAAGAAAAGATGAAGAAAAGCAAAGAGGAATATACTGGGGAATTCTTCCAGGGGTAGTTCACACTAAACTACTCTTAAGGCCAATTTTTCAGTGCGAACTTAAACCCTAGACAAATTAAACTGAGGTTAACTTACCAAAATTGGACGTTTAAAATCGGTTTGGGCAAAAAAGAAACACATTATATGATAATTTAAATCAATTTAACTGCACCGAATGCTGAAATATCTGGTTAAACCCAGTTTAAACGTCCAATTTTGGTGAGTTAACCTCAGTTTAACTTGACTAGAGTTAAAGCTGGCACTGAAAAATTGGCCCTTGGAGAACACGGCATAAAGAGATTTAAGGAATGCATGAATCTAAGAATCATCACAGGATTGCTAACAGGTCACTGTATGTTGGATTGTTACCTCACAAAACTGGGAATTCTAAGTGACAACACATGTAGGTTTTTCCATGAGAGATGGAAAATCTGCGATGCACATTCTATTCTGGTACAGTGTCCCGCATTTGTTCAAGTTCGACAGAAATATCTGGGTTACCAAGAGATATACTTTGTATACTAGCTTTTATCTCAGAGATAAGACTAAAGGCGGCTCTTTAGTTCCATGATTCCATGAGTCACATATGATTCATTTGCAAATACATATAAAGATTTTTAAAAAGGAATTTTAATGAAGATCTAGTACGTTATTTTTTAAATGATTCTAAATAAACACTTAAGAGCAATTTGTACTAGAAAGCGTACAAGCTTTAAATATATAGGCTTTGTTTGTTTATAACAGTATGCTGCATCTCTATTATATTTTAATAACCTCTTTCAATAAAATACAATTTTACATATGTATAAAAATGGCATTTTTGTGAAATAATTTTGTTTTCATAACAAAAAAAAAAATATTATAAAATGGTTTAATCTAAATAAAAGGTTAAAAAACAAAACAAAAAAAAAATCAATAAAAATATATGTAAATTTTAAATTATTAAAATATCATATATGAGGGTATGGAAAAGTAGTAAGAGGCTGTCAAATATTCATTTTGAATAGTTTACTTTTATTCAAGAATTTACTTTCAAACGGCCCAAAATGCTTAAATACTGGTATTTTTTGTCAACTCCTCGAGTTGAAAACTATGTTCTACGTAAAGCCTAGTACTCTGTTTGATTGCGTGAAATTTCGCTGGCAACATCTATTTATTTGTTGCGTGAAATTTCTGACTTAAAGTTTATCGCGAGGAATTCCTATGGCAACGTTTCTCAGAGAGACTCAGAGAGTGAGTGGGGAAATTTCATATGATCTCTCTCTTTTCACTTCAAAATAAATAGGCAGTACATTTAAATTGTCGTGAAAAAATGTTGCTCTGAAACATGTTGCTATAGTTTAACGCAGCGGAACAGAGTTCCATGCTCTGACGAACATGTTGTGAAAATTTCCACTTCACTTTTTGTAGTGGAATTTCACATGAAACTGAACAGAGTATTATGCTTAAGGGAAAACACAGAAAAATAACAAAATATATTGAAAAAAATCCTTGAAATCGCACTAAACACTCGTTTTTATTACAAATAATGCGTAATTCGCATGTAAATTCAAGTTGACATCTGTCATATTTGCCTTTCTCCCCATTCGCTACTATTTTCAAATTGCCACTGCGCCAGTAATACATCGAATGTTTCTACATAAATCCTTTTGAACGTCGAAAGCCTAATCATTGCTGATTATTTTGTGTGTACTCACCTTTTCGATTCGCTTGAAAATTTTTATGAAAATGCCACAAACACGAATGCTCAAAAAAACTTTTCGAACAAAATGTTGAACACACGTCTGGAGAGTTACGAAAAAAAGTGTGCTATCGGAACGAGTGTCAGTACAAAACTGAGATATAAAGTTAAAAAATATTGACAGTAGGTAAGAGCTATCAGAACCACTGCTTAGCAACATCTATGGCCGTGCTTGGCAACTCCCCATGCTCCAAAACACCCCAGTGTCCCCTACGTATTTATACTTTGTGCACTTGTTACTAAATAAGAAAAGAACTAACAAAGCAAATTGAAAAATTCGTATGGCCTTCTAATTCATGTTTAATTCATGTTACTTAAAAAAAATTAATTATTACAAATTCTAAGAGCGAGAGACTAATTAAACGAAAACAACTCCATGTACACAATTTGGCACCTTTAGCGATGGAGTCAATTTTTAATATCCTTTAACACATTCAGAGGTGTGTTTAAGGCCGCCATCCTGTTGAAAGCCCACTTTTTCTTCAGGAAAGGCGCTCGTATCTACAAAATCGGGAAGATGAGTCTGCAAGGTGTGGCAAATTTTAACTATAGTCTTTATTCTTTTATTCTTTATTCTTCGTGGAAGTGCAAGCAATATGTTGACATACAAAGAATTTTCAATTGAATTGTGATTAACTTGATTAACTACCCAATGAACCAAAACTATCTTTTTTGAATTCATTTATCAACCTTTTCGGGTATAAAAGTTTATTATCGGGACTCTTAGATGAACACTTTTAGACTCATTGGTCGGACTAAAAAGCCTCTCAAAAGCGAATCTTATTTTGTTCGAAAATGAATTAATAAACAAACCATAGAAAGCAACTTGTTAATTCCTGAACTTTTTTATGAATAAAAAATGGTTATATTATAAGTAATTGTTTCCTGCTAAACTGATAATAGAATGTTTGTTTTTAGGCTCCAAAAATTTTGTTAATTATGTAAAAAATTTCACGATTTTTACTTCTCTAGAAAGATAATTGATCATACAAATTAAAAAAAAAACAAAATTCACAAAAAAATGTCTACCCGAAAACATACTCAAAACTATCACTTTGCGCAAAACCTTCGCATATGGTTCAGTGGGTAATTAGTTTGTTTTTGGTAGTTTGTTATTAAAATTCCTGAAGAACCCAATTAAATTTCTTGCAAATACGATAAGAATGTTCTTCTCTTTTACTGGTATTCAAAATGTATCATTCTGTTGTTTAAATTAAATCGCTTGTTTCTAATTATGGTTGGGTAGGGGCAGTGGCGTAGATGGCTTTTGGTTGTGAGGGTATCAGTAATATATATAACATAGCTGTTAATAAATGATTACTAATTTTAATCATTAGCAGTTCGATTATTTTTTTAAAAAGGTGAAACAATTGATTAAGTACGATTATTTTCTGTTTGTAATCATAATCCAAAAATTGCGATTACAAATAATAAAAAACTAATTACTATTGCTTCAGATTACGAAAATAATCAAAAGTAATCAAGAAAAAATAAACCGACTACTTTTAGAAATTATTTTTGATTCTTTTTGATTATTTAAATAATTTCTTAAAGTAGTCGGATTATTTTTTCTTGATTACTTTTGTTTCTTTTTGCACATTTTCGCAATTTTAAGTAATCGTAATTATTTTTTGACTATTTGTAATCATAATCAATTACTAATCATAACATTTTCCCTCAAGAATTATAAAATGACTACAATTCTTTTTAAAATATAATATAATTGATTACTAATCGTAATGAAATTGCTATTAACAGCTATGATATACAGTATTGGTCAAGCAATTAGCACAATATGCATGAAAATATGCATATATGAAAATTTGAGAATATATATATAAAAACAAGGTTTGTTGATATTTTTCTACTTTAGTTAACAAAAATTTAATAAAAAAAAAATCATTAGATGTGTCGAAAGGAGTCATGCACTTCAGAATCAAGAAAAATTATCATTGGTATGAAAAATAATGGAAAAACTATAAATCAAATTGCGAATGATATAGAACGCTCCAGGGAACTAGTATACAATGCAATTCAATACTATCAAAACCATAAAACCATTAAATCTTAAAAAAATAACACTTCCAGAAAGACAAGTGCTGCTCAGGACAGACTAATATCAATGGAATCAAAGAAAAACCCGTTTACTACATTCGCTGATATTCAGAAAAGCGTCAATCAGTATCACCAAATTTTAATAAGAAGAAAGGTTCATCCGTAGAAGAGGTCCATTCGTAGAAAACTAAACGAAGCTCGTTTGATTGGATACGTCGCACAACATAAAACATTCGTCTCAAAGAAAAATGTTGAAGCTAGACTAAAATGTTTATAAACAAGCCATTACCATTTTGCAAAAACGTTTTATGGCGTGAGGAGACGAAATTAAATCAATTTGGGTCTGATGGAAAGCGACATGTATGGTGCCCACTAAAACAGCAACTTAATCCGAGCTATACCATGAAAACAATAAACGTGGTATCGTTATCTTGTGGCTGCTTTTTCCTGGAGAGGCGTAGGACCAATTATCAAAATCGATGCAAAAATGGATCATCATCTATTCAAAAACATTTTGGAACACCAAATGGAACCATTTGCTGATGAAAATCTTCCTTTAAGGTGGACTTTCATGCATGACAACAATCCTAAACGCACTTCACGGCTTGTGAAGCAGTATCTTAGTGATCACCAAATAAATGTTTTGTCATGGCCTGCACAAAGTTCGGATCTCAAAGCGATTGATAATCTTTGGAACGATGTGGAGAAAGTCGCGCAACCGAAAAAATCGCGAAATTTAAATAAACTTTGGAACGCCTTACAAGACGCTTGGAATTCCATTCCTCAGAGCCGATGCCAAATTTTGGTTGGAAGCCCGATGCCACGGAGATTGGAAGCAGTCACACACCAAAAGGGATTCCCTACCAAATATTAAAAATATATGCAACAAAATCTTCAGCAAAAACTTTTTATATAAAACTAGCTGAAACCCGGCGCGTTGCTGCCACGCTCCCTTGCATGTGTAAATTGATGTCGAATACTGAATAAATTCAAAGCTGCTAGATATCCCAAATTTGGGTTGTATGGAAGGTGCAACACCCCCTTGACCAACGCCCATTATATGTGATCAATGAAACTGAATGTGTAAATTAAGGTCGATAACGGAATTCCGACGCTGTGCGACCTGTAACTCTAAAGCAATTCGATATCGCAAATTTGTGTCAATTAAGAGGTCCCTTGGCAAACGCCTATAAAATTTAATCAATGAAATGACATGTGTACATTTAGGTAGAATACTGAGTTCCGACGCTGTGCGACAAATAACTCAGAAGCTATTCGATCGCAAATCTAGGTTGTATGGGAGTTGTTACTCTCCCTTGTCCAACGCCCAAAAAATGCTACCAATGAAAGTGCATGTGTAAATTCGGATCGAATACTGAATTCCGACGCTGTGCGACCTATAATTCCAAAGCTATTCGATAACACAAATCTGGGTTATATGGGAGATGCCAGTACCCCTTTTCCTACGACCATAAAATGTTATTAATAAAACTGCGTGTATGAATTGAGGTCGAATACTGAATTCTGACGCTGTGTTACCCATAACTTTAAGGCTATTTGATTCTGCATGTTTGGGTTGTACTTGTCCAAGGCCATAAAATGTTTTCAGTAAAACTGCATGTGTAAATTTAGGTCGATTACTGAATTTCGATGCTGTGCGACCTATAACTTCAAAGCTATTCGACAGCACAAATGTTGGTTGTATGGGGAGAGGTAAAACTCCACCGTTTCCAACGCCCATAAAATGTTATTAATGAAACTGCATGCATAAATTTATGTCGAATACTGAACTATTCGATATCGCCAGTTTTGGTTGTATCGGAGGTTCCACTCCCCCTTGTTTAACTCCCATAAAATGTCATCAGTGGAACGATATGTGCAAACTGTTTTTGAATATTGAATTTCGAGGCTGTGCGACCCATAACTCCAAAGCAATTTGATATCGCGAATTTTTTATATATTTGTGGGCGGTAAAAGGGGGTCTCGCAATTTTTTTTTAAACCATCTCGTACTCTGAACTGTCTTAAATATAGAACTGTCTTAAATATAGCATTTTTATTGATTCGTGGGCGGTAAAAGGGGGTGTGGAAAATTTTAAATATGCCTATATTGTTCGCGTAAGTGCAAGCAATAATTTGACAAAGTTTTATCGCAATCGGATGAACGGTATTGCAGCGCATTGCGAACAAACAAACAAACATTCATTTTTATATATTAGATGTGCCAATTGGATGGCCACAAAAAAAACAATTTTGTATAAATATGGTAAAACATTCAAAACTAATTTGTGTATTTACATCAACTCTTTGTTTTTAAGATATTATGATTCCTTTTTAATTTTTCTTAACAAAACACCTGAGATAAACTTATAAATAAAGAAATGAACAGTTTTTTTAAATAAATGCGGCGTGTGCCAATTGCTTGACCAACACTGTATAATAACCTTAAAAAAGTTTGCTTTTGAATACCTGATTACATGACTGTTTTGTGATGCCGAATGTCTTGTTTCACAGCCTTACTTTGTTGAAACGTAATTATAAAAAAATTATGGGCTTGTTATTGAATCTAAACAACACCGAATTTCTGGATTCTATCACTATAACTCTAGTAACTGTTAACCAATTTAGACAAATTGAACACTGTATTAAATCAAATTTTGGGAACTTTCTGTAAAAAAAGAAGAATTTTTGGCAAAACATATACATTAGAGCAAGTCACATTTGTATGGATTTTGTTAAAGGATTTGGGATCCTCCGTGCCTCTCCCCCTCCCCCAGGCAATATTTCTGAACGCATGCAGCAAATGAAAATCCATTCACAATGATTAAAATTAATTCTTTTAAAAATCACTATAAAGGGTGTTTTTTTATAGAGTGATACAACTTAGAATTAGCATCACTGCTTTTTTTGACCACCCATTTAACAGCTGATAGTTGCTTTTTGTTTAGTTTGCTTTGAAATTTTATTATGGATCGACTTACACCAGAGCAACGCGTGCAAAGTGTGGAAATTTTTAATCAAAATAATGGTTCTGTTCGTGCAACTTATCGTGCCCTTCGTCCATTTTAGGGCGTACATAATCGTCCTTCAGAGCTGCTAATTCGAAGAACAATAGATCATTTTCGGACCACATTTACTGTTACTGATAATGTGCATCCAGTGAGACGCCGAACAGTGCACACTGAAGAATCTGTAGCCGCTGTACAGGAAAGCATTGAAGATGATCCTAATCAATCAATTCGTCGCCGTTCTCAGCAACTGGGGTTGTGTCCTTCCACTTTATGGAAAATTTTACGAAAAGATCTTGGCTTAAAATCTTTCAAGATTCAACTTGTGCAGGAATAAAAGCCAAACGACTATCGTATGCGCCGACAATTCGGCGAATGGGCTAAAGCACAAATTGATATTGATTTTGAATTTCCATGGAAAATTTTATTTTCCGATGAAGCCCATTTTTGGTTGAATGGGTACGTAAATAAACAGAATTGTCATATTTGGAGTGAGGAGAATCCACAAGCTTTTGTCGAAACACCATTACATTCACAGAAAATTACTGTTTGGTGCGCTTTATGGGCTGGCGGAGTCATTGGCCCATATGTCTTCAAAAACGATGATGGTCAGAATGTTACTGTCAATGGTGAACAGTATAGGAACATGATTCGAAGTTTTTTCGTGACTCAATTAGCTGGCATTAATCTTGCTGATATGTGGTTCCAACAGGACGAAGCCACATGCCACACAGCGGGCGCTACAATTGATTTACTCAAAGAAACTTTTGACGAAAAAATAAATAATTTCACGAAATGAATGGCTCAATAAATTGGCCCCCAAGATCGTGTGATTTAACCCCATTGGATTATTTTCTTTGGGGTTATGTAAAGTCAATTGTCTACGTCGATAAGCCACATACAATTGAACACCTGGAAATCAACATTCGAAGAGTTATCGGCGAGATACGGCCGCAAATGCTGCGAAAAGTTTGTGAAAATTGATATTCCAGATTGCGCCTTGTACGCGCCAGCCGTGGCGGCCACATGGCCGAAATCATATTTAAACATTAATGTCATAAAATTTTCTATCCAATAAAGCCCATTTCATTGATATTAAAAATATATTGCTATGTTTTATTATGATTTAAACTTGTATCACTTTATAAAAAATACCCAATACGAATAATATCGTATCTCATTAAAAAATGGGTCAATCCGGTTTTAATTTTTTTACCATAAACTAGGCTGAAATAATAAATTAATTCATTTTGAAAAAGTGTCCTAGATTAGTGCAAAGGACACACATGAATAAAAAACTATATGAAAAAATTGTAAAAATGTTGACTTTAAATTCGTTTATTGGGACCGGACTTCATTGTGTGTCAAATCTAAGCCCGAAATCAGATTCTTCAGGTAGTTTAACATAGAAGTAGGTACTTTCGTGTTTTTTTTTTCGTAAATTTGAAATGCATTAGTAAAATTTAAATACATTTCATCTAAAATTACTCTCCGAAAACCGCATTTTCGAACAGAACCGGGCAATTTTTGACAATTCTTGAACTTTCAAGGGTTCTAATTACTTCATTTGCAACCATCGTGTTTTTCAATGGGGGGCACGGAGGATTCCATACAAAGTAGCATTTGACTTGGTCTAATATACATTTGGATTCGTGTGTAACTTAATACAATCAATTCACAATAACGTGAGATATTTGGTAATACTTCCATGATTCTGGGTGGGAGGGTCTAGATCCGCGGATCGGCCTCATATCTACGCCACTGGTTAGGGGCATACGAGGTTGAAGACATATATGTGCTAGCGTGTGACTCATTATTTAATTTGATTTCGGGGGTGCTTAACATATGGGCCACCAAGCACCCATGGTTGGGAGGGTGAAGACCAGGCCAAATCTAGCTAGGCGCTTTCTTCTGGGTTCTGTAGCTTTCCGAATTATGTAGAATTTATTTGGTTTTTTTGTTGTTGTTATTTTTACGTTTTTACGGTGTTAGAACTGTTGTTAGCGTAGCTTAACTGACCTTGGAAGACAGTTCTCACACCTACTGAACTAAAGCCAGTCCACCAACACACTGTGTAGTCTTCCAACCAACATCCTCAAAGGTCGTGACCCCAGTTGGCAAACTACGTTACGCGATTGTCTTCTTTTCTCATTATCCCATCGATTTTTTGTAGTGTTCCAACGTGCCACCCGATACCGTGGTGCAACCCCACACCATGACGTTCTCTCCACCGTGCTTCAGTTTCTTTAATATGGTGTCTTTAGATTGTATCTCCAGGGCAGCGCTATCAAAAGTGTTTATAGTCAGACTGAAGCTGATTAAATTTGAACTCTTCTGACTAGATGACACGTTTTTAGTCTTCTGCTGACCACTTTCTGTGTTCTCTGGCGAACTTCAACCGTGTTTTATCATGCTTCACCGACAATACAGGTTTTATTTTTTGTACAGCTGCGATGTTGCCAATTTTTTTAAGGGTCCCTCTTTCCATCGGATAACAGCATTATTTTTTGCTATAGAAGCATATTTTGGTGTTAAACACTTATTTCTTTTCATATGAGACGTGCGTCCACAACATGAAATATTGTTTTTCTGGACTATTATGATCACAACTGGCTTATTTGAAGCTGCTTTTCTATCATCCGCCAAGAGAAGCCACTATTTGTCATGGATACAATACCATACTGAATGTGTTTTGAGATAGTTTTTTCCTAATTTTATTTAGCTCTGGAATTGTTAAAGTTAAGTATTTTATTTATTAAAATGTTTTAGAAAATGTGGTTACCATAGCCAATAAAACGCCATCTCAAACATTAAACAGAGAAAACACTTGCAAATCTAACGGTTTTTGCTGAAAACATAACTTAGAACTCTCGGGTGCAAAATTGAGTACATGCGAGTTGTTATCGTTTTATATGTTTTTTTCTTAGAAGTTATTGTTTTTCGTTTTGTATTAATACCCTTTTTGTTGACGATTTCGATTTGCTTTATTTCTTTTCTTATTTAGCAACAAGTGCACGAAGTATAAACATGTGGTGCCCCACTATTACACATAAACCACATACAACAAAACATTTTACACAAAATACTTTACTTTAAATTTAATTTTTAGATTTGAAATTTTATTTTATAACAATTTATTTTATAACAATTTTTATTTTTCTACGTTCTAAATTATCATGGTAGAATAAGAAGGTTTATGCATTTCGGAGAGACGGACTGCCGAAACTGTCAAAACGAAGTTTACAGCTTATAAAAAATCTGAAAATGATGAGGGAGCGAAAATTGGCCGCATGTTGCGGAGTCAACAGTTGTGAACTGTTGAGGTGGCGATATCTTAGTGAGCAATGTTTTTCTTTGAATGTTTAGTTCTCTAAACGTTAAAAAAGTTGAAAATTATTTAATTTAATTTTTATAATTGTTTAATAATTATGTTAATAATTTAATTGCAAAGGTTTCTCAAGGGATTTGAACATAACAGTCAGTAACCAACTGTTGACTCTGCTGAATGAGGGTATTAATTTCCTTTTGTTCTCATTCGTAAAAAGTTGACTGCCAATTTTGGATATGAGAAACAGAACGCAGTCCGAAATGCATCTACCTTCTCTAGTTCTGCCATGTAAATTAAATGGATTAATAATTGAAAATTTTGAAAAACTATTTTGATGTTGATAAATAAAAATTTATTTTGTTGTGTGATTTATGTATGTTTGTCCTGTGTATGTAATATTCAGACACCACATTTATGATTTATAATTTTTGATAACCCTCCCATAGATTTATAATTTTTGATAACATAAAAATAAAGTCTTCCCTGCAAACATTTGGAAGACGATTGGAAGAGAAGTTGATTTGGCGAAGCACTTGCGATTCGCCCAAGGGTTCTTTGGAAGATGGATCGCTTTTAAATCGCCCAAGCGATGAATACGCGATTCAAGAAAAATGTTTAAAATCTTTCTTCGCTCATTTCGGCGATCGTTGGAAGATCGATTGCTCTTCGATCGCCTAAGCGATGAATGCGCGATTAAAGAAAAATCTTAAAAATCTTCCTTCGAGCATTTCGGCGATCGTTGAAAGATCGATTGCTTTTCGATCGCCCAAGCGATGAATGCGCGATTAAAGAAAAATCTTAAAAATCTTCCTTCGAGCATTCCGGGGATCGTTGGAACATGGCTTTTTTAAAAATTTTAAAAATCGATCGTTGCAATATGAAGCATGCTATTCAATATTCAATATAATTCTCTTCTAAAAATAATCATCGAAAAATTTAAAAAAAAATTTTTTTCTATTGAATTGCCGTATGGAAACTTAAAATATTCATATCAGCACGATTTTCGGTGGTCGATTTTTTTGTTGTTGACCGATTAACAAAAAATGTCCTCTATAAAACAGCTTGTAACGTTCAAGAAAAATTATTCGCAACAAATCGCTAAGGACTTCTCTTGGCGATTCGTTTGAAACTCTTCCCAGCGAATCGCTTAAAACCCCTCTCGGCGATTCGTTAGCGACTCTTCCCAGCGAATCGCTTAAGACCCTTTTAGGCGATTCGTTCGCGAATCTTTCCGGCGAATCGCTTTTATGGCCTCAGCTACTTACAGTCGGCGATACCAGGATGACTCCCAAATGAGCTCGCCGGCGATTATCTCATCTTCAATACGCTGGCGGCTCTGAAGCGATTGAAAATGTTTGCAGAGTTGTCTAAATTGCTTTTTTGTGTAAGGTTTATGTGTAATAGTGGGGCACATATACTCATTTGTACTCCCCACTGTATGTATACCCAAATTTCAGGGTGACCTCCACAATGTCTTATGAGAAGTTTTTCTTCACTGTTACACCGAGTATTTAAAAAAACGCTTTTTACTCATATTCTGATATTTATAAATGAAATGATGAAATGAAAGTGAGCTTTTCAGTAAGCTTTGTGTTATAAAATGATTTCTATTGTTCAGGACTTTTTGTATTCTATTGAATTAACAATATTTTTTTTTTAATTCTGTTGCGTCTCTTTCTACCAAGCTTTTAAAAGCGTTTTTAACCAAGCTTCTAAATTAGGAAATTTGTAATTCATGTCTCATAGGAAGTTTAAGCCTACGGATTGAACTTAAAAAGTGAAAACACAACTAAATGTACTTACAACTGAGCTTAATTAACGCCTCATAGATTTTATTAGAGCTTTTCTTGCATACACTCGAAAACTTGCAAGTTTGAAATGTATTTTTTACAAATACGTTAGGGTTGTTTGAGGGTTAATAGGTTAAATTTTGTCCCGGAATGTTTTTATAAATATTGTCCATTAAGGCTGTTATTGTTATATTTCCTTCTCAACAGCCATGGAACAAGTAAAAAACAATTACTGTTTGAAACAGTTTTGGTAATCGTTGATTTAAGTTTAAAAAAAAATGGAGTAATTAAAAGTTAATAAGTTGTTGAAATTTTTGTACCTTTAAAAGAGATGTCAAAATTCCAACTTATCAAAAATTACAACATATCAGAACCTTCTTTTGAATAAACTATATTGGGTCAATTTTTCTTAATAGTTTTCCAAAATAAAAGTTGAAAAATAAACTCAACAAACTCAAAGTTAACTCAAAAACAAAATAAACTAAAAAAAACAAAAAAAAAAAATTAACGAATTGCAAACGAATTATTTTGAATGAATGTAAAAAGAATTGCAACTTACGTGATGATTTAGCTGTAAATGTCAAGCCGTCATCCCAGTCATCATTGGCGCCAACCACGGTCACTTCGTTGAGTTTCGATGGAGTTTCTTCTGCCGATTCATTGAGTACTTCGTTAATATAATCTGATCACATATCATGACAGAGACAAACACACACACACACAAACATAGGTGAGTGGTGTTTGTTATAAGTGTGCATGAGTTGGTTGCGAGTGTGTGCAATATGTGAAATAATGGAAAAAGAGAAAAAGGAGAGCAAGAGCGAGACAGGAATATACAGGTTAAATGAAACGGAGAGAGAGAAAGAAATGAAACGAGAACGAGACAGAAACGGACAAAGATATAAAGAAAAACATGTTGGGAATTATGTATGAGTAATGATAAATTTTGATAGGCCTGCAGCCCGAAAACCAATCTAAAGCTTTTTATCAAAAGTTTTGTACTTTTGCGTGGAGTGTGTGGAGATGAATTGGCTTGTGGAAGGCTTGTGAGAGATATGTGGGTATATTAGAAACAAAGAATTTTAAAGAAATTACAAAAGATTTGGTCGAAATTAAGACTTAATGCATTATAATTTTGGTTTAAGTGAGACTTTTTTAAATAAAATCAAAAATAAAATAAGTTGAGTTTTTAAATGTTTTTCCACATTCTATGAAAAACTTATGAAAAAATTAAATTTAAAATTTTGAATTTTTACAAAAATTAAGTCTTTTAAAACTGGAAAAATGTCATTTGTTGTTAAAATAAAAGTTGTGATTACGTGTTAGCTAAACTAATGCAAACTCAGTGGGGACGGGTAGCTAGAGCAGGCACACAATTTCCTCTAAGCAGTTGCTACTTATTTCCAACATACTTTAATATTGTGAAAATTGTCTGTACATTAAGTAATTTTTTTTATTTTTTAATGTCAAGTGAGCAACCTGCGCTTTTTCAAATGATTTTTATCATTGTTGTTTGTTGGGTGGTTTTGAGTTGGTATAATTTTTTTCATCATTGGATTTCTTCAATTACCTATTTCTAATCTACGATATTTGTTAAGTGAGGTATGAGAATGTTTGCGGATAAGTTTTTTGCGAGAATGTGTTTCATTCTGATGCGTACCATGCGTAAATTGCTTCGTTGTTCCGTTCTGTTGGAAATCGTGGAACGAGACGTGATTTTGTTTGACGCCCTCTTGTTGCTATATATTACGAAAAAGAGGTTTATTATAATTTTGTAAAAAAAATTGAAAAAGCAAATATTGCAATAATGTTAGTTAAATGATTTTACCTTGTTAGCGCCACGTTTGCTGCGTTTGTGATGTTGCCGATCTTTGAACATGCGTCGGAAGTTCATTTGCATTTTATAGTTCACCTAAAAGTGGAGATTTGTGAAATGAGTATTAAGCTAAGCTTTGATGTTTTTAAAAAATCTTAAATAAAAAGGCTTTAAGCTTTTTAAAGTGGTTTTATAGATTTTTGAGCGCATAAAGCGAAAGTTTAGCCAATTGAGCAACCGCAATGCAATAGATTTAACTAAAACTGTAAAAGGCTTTAAGTTTTTTTTAAAGATTTACTTACAATTTTTGTCAAGAGCTTAACTCTTAAAGATCAATAAAAAATTTGTGTTCTAATGAAATGGGGATGAACTTTATGTTTATAAGTTAGCAAGAAATTTTTTTTTTTGCCACAATTAACTCGCGAACATGCAGCTTTTTTATCAAAGTATTAATGCTTGGTCTGCCAAAGCTCTTTCAGTCTGCATTCAGACTCTAACAGTCAAACCTAAATCAGCGCGTTGAGCGGAGCGTTGATAGGCGCTTTACGTTAACGCGTAAGTACCATACCTAAATAAAAGCGGTAGGCGGCAAGCAAATGTCAATCTTTAGATAAAATAAATATTTTGCAATTAGAAATTTTATAGTATATTAAGCGAATTGTTATGCTACCCGGCAGATTTAATTCTTTGCCAATTTCTTCCCAAATTTTTTCTTTAAATTTAACATCTTTGTATTTAGGTTCCTTCTTAATATAAAGACATGGGTTTCTTTGCACTAATTCTATTAGGTGCTATAATTTTCACAAGCATTAAAACTATACTTAAATTATAATTATCAACAAAATTCTTACCTCCATATTGCAAATTCAATAAACGTTCGAAAAAGAGTAAAAAATAAACAATTGTTGTCACTTTAAAATTACTTTGCTTTCACTTTTGCTTTTGATGTGTGCAACTTCACTTCTTAACGCTCTGTCAAAATTGGATTTTCCAACCGCTCAGCGTTGCCGCCGCGTTATTATGGTTTGCTACATATAAATCGTATGGGCATGAGAAATTTTTGACAGATAAAAAACGCTAACGCGCTGATTTAGGTTTGACTGTAAGTAAGCAGGGTCACGTTCTATAATAACACTTCTATTAATTTTTTTATAACCATGTTGGTGTAATAAGGCTAGGCCGAAAAAAAATTGTTTTTCATATCTAACAGAAAGGTTGAATTTTTATATCAACAAATTCAATTTTTCATTTGGTTATGTTATTTCTAAAACTGACGGCGCAAAAAAGTCCCCTGGCTAGCAACTAACCAACTCAAATAAACGAAAGGGAAAGCAGTTGAGACGGCACTACATTTCCTAGTGGCACCTATAGAAAAAGCCCTTCATCACAAAGCATACGATGTCTAGACGCATTTCGAGACCAGGTGCATTTAACAATGTATCTACCAGAGATCTGCAACAAGTGACTGGCTTCTGAAAAAAGAATCATATGTCTGACGTGATTCTATTTTGTTTCTACCCCACATGAGTTGGTGAAAAAAGTCAAGTTTTCTACTTTTGAACTCTGGTTTCGACTCTATGCGACTGCACTGCCGTCGGAAGCGACTGACGATCGTTTGTTTCATTGTTCGTTTCATTTATTATTCGGAGTTCGTGTAACTTTTTTTCTGTTGTTATTGCCATAATATTAGGTGGCAACCCTATTATATCAAAATTTTACAATTTGGAAATTCTGACAACGGATTCGGATTCAGCGACCCATTTTTGGTGTGCCATTTTTTTGCCAGCCCCGAATTCATAAAACTACAAAAAATTAAGGTGGCAACCCTATCCACCATCTTAAATTTTAAAATTCTAACTTTAGATTCAAAATCAGCGACCCCTTAACACTGATAAATGACGTTTAAAACTCTTGAAAAAACATATTATTAGGTGGCAACCCTATTATTTCAAAATTTTATAATTTTGAAATTCTGACAACGGATTCGGATTCAGCGACCCATTTTTGGTGTACCATTTTTTTTGCCAGCCCCGAATTCATAAAACTACAAAAAATTAAGGTGGCAACCCTATCCACCATCTTAAATTTTAAAATTCTGACTTTAGAATCAAAATCAGCGACCCAGGATACCTTAACACTGATAAATGATGTTTAAAACTCTTAAAAATACATATTATTAGGTGGCAATACTGTGGTAAAAATTTAGGTGGCAACCCTAACCTCCATTTTAAATTTTAAAACTGTGACATTATATTCGAAATCAAATCCGTTGTCCGAATTTCAATCCGTTGTAACAAGAATTTGCAAAAATAAAAAAATTTAGGTGGCAACTCTATCCGCCATCTTAAATTTTAAAGTTTTCAGCCACCCCTTAATTCTGATAAATGATGTTTAAAACTCTTAAAAATACATATTATTAGGTGGCAATACTGTGGTAAAAATTTAGGTGGCAACCCTAACCTCCATCTTAAATTGTAAAACTGTGACATTATATTCGAAATCAAATCCTTTGTCAGAATTTTAATCCGTTGTCACAAGAATTCGCAAAAATAAAAAAAAATCTAGGTGGCAACTCTATCTGCCATCTTAAATTTTAAAGTTTGACATAATCTTCGAAATAAGTTACCCCTAAAACTTCCAACCACGGAGTCCACAGAATCCTTAAAAGTCCTATTACGCTTAAGCTCTCTCTAAACAAGCTCATAGAATTTTTTGGATACTTGTTTTAATTGGATACTTGCCTTCAATTTCAAGCTTTTCAAGCTTTTTGCCGAAGGCATCAAGCTTTCCTTTACTTGAAATGACATGCCGTTCGCTTGTAAGCTAGCATACTTGCAAGTCGCAAGCTATCGTGGGCTTACAAGCTATACGTGGTTCAAAATTATCAAGCTCAAGCTAGCTTGAACTTGTAATTTAAGCAAGTACTTGAAATAGAGTTTCAAGTAGGCTTGTGCAGTTCTCTGGTACCTACCACGTCAATACTCAACGGATTACGGGCAATAGATGCATTACCAGTCAACCTCTGGATAGACTATTTACTCTATTGTAGAAGGGTCCAAGCCGAGTGGGGCAATACGACCATGGAAAGGGAAGTGCGAAATGGGACACCACAGGGAGGGGTTTGCTCGCCCTTACTATGGAATTTAGTCGTTAATGAATTACACATAAATTTTTAAAGCAGAACCTCGACGATAATCCAGTTATCCCCCTTTCAATCTGGTTTTCGAGCTGGACATAGTTGCTCCTCAGCTGTTCTGAAAGTTATTGACGATATAAGACCTGAATACGATGCGGGTTCTATGACTATACTCTGTCTGCTAGACTTCTCTAAAGCTTTTGATAGAGTCAGTCATCAGTATTTGTGTCATAAGCTTAAGACGTTATTTGGTTTCTGTAATAGTGCTGTCAATCTAATTTCCAGTTATTTGTGTAATAGGTCTCAAAAAGTTAAAGTTGGTCAACTGTCCTCTCAGTACAAGTTAGTATTAAATGGTGTTCCACAAGGCTCCATACTTGGTCCTCTGTTATTTTCAATATTTAAAAATGATATTTTTAATGTTTGCAAACATGCATCTATTCATGCATATGCTGATGATGTTCAGCTTTATCTTTCACGACGAACAGGGTATCTTGACGAACTCTGTTGTAGAATGAATGAAGATCTCAACAGCATCAATGAGTGGGCCAGTAACAATGGTCTGCAATTAAATGCATCATAGTCATATGTCCTGCCTATTTGTAAGCACAAAACCTGTATAAATGATATCCCTGATTTGTTTATTGGAATAAATAAGCTAGCTGTTGTGTCAAAAATTGTAAATCTTGGCTTTTATATAAATTCTTCTTTGTCCTGTGTTAATCATGTTAACAATGTAGTGAAAAAAGTTTATTATGTCCTACGTAATTTGAGAATGTCTGCTAGCGTAACTCCTGTAAATATAAAACGAAAGTTGGTGATACAATTAATTTTACCATTGATAACATACTCTGAAACAGTGTACAGTAAGCTCAACTCATCTTCCCAATTAAAATTGCAAATAGCTTTTAATTATGCCACACGTTATGTTTATGGTTTACGAAGATATGAACACCTATCTAGCTTTAGAAATTCAATACTTGGTTGCGACATAACATCATACATCAAAGCAAGAAACTGTATATACCTGCACAAACTTATTCATGAAAAATCGCCTCGTTACCTTTATGAAAAATTACGGTTTTGTATGTCTAGAAGAAGTCATATTCTTATTATACCCAGGCATAATACTTTAAACACCTCTTACTTGTTTTTCATTAACGCCATTAGACTCTGGAATGCACTACCTAGATGGTTAAGAGAAATAACTAGGAGAGGTACTTTTAGGCAATCTATCTTAACTTTCTTCTCTACTCCATAGTATCTGCAATTTGCTTAAACTATTTAAAAGGTTATTTTTTATTTCTTTACTCTCTTTTTTCTCCTTTTCTTTTCCTCTTTATTAATGTATTTACTCTTTTTTAATCAAAAGTATTGTTAAATGTCTGTTATTAAATATTAAATCTTAAGCCCGGTTGTTATAATGTTAATCTAATCTAATTTAATCTAATTAAATTCTTATTTAACTAAACTAAATGATTTTTGTACTATAAAAGAACATAGTTCTAAGTGTACTGATGTTAGCTTCTTTTTTTTTTTTATAAAATAAATAAATAAAATAAATAATAGCTTATGGAGATGATATAAGCATAATTATAGTGAAAAAATGTCTAACAACAATAAGTTTCATAATGGAAAGCACACTCAAAGTTGGTCCTTAGATGGACCAACTCAATCGGTGTAAGTATAAACACGGAGAAAACGGATCTGGTTTTATGAAAAATACAAGATCACAACGTAGATATCACCAAGAATAAAGGCGAATTAACTAGAGGGTTTTATAATTTTTCACTATCAACATTTCATCTTGCCACTACTACCATTCTTCGGGGACTCCCATACAAAAAATTTATAAAAGTTCGAAAATAGTTCAAATAAAAAAATTACGGGCCCTTAGAAGGGTGCAATTATGAGCTGGTCCTATTATTTTTTCACAGCATTTCTTCAGCTGACTTCCACTCGCTAATTCCACTCTCTTGGGGTTATGGGGCCCCAGGTTTTAAAAAGAAGTATGAAAACTTTCAGAAGGGAGGCAGATAGCGGATGGGTTTCTTCGGATATGTGAGAGTGAAAAATAATAGCGTCATCGCAAACCATCTCATACATGGGGATAGGGGTAAACGGACGGACATGTACTGGGGCAAACACTTATATAAAAATTACTGTACTGAATATAATTTATATAGCCAGGACAAAAGAAAATTTTAAGTGAATAAATAAAAATTTACTGAATCCATAGTAAAATTAGAGAAGGTAGAAGCATTTCGGAGGGACGGACTGTCGAAACTGTCAAAACGAAGTTGACAGCTTATAGAAAATCTGAAACCGAAGAGAAAGCGAAAATTGGCCGCATTCAGTAAAGTCAATTGAAAGTTGACAATTATTTACTTAAATTATTATAATTATTTAATCATGTAAATAATTTTATTGCAAAGGTTTCTCACTGAAACTTGCAGCGTTCTTTTAATGTTTTAGCTAATTTTAACACAACAGCCAGTTACCAACTGTTGACTCCGCTCAAGGTTCATTTATAAGGTTGTGGCACTTGAGAGAAATGCGCTTTTTCCCGCCTTTGCTAGAACTGTCACTGTGCTTTTCTTTGTTCTATGCTTTCATTTTCTTGATATCTTTACATCCATTCTGACAGTTCGACCGAGCTCGCTCTCAAGTGTCACAACCTTATAAATCAACGTTGAATCCGCTGAATGCGGCCATTGATTTCCTTTTGTTCTCATTCGCATAAAGCTGACTTTGGCAATGTTGGATATGAGAAAGAGCACGCAGTCTAAAATGCATCTACCTTCTATAGTTCTGCCATGATCAGTTTGAAAAATGTATAAAACTAGGTTGGACTTTTTTTGCTAAAACCCAACGGGCCGGAAAGTCAGCAGCTTCCTCCAGGAGCAAAACGTCAGCCCACTATTTTGTTGTTATGCAAGCGAACAGTTCAAAAAGCTTGAAAACAAAAACTAACAACTGACCCAAAGCTTTCCAAGAGAGACCTTTTAAAGCAATTCAATGTAAGCTAAATTGAAGTGCTTTTTTCCTATGACATACAATGTTACAATTACAATGTGTCATACGTCGGGTCAGCACTTTTACGCTTTCACCTGCCTTGTAAGCACTCAAAAAGGTCTTTTGCATTGCTTTTTTTCCCGCTGGGAGTATATAAAAAAATTACTGTAATTGTTGTAAAAAGTTGTAATTATTATAACAGGTAACGGTTATTGTGTTGGCGGCCTTAGCCTAGTGGGTAGAGTGCGTTACCAATAAGCTAGGGAACCGCGGTAGCCCGGGTTCAATTCCCAACTCAGAAAGAATGCTTTTCAATTGAATTATTTTTTCTGTTCGGTCGTCACCTCTCACAAAAGTCAAACCCCAAATAGGGGCTCAAACAAAAAGAAGTTTGTGGTTTGATTTTTTTTTCTTTCTGATTAAATAGTTTATTTACTAGAAATCGCCAGTGGTCGAAAATACTGAATTTCGATGCTGTGCGACCAATAAATCCAAAGTTGCTAGATATCCAAAATTCGGGTTGTATGGGAGGTGCAACGCCTTCTAGACCAACGCCCATTATATGTGATCAATGAAACTGAATGTGTCAATTAAGGTCGATAACGGAATTCCGACGCTGTGCGACCTATAACTCCAAACCAATTCGATATTGCAAATTTGGGTCAAATAAGAGCTCCCTTGGCAAACGCCCATCAAATTTAATCAATGAAATGGCATGTGTACATTTAGGTCGAATACTGATTCCCGAAGCTGTGCGACAAATAACTCAGAAGTTATTCGATATCGCAAATCTGGGTTGTATGGGAGGTGTCCCCCTTCCTTGTCCAACGCCCAAAAAATGTTACCAATGAAAGTGCATGTATAAATTCGGATCGAATGCTGAATTCCGACGCTGTGCGACCTATAATTCCAAAGCTATTCGATAGCATAAATCTGGGTTGTATGGGAGATGCTAGTCCCCTTTTTACTACGCCCATAAAATGTTATTAATGAAACTACAGGCATAAATTGATGTCGAATACTGAATTCCGATGCTGTGTGGCCTGTAACTCAAAACTATTCGATATCACAAAATTTGGCTGTATCGGAGGTTCCACTCCCCTTGTTTAACTCCCATAAAATGTCATCAGTGGAACGACATGTGTTCTTCGAGGCTATGCGACCCATAACTCCAAAGCAATTTGATATCGCGAATTTTTTATATATTTGTGGGCGGTAAAAGGGGTTGTGACAATTTTTTCTTAAACCATCTCGTACACGAAACAAATCCACTGCCAAAATTGTAGCTCGATCGGACCAGTAATTTCGAAGTCTCTATCTTTTCTTAAAAGTAGGCGTAGCTATAGTGGGACCACGCCCATTTTAAGTATAGGTACCGATAGCTATCATACGAACTTAATAACCAAATTTTAGTTTAATACGACAAAAACTGTCTTAAGCATTTTTATTGATTTGTGGGCGGAAAATTTTAAATATGCCTATATTGTTCGCGTAAGTGCAAGCAATAAGTTTACAAAGTTTTACTGCTGTCATTGTCATTTCACTGTTGTCATTTAATTTTATAGCAAATTCTATTAGGAAATTATTTTAGTACATTTCAACTTGAATAAATGTACTTTTGATAGCTCAGTCGGCTCAACCATCAGTTTTGAAGCCATGAGGTAGTGGGATCGATTCCCACAATGAGCGGAACAAATGATTTTTTTAAATTTTTTTGTTAAATTTTTGTTTTTATTTTAGGGAAAATGCAACAAAACCATCTTTACCAAAAAGTAATGAAGATAAAAATCTCTTTCAGTTGCGAAAGTTACGGTTTTAAAATTAAAAATGAAGAAATTTTTATTCGTTTAGAAGATTTGATTTTCATTATTAAATGCCAGAAAAAAGTTAGTTTTTGTAGTAAAGTATATTGAATTGAATTTAGCTTGTGTGGGTGAAGCCACGAAATGCCTGACCAATAAGTAACTCCATACTGAATTTCATTGTTATATGATATTTATTTCCAAAGCTATTCGATATCAAAAATTTGACTTGTATGGGCGGAGCCACACTCCTTTGTTCAATGAACGTCTCAGTTTTCTAATAGAAGGATATCACCCAATAGTAATTACATACTGAATTTCGTTGTTATACGACATTTAGTTCCAAAGCTATCTGATATCAAAAATTTAAAATGTATGGGCGGAGCCACAGCCCCTTTTCTAAAGCCCATCCCAGTTTTCCAGTAGAAGAATATCACCAAGTGGCAACTCCATACTGAAGTTCATTACTAAACGGCATTTAGTTCCAAAGCTATTTGATATCATAAATTTGAATTGTGCGGTGCCACACCCCTTTGGCATATACTTGCTCAATTTTGACAGTCAAAAGACACGACTAAATAGTACTTTCTAACCGAGTTTAATTAATGTGTGGCTTATAGCTTGAAAGTTATACTGAAAATTTGGGCTGCTGAAAAAGTGCCACGCCCTACGTCCAACGCCCATAAAGTTTTACCAGTAGAACGGCAAGTGAAAATTAAGGTCAAATACCGAATTCCGTTGCTGTGCGACCTATAATTCCAAAGCTATTCGATATAGAAGATTTGATTTGTATGGGAGGTGTGCCACGCCCCCTGAGTTTTCCCGATATTTTAATAGTTATTCTGCTATTCGGGATGAACACAAATCCAACAAATAAAAGATCATTTAAATCGGTCCAGCCGTTTTTGAGTTATAAATGGTGTAACAAACCCGACTTAGTTTTATGTATATAGATATAAAAATATTTTTGATTGCTGAGGGGGTGCTTGGACCCCCTGAATCCCATCACATCTACGGTGTTGCTTTCAGCACTTTAAGAAACTGCAGTTGTTTGGATTTCTTCAACCGTGTTAGCAAATAGGAGTGTGCAGAATGTAGATCCTATTTGCACATGATGTTTATCAACCAAAAAAAATTCTACAGTGTTTAGAGACATTTTAATGAATTTATTTTCCAAAAGGCTTCCTATGCTAATATTGAGCTTTTTATATACTTTATATTTTCAGCCTTTATGAACTACAATACATGAAATGATATTTCTAAGAATCATTTGTGCTTAAACATGTATTCGGATTATGTATTCGCAATCAATAATAACAACAATTTCGCTAAATTTTGTAACTAAGCTTTGATGACAATTTTGCTAAATTGGTTTTGGTAGTTGCGCAATGATTTTTTTGCAGCATTGTGTGCTTCATTGCAGGGAGTTTAGCTGGGATATTTGCAAAGAAATAAAAACAAAATAATAAAAAACGAAACTTACCTGAGTGGACAAATCTCTATCATCTACTGCGTGTCGGCTATAACTAAGACGACGGTGCTGTAAAAATAAAATGTAATAAAAATTATATTAAAAAACAATGGCACACTTAAATATAAAAAAGGCAAATATTAATTAAGAAAATTAAAACTAAAAAAAAAATAACAAAAGAACAATTCAAAACAAACATAGCAAATTAAAAATGCAGAAACAAAAACTTGCATTAAACTAACAAAAACAAAAAAAAAAAACACAAACAAAATGAAAAATAATTCGGTATAAACATTTAAAAATATGGGCCATATAATATAAGTTATACAAATATTTTCATATAGAAAAACAGCAAATTTAAGCATCAAACATCATATTTGCATTTGAATAACTTTACAGAGCAAAGTGTAGGTAATTAAGTTAAGACATGCTAAGTTTTAAAAATTAAAATTTTAGCATTATTTGAATTGAAATTTACAAATTTTAAATTTGACTCGATCGCTAATTGTTAAATGATTAAACTAAATGAAGTTGAGTGTTGGTGCGAAACATGACTAAAATTTGTTTTGCAAATTTGAAAATGAAATGGTGTAAACTATATCATGAATACAAATTCTTCAAAGCTGTTGACTATAACTAATCACAACTGACTCTTCTAAAATTAATTTTTACAATTCCCATTAAAAATTACAATTTTGATTAGCGTCAGAAAATAAAGCAATGAGTACGAATCAAATTGAACTGAAAATTGGACAGAACTCATCTACTTTTTCATTTTCTTTTTATGTGTTACAGTTTTTTTTTAGTTCAAACTATTAATTAGAAAAGAACTAGTTATTTAAGTATATACAACTAGTATAAAAGCCTGTCCTACGACAGGTCCTCCGCACACTTCTTTTTTGGAGCCTTTTTCCAAAAGGACTTTTTTCTCTTTTTAAAGCTTGATTTTTTATACACTTGATTTTTGCAAAACACAAATGTACCACTTTAAATAACACTTTACGTATTGAAAAATCAGTTCAAGTGCAAAAGTGCAAAAAGTCGAGTTGGGTAACAATCATATTCATACACAACGTTACAAACTGGACTTGCAACCTTCATATACGTAGCAACTCAGGTGTCACTTCGCGTCTGATACAATATTTTTTTTTTGTACAATCGACTTAAAAGAATTTCATTACATTCGTCATAACTTTTTTATAAAAAGATTAAAAAAAGAGGTAGTTAGATCAAAACCGTACTATTGTAAAAACCCAATATTGTCACTGATAAGTATCAAATATATTTTCTGTGCATACTTCCAGGCTGAACATTTTTGAGAACAGAGTGCCTTGTAAAATTACTTTACTGTCAAAAAAAAAAATTACAATTTAAGAAATATTGTGTGCGGAGCAGCATGCTTGCCTTTTATGTATTAAGATGTGCATACTTTCAGGCTGAACAGTTTGAGATATTGAACACGGAGCAGCGTGCATGCCTTTTCTATATTAACTGCATTATTCTGTATCACGAAGTAGCACACCAACGACAAGCAAGACACGAGAAGCAATACTTTTTTCTATATGAAATTCTATTGCTTCTCGTGTCTTGCTTGTCGTTGGTGTGCATTTTCGTTATACAGAATAAAGCAGTAAGACTATGTGCATTATTCTGTATCACGAACAAGCACACCAACGATGAGAAAGACACGAGAAGCCATACAATTTTGTATGGAAAAGAGTATTGCTTCTCGTGTCTTTCTCATCGTTGGTGTGTTTCTTCGTGATACAGAATAATGCAGTATGTATAATAACGATAGTAATTTAAATATATATAACTATAGTTATATAATAGTTATTTTCTCTTTATTCTTAAGTGATGTTTAAAATGTTATTTCAAACTTTGTTCTAAAGCTTATAAAATACTGTAATGAAGCTTCAATTTTACAAGTGGAATGAGCTTAAAGCTATATTTTTAGCTAGGAAACAAACAATGTGTTAATAAGGTGCTTTTGTTAAATTATTTAACTTTGTTTCAATAGAATTGATTTCAATTCAAAAACTAAACTAAAAACTGAAAAAAAAAAATAAAAATAATTGTCAAGTTAAAGTTAGTGAAATATTAATTAACAATAATTTTACAACAATTGAAATACAGACAAAGAACAAAGTTTTGAGAGATATATATAGGTATAAATATATATATAGAAGTGCATACAGAGTGTTTGCGTTGAAAGTGATCAAAGCGAGTCTGAAAAGCATTTATAAAAATGTTGTCTACAAAATTTTATAAAACAAAACCAATTCTTTCAAATATTTTTATCATCAATGATCTCTTCCAAAGCCAACACTCTGTATATTCATATTAAAGTAAGATAGTTAGTAGAAGCACATCAATTAAAATATTTAGTAAAAAAATTCAAGTGAAACAGTTGTAACATTTATTAGAAAAGATTAGATAGATATAAAATAAACCAATTTCTTGTAATTAATTTTTCTTGTTTTTTTTTGCGTACCATTTGTATTGAAGCCTGTTTTTGTACGATATTTCAATATATATATTTAAATATTTTTAAAATATTTTTTTTATGTATGAATATATATATATAAGTATTTTGTCAAATTTCATTGCCATTTGCGAGCGAGAGAGAAGAAGAATGTAAGACGTTTTGCAAAATATTTTGTTGAGTACATTGATAATTTTGATGATTGTTTGATTTTTTTTTTTCAAATTCGAATTTTGAAAATTTTGGAAAAACGATATAAAACACAAAAAAAGGGAAGAGATTAAAAACAAATTTTAATTATAAATTTGATAAAAAATTTCAACAATATGATTAAAATTTATTAAGAAATTAAATCGCAATAATAAATGTTTTCTAATTTAAGCAAGTGTTTGAAGCAGTTTATAAAAATATAACGACTTAGTGATGAAAAAGTGAGTGATAGGTTTCTGTGTTTTGTGAAGCGTTCTTTTTTTGTTGCAGTGAAGAAAAAGAACTATGAAAAATTTTAAAAAGATAAAAAAAAGATATTGAGAAAGCAATAAAAATTTATGAACAGAATGACTCTTGCTTGAGGTAGAGAAAATCAGAGAAAAAATTTAAACAGAATAGAAAACTTGAGGTAGAATTAGACATAAGTTTGATACCAATAATATATCAAACTATCGTATTGACAGTTTGAAACAGATATTCATAGAATATATGAGAATCCAGTTTGAATTGAACAATGTTTAAAGAAAATACACAAAAATATCAAATTTTTTTTAAAGAATAGCACTTTGGCCAATCCTTAAAACTTAAAAACCAGAGTAAAGGATACATAATTACCTAGGGTCTTATAAAATTCATCCTAAAAGGTTATGAATGCTTAGGATAGGTTGATAATAAGTTAAAATTGTTTTTTTCGAAGACAGGCCCGTAGCCAAGGGAGGGTTTTTGAGAGGTTCAAAATGCACCCTATCTACACACAAATGGTCCGAGGGTATAAAAAATGGTTCCAATAAGAGAATCGTAAGACAGAAATTATATTTTTCCAAAAACAATACAAGAACATTATTAATGAAAATTTTTTTATTGTTTGAAAATACATTTCTTAATTTACTTTTACCACCAAAAGCACGGCACCAAATATTCGAATAAAAAATTGGTTGAGCAATAAAAGTTCTTCACTATTCTATCGAAGCAAAACTTAATTTCTATAGAACCTGCCATTATATCATGGCATTCAAAATTCAGAAATGAGATTTAGAAAAGAACAAGATTTTTAATAAAATGTTAAAATACAAAAGTTGACTTTACTCGAGAAATAGTACACATTTTCTAACTCATCCAAAAAAAAGAGGAATTTAAAATTATATTTAGAAAGCCCAAAATAATTTCAAAAATTGCACCAACTACACTGGTGTACAGCCAGAATGTACAATGAATGCCACTATCCATTTCTTATGTATGTAAAATTGGTCGATGCTTCCGAAAATGTAAGTTTTTTTGTCACTCCGTTTTCGAAATATTGCCCACTGTAGTTTTTTTTTATCTCTAGAGCCAACAACAATAAACAAACAAATAATATATCAAATCAATCAATTTTTTGATCCAACTGTTAGTTTTGGCGAAATAAATTAAATTTTTGAGGATTTCGTGTTTTAAAAAAATTTACAAAAAAAAAACAAATTGCAAATTGTGCTAAGAAACCTTAATATTTTGTTAATTTTGAAATTTTTCAGAAAAAAATAAAATATTGTTAAAAGAAATCTATAGAGAAAAGGAAAAGCTGCAGGGACCGAAAATAACAGTTATTTTTAAAATTTTAAAGAAAAAAATCAATATGTAAAAATCACTGCACAAAGAAGTTAATACACAAAACTTTTTGTTTATCTCTTCACTATTCAAAAATATGAAGAGTTTAATATTTTTAATTTTTATTTTTTTCCTCACAGAATAAAAGTTATTTTCGAGTTCACTTTTTCCCTCAAAAATAACAGTTATTTTTAAGTTTTATTTTTTTTCCTCACAAAATAACAGTTATTTTTAAGTTTTATTTTTTTTCCTCACAAAATAAAACTTTTTTTCATCACATATATTAATTATTTTTTTCCTCACATATTCGAGTTTTACTTATTCCCTCACAAATAACAGTTATTTTTAGAGTTTTATTTTTTCCTTACAAAATAAAACTTATATTTGAGTTTTATATTTTCCCTCACAAATAATAGTTATCTTTTAAGTTTCATTTTTTCCTCACAAAATAAAAGTTATTTTCGAGTTTTACTTTTTCCCTAACAAATAACAGTTATTTTTTTAAGTTTCATATTTTTGCTCTCAAAATAAAACTTATTTTTTAGTTTTATTTTTTCCTTCACACATAAAGGTTAAGTTTCATGTTTTAAATCACAAATAGCAATTTCTAACTATTTTGTATTTCATTAAAAACCATTTTTAAACTTGAGAGAGAAAAAATTAAACTCAAATATAAGTTTTACTTTGAGGAAAAAATTAAACTAAAAAAATAACTGTTATGTGTGAGGAAAAAAATAAAACTTAATAAATAACTGTTATTTGTGAGAGAAAAAGTAAAACTCGAAAATAACTTTTATTTTGTGAGGAAAAAATACAACTTAAAAGATAACTATTATTTGTGAGGGAAAATATAAAACTCAAATATAAGTTTTATTTTTTAAGGAAAAAATAAAAATCTAAAAATAACTGTTATTTGTGAGGAAATAAGTAAAACTCGACTATGTGATGAAAAAAATAAAAGTTGAAAAATAACTATTATTTAAGGATTTTTTTAATAAAACCTATAACAGTTACGGTCCCCGAAAAGTTGTGTTTAATTGAACGAAAGCAACCACATTGAGTGATTGTCTATTTATGCATTTCGCATTATTTTATTGTCCTATAAATACATAACAAGTACGTGTTGTTGTAAGTAAAATAATTTTTTTAACATTTTTATCGTTTATAAGGCATTAGTGTTGAATTAGGTGTTTTGAGAAAGAACACAAAAGATACAAGCAAAGATGCTACAATAAAACCAGGTAGGCGCGATAGGAACACATTAGTTTGCATGGTACAATAAAACCAGGTAGGCTCATGACTGAGAGTGCAAACGCCAATTCTGTAAAAATGCAATACATTAGTTAGCATGGTACAATAAAACTAGGTAGACTCATGACTGAGAGTGCAAACGCTGATACTATCAAAATGAAACAGAATACATTTGTTTGCATGCTACAATAAACCAGGAGGTAGGCTCACGATTCAGAGCGCAATCGCCGAAACCGTCAAAGCGAAACGCCTGATTTTTACACTGATGGCTATGAGAAGGTACTATGATATGGCTATGGTTTTATTGTACCATGTCTGCAACGCTGGCGCAACTATTTTTTCAAATGTTTTTGATGCCATGATAATAGAAGGTGTCTTCGTGAGACCGCAAATAAAAAGGTGTGGAACGATCTTCAATTCGCAGAATTATTGTTACCAGTTGAGGTAGAGGCGTGGGGTTTTTAAGGATGAATGCTTCTAGCTTCCTTGGGAACAATAAAAGTGAATCTTATGAGAAAATAGTGAACGATTTGCTCAGAAACTATAAAAAAATGGGAGTAAATATGTCTTTGAAAATTTACTATCTGCACTACCATTTAAATTTTTTTCGAAGATTCTCGGCGATAAAAGTTACGAACATGGGAAAAGATATCACCAGCAAATGGAGTCAATTGAGAATCGGTACCAAGTATTTTGGGACGAAGGAATGATGAGCAGCTATTGTTGGTTTCTCATCAGAGAAACCGATCCCGAATTGAATAAACTACAAAGCAATAATCGTAATCATTTTGAATACAATGCAGTCAATGTAAAAAACATGGTAAATCATTAAAAGAACAATAAAAACGAAAATAAAAAATATATATACAATGTAAACAATGTAAAAAACAAATATAAATGATGGAAAAAAATAAAAATTAAAAAACATTATATTACAACAACCTTTACTTGTTATTTTAATATGACAATAAAATAAGACGAAATGCGTAAATAGACAGTCTGGGTGCTTTCGTTCAATTAAACACAACTTTTCCTTTTCCCAATAGATTTTCTTCAACAATATCTTATTCTTTTCGGAAAAGTACAGGCTTTAAGCAAAAATTATCAAAGCTAATACAGTATTTCGATTTCTCAAAAAAAAAAAATTCAGTCAGTTTTTTTTTAAATTTTTTCTGAAAAACACGTAAAATCCTCAAAAATTTAATTTATTTCGCCAAAACTAACAGTTGTATCGAACAATAATGTAGGCATTGTTTGTAGGTAATTTTATAAGCTTTACTTTTCTATATTTTTTGTTTGTTTAGTTTTGTTGGTTCTGGAGATATATGCTGTGAAGTTAACCTTAATCGGTTCTTTTTGTAAATTTGACAACTTTAAGCTGATATTTCTTTAATATAAGTTCATCAAACCGATTTCGTTCGGATTTTGGCATAATCTAAAAATCGTATGCAAAATTCATGTTTTAAAAACTTAAAAAATAACTGTTATTTGTGATGGAAAAAATAAAACTAGAAAATACATTTATTTTGTGAGGAAAAAATATAACTTAAAATTTTTTAATTAAATTTTTTTAATAAAAGCTATAACAGTTACGGTCCCTGAAAAGTTGTGTTTAATTGAACGAAAGCAACCAAATTGAGTGATTGTCTATTTATTCAGTTCGCATATTTTATTGTCCTATAAATACATAACAAGTAAGGGTTGTTGTAGGTAAAATAAGTTTTTAAAAATTTTTATCGTTTATAAGGCATAAGTATCGAATCAGGTGTTTTGGGAAATAACACAAAAGATACAATCAAAAATGCTACAATAAAACCAGGTAGGCGCGATAGGAACACATTAGTTTGCATGGTACAATTATACCAGATAGGCTCATGACTGAGAGTGCAAACGCCGATACTGTAAAAATGCAATACATTAGTTAGCATGGTACAATAAAACTAGGTAGGCTCATGACTGAGAGTGCAAACGCCGATACTATCAAAATGAAACGGAATACATTTGTTTGCATGCTACAATAAACCAGGAGGTAGGCTCACGATTCAGAGCGCAATCGCCGAAACCGTCAAAGCGAAACGCCTGATTTTTACACTGATCGCTATGAGAAGGTGCTATGATATGGCTATGGTTTTATTGTACCATGTCTGCAACGCTGGCGCAACCATTTTTTCAAATCTTTTTGATGCCACGATAATAGAAGGTGTCTTCGTGAGACCGCAAACAAAAAGGTGTGGAACGATCTTCAATTCGCAGAATTATTGTTACCAGTTTAGGTAGAGGCGTGGGGTGATTTTAGAATGATTGCTTCTAGCTTCCTCGGGAACAATAAAAGTGAATCTTATGAGAAAATAGTCAACGATTTGCTCAGAAACTATAAAAAAATGGGAGTAAATATGTCTTTGAAAATTTACTATCTGCACTCCCATTTAAATTTTTTTCTCTCGGCAATAAAAGTGACGAACATGGGAAAAGATTTCACCAGCAAATGAAGTCAATTGAGAATCGGTACCAAGGATTTTGGTACGAAGGAATGATGAGCAGCTATTGTTGGTTTCTCATCAGAGAAACCGATCCCGAATTGAATAAACTACAAAACAATAATCGTAATCATTTTGAATACAATGCAGTCAATGTAAAAAACAATGTAAATCATTAAAAGAACAATAAAAACGAAAATAAAAAATATATATACAATGTAAACAACAACAAAAAATAAAAATTAAAACACATTATATTACAACAACCTTTACTTGTTATTTTAATATGACAATAAAATAAGACGAAATGCATAAATAGACAGTCACTCAATTTGGGTGCTTTCGTTCAATTAAACACAACTTTTCCTTTTCTCAATAGATTTTCTTCAACAATATCTTATTTTTTTCGGAAAAGTACAGGCTTTAATTAAAAAATATCAAAGCTAACACAGTATTTTGATTTCTTAAAAAAAATCAGTTAGTTTTTTTTAATTTTTTCTAAAAAATACGTAAAATCTTATAAGCTTTAATTTGCTATATTATTTGTTTGTTTAGTTTTGTTGGTTCTGGAGATATATGCTGTTAAGTTAACCTTAATCGGTTCTTTGTGTAAATTTTACAACTTTAAGCTGATATTTCTTTAATATAAGTTCATCAAACCGAGTTAGGATTTTGGCATAATCTAAAAATCGTATGCAAAATTTATGTTTTCGACGTTTTTTTCACGCTAGGTGTCGCTGCTACCCTACAGAAAAAAATGTTCCTAATAGGTTCTTGTGTGCAGAATTTACACACCATAATCTTGGCGCGCCTATGTCACTGTTCTTCTGCTTCATTGTTAATTTTCGTTTCCATATTTTCCCAATATTTCATTTTTTTTTAAATAGCTGAAACCCTTGTACGACGCCCAGTAAATGTTATGAGTAGAACGGCACGTCTAAATTGTGGTCGAATACCAGCTATTCGATAAAGCAAATTTGGGTTGTTAAGGAGTTGCCACGCCCTTTTTTAAAATGCAAAAACGATCCTTGGTATGAGTTTTATAACTTACTAAAGTTTCACGAAACCGAATTCCAATGCTGCTTGAGCTATTGTTCCAAAGCTAATCGATATCGAAAATGTTGGCGGTGTATTTAAGGTGCCACGCCCTTTTTTTATCAGCATCAGACTTCACAAGAACATTTTCAAGACTTTGCTACCGTTTCCCTGAAAATTTCAATAAATTGGTTCAGCAGTTTCGGAGTCCTTACGTGATATACACACATACATATATTAATTTTTTTATAAAGATAGATGAGCAGAAAAAGTAGGCGTGTCAATATTTATATATATATAGTGACCGCCACTTGGTTCCATTGCACGTACATACCAATTTTTACTATCAAACCGTGAACATCTCAGGAGTTAGCATGATTTCGAAAAAGTGGGCGTAGATATATTGCGACCATAGTAAACATATGAACTAAGCTACCAAATATTAGTTTTATTCGATAAAAACTGTATTATATAGAGAAGTACCATTGATTTTTGGGCGTAAATTGGGCGTGGCAACATTTATTATATAGTTCACTATCAAAACTTGTACAACTCAGGAATTGGCATGATTTCGAAAAAGTAGTCGTAGATAAAGTGCGACCACACCCATTTTTAGTACATTTGCCGATAGTAATCATCTACACAAAATTTTAAATTTTTACGATCAAAACCGTCCGATATAGCTGTGGTCACAAGGAATAACGACTAAACTCAAAGTATCGTAAAAAACGATATTTTAATTGGACGAACTAAGACCCATTTTTTTAAATATATGAAACGTTGCAAATTAAATATGTTCAGACATAAGTGATGGTCAATTCTGGGCTAAAAATGTATATCTGCATACTTTCAAAAATTGGCAATAAAGAAAATTCTATATTGCTATTTTACGATATATTGAGTTTAGTCATTATTCCTTGCGACTACATATATAGCATTTTTTATGGATTGTGGGCAATAGCGTAAATTTGGGTTGCATGGGAGGTACCACGCCCCATTGTCCAATCTTCACGAAACTTCCCAGGAGCACTCTCAAGATATTGTTTCAGATCGGTTCAGTGGTTATTGAGTCTATACGTGATATACATACATACATACATCCACTTTTATCTATATAGATTTTTTACTTGATTAATCGATTTGAAAAATATTTTTTTAAATTTAATAAAATTATGAATAAATACTTAACGAGAAGATTTTATGCATTTCATTCATCGACGAAAATATTGCTTCTAAAAAATTGTGTAAAATTTAAACACAAGGAACCTATTCGTTTCTAGAAATAAGGGACCGATGGGAGTTAGGCCAACTTTTTCTTTGTAAAAAAAACTACAGTGGACAGTATCTGGAAAAAAGACAGAATTACATTTTCGGAATCACCGATCGATTTTTTTAATGTAGAATTTTAACTGTTATTTTAAATCGAAAAAATTAATGTCAAATTTAAACTTTTATTTTTGATAAAAAATATAAAAAACTAGCTGGAACCCGGCGCGTTGCTGCCACGCCCCCGTTGCCAAACTTCCATAAAATGTTATCAGTGAACCTGCATTGGGTTGATCTAAATTTGGGTTGAATGAGAGGTGCCACGCCCCTTTGTTTAACTCCCATAAAATTTGATTAGTGAAACGGCATGTGTAAATCGTGGTAGAATAATGAATTCTTAGGCTATAACTTCAAAGCTATTCGATATCGCAAATCGCATATTTGGGTTGTATGGGAGGTGCCACGCCCACTGAATGGCGTGTGTAAATTGTGGTAGAATACCGAATTCCGAGGCTGTGCGAGCTGTAACTGAAAAGCTATTCGATATCGCAAATTATGGGAGGTTGCCACACCATACGTCCATAAAATGTTATCAGTAAAACGACATGTGCAAATTGTGCTCGAATACCGAGGCTGTGGAGGTCTATAACTCCAAAGCTATTCGATATCGCAAATTCTGGTTGCAAGGGAGGAGCCACGCCCCTTGTACAACGCCCATAAAATGTTATCAGTAAAACAGCACGTGTAAATTGTCGTCGAATACTGAATTCCGGGGCTGTGTGAATTATAACGCAAAAGCTATTCAAAATATTAAATGTGGGTTTTAAGGGAGGTGCCACGCTCCCTTTCCCAACGCCCATAAAATTTTATCAGTAAAACGGCACGTGTAAATTGTGGTCGAAAACCCAATTCCATGGCTGTGCGAACTATAACTCAAAAGCTATTCGATATCTCAAATTTGGGTTGTATGGGAGGTGCCACGCCCCCTTGTCCAACACCATAAAATGTTATCAGTTAAACTTAATGTGTAAATTGAGTTCGAATATTAAATTCCGAGCCTGTGCGGTCTGTAACTAAAAAGCCATTCGATATCGCAAATTTGGGTTGTATGAGAGTGCCACGCCCCCTTGTCCAACACCCATTTTTTCTTTCTGTAAAAAACGTTTGTAGACTATTACAAACATTTTAAAAAAGTTAGCCAAATTGGCGCAGGCGTTCTGCGATTTTAGGTATATATAAAAAAGTGGGCGTAAAAGTGGGAGTGGTCAATTTTTCTTCAGTAAAAACTTAAAATGGATTACTACGAACATTTAAAAAATAAATTAGCCAAATCGGTGTAGCCGTTTTCCGATTTTAGATAAATAAAAAAGTGGGCGTAAAAGTGGGCGTGGTCAATTTTTCTTTCCGTAAAAACCTAAGTTGGACTATTACGAACATTTTAAAAAAATATCCAAATCGGTCCAGCCGTTCTCAACTGATGCAATTACCAACGAACGACATTTGATTTTTATTTATATAGATATCAAAACAGTGGGCGCAAAAGTGGGCGTGGTCAATTTTTCTTTCAGTAAACACTTAAATTGGATTACTACGAACATTTGAAAAAAAAATTATCCAAATCGGTCCAGCCGTTTTCCGATTTTAGATAAATTGAAAAAAGTGGGCGTGGTCAATTTTTCTTTCCGACAAAACTTAAATTGGATTACTATGAACATTAAAAAAAAAAATTATCCAAATCGGTCCAGGCGTTTTCCGATTTTAGATAAATAAAAAAAAGTGGGCGCAAAGTGGGCGTGGTCAATTTTTCTTTCCTTAAAAACCTAAGTTGGACTATTATGAACATTTAAAAAAAAAATTATCCAAATCGGTTCAGCCGTTCTCAACTGATGCAATTACCAACGAACGACATTTGATTTTTATTTATATAGATTTTAACTTATGTTTTTGATCGAAAAAATAGAAGTAAAATTTTAACTTTTATTTATGATCAAAAAAAAAAATAAAAGTCAAATTTCGACTTTTATATTTGATCAAAAAAATAAAAGTCAAATTTTAGCTTTTATTTATGATCGAAATAGAATTGGTCAAAAAATAACGATTATTTATTGACTTTTTAAAAAAAAAACAGAAAAATTAAAATCATTAAGATTATTATTCCTTAACTAAGAAGCATCACATTGCTATATTCAAATATCGAATAGATTTACTATTTCCATTTGACTTTTTGAATAGAAGTTTCGAAAATAACTGTTATTTTGGTTATTAAATAACTTAATTTGAAAGACACTTTTGTTTTTAATTATAATTTTAAGTATATTGCAATTTTAGTCAAATTACGTTAGTAAGGAAGTTTTTATATAAAAAAAATACAATTACAAAATTACTTAGTTGTAAATTTTATAATTCATAAAAATAACAATTAAAACAAAAATGCAAATGCTTCAATATGAATATAATATAAACACCGTTTTATTTTTATCTTAAAAAAAAATGGAAAAATATACTTGGAAAAATTTCACATAAAACCTATTATCCTTACATAAAATATCATATCAAATTAGAACGAGGTATTGTATTTTACAAATAAAGCCAGCTCATGGAAAATGCTGTCTACGGGCCTGTTCGAAGATATCAGTGGATAATGGGTATATATGTAAATTCTAACCGCAGTACTGTCCACTCAAGGACAACATAAAGTATCGAGAACTGATCGGAGAATTTTTATAAATTACTGTCAATACTTTACTAGACATAAACGGTTAAATTAACTTCAATGTTGTTATTTCAACTGAATCAACGTGACTTATTGAAACTGAACGAAACAGTTGACAAAAAGTTTTGTTCCTTGCAGCGTCTCAACTCGTCTACGTTCGCGAAGTAGCTATTGTCTCGTAGCGTGTATTTTAGTTAGGTCCTTAGAAATATCTTACACCATGTTATAAAATAAACAATATCATGATTCCAACAAGAAAGTTTTCAGATTAATGAATAAATTATAAAAAGATGAACGAATTAGATGCTATAGGAAAATAGATGTGTGAAAAGATCCTAAGAGCGAGTGATAATAAAAATAAACAATATCATGATTCCAACAAGAAAGTTCTCAGATTAATGAATAAATTATAAAAAGATGAACGAATAAGATGCTATACGAAAATAGATGTGTGAAAAGATCCTAAGAGCGAGTGATAAGTACAAAAGCGTGTATAGAATATATGCAGTATATAAAAATATAGTAGAGTATAGTTTATATGGGTGTATGTTTTGATAAAAAAAGTGATAACTTATAGAGTATAATGCTATTACTTTTAAAAATTTGCATGTAATTTCATTATAATGAAAAATATATATTTACTCTTCGGTATGGTTTTAATTCCTCCGCAAGTAGATGATGTATCTTAGCATCGGTCAAATCCTTTTTCGATGGATTATAATCCAACTCGTGCATGTCCAGATTTCGGGATATATTATTGTCTAGATTGGTTAAGCTTGGACTGCGACAAAGTATAGAGAAAAAAAGTTGAGTTTTAGAAATATTTGTTAAAAATATACAAAGAAATTGTGTGTCGAGGAGTTGAGAAAGTTAGGAAATACTGAACCTGAAGTGAGGTATACAGAAATTTGAGTGTGATAAATGCTACTTAAAATTAAGTTATACACACTACGATATCAATACAAGAAAATAAAGAAAAATTTATATAAAAAGTTTATAAAATTTTAAACTTTATATCTATAAAATATAATAAAGTAGTCTATGTTAAGTCAGGAAAAAATTTTAAATTTTACTTTATAACTAAAGTGAAGTTTTAAGCTCAGGTAATGAGAGAATAATATTTAATTTACTAAAAGGAAAAGCATACTTTTCAATTTAATAGATTTTAAAAAAGTTCAGTATTTCGTAGTAAAAATTGGCTTATATACATTAAGCTCTTTCTTACATTTATTACGGTTATTACAACATCAAAAAAACTTTGCTTTATATTTTTCAACCCGTTGTAGGGCAGAAAAGATATTTCTAGCATCAACATTACCCAGTAGTCCGTGACTTTATTGACAAATTTGTTTTGATGATTCCCTAAATAAACTTGCTGCATGGGTCAGGCTTTTTCGAACATTTTTCAACGCTTCTATTTTGAGTTCGTTCATCGAATCGTAAAACTGAAGCAATAAACAAAACCGTAATCGTTGAAATAACGTTATTTAGATGCTCCCTTCTAGTTTTTGGAATTTTTTAATTTTTATTTTTACTGACACATAATTATGATATCCCGGATTCATATTCTATGACATCCCGGATTCATATTCATATGTATGGAGCCCTGAACCCATCTAATATTTACTCAAAGTGTAGATATTTGATAGAAAATGTTGGTGATAAAAATATCCCCTCTGCCTTGAAAAGACGTGTTTTTAAGCAGTGTGCGGCATGCCACTACCAGAAAGCAAATGTATACGCAAGAGCTTTATATGCTGCCATAAGCAACGCATGGTTCTAGAAAAAGCTCTTTGCTCGAGAGCTGCAGAATACCACTCACTGCTTTGAAGTAAGCAAAGTTTTTTCACAGGGTTTTTGTATTACTGATAATTTTTACTAAAAACTAAATAAAGCTAGAAAAAATAAGTAAACGAATTTTAGAAGTTTTGGTGCAATTTTGTTTTGTTTAAAGTTTTTTTTGTATTGCATACACATGTTTTTGTTTAGTAAAAAATTTTGAAAATAATATTAGTGCCAGCTTAAGAAAGAGGGAAAAGGGACTTGAAATAAAAGTTGTCTTTTAACAGTTTTAAAAAGTTAGAAAAGAATTCGTTAATGGAAATATTTAGCTTAGAAGTTTGTATATTTGAAAAAGTTATGAAATGTTGAAAATTATTCGTTTCTAAATAGTTTTATAGTAGTTGTAGGTGTATGTGAGTTAGTGTGTTACACAGACAAAGAAAACGTTGCAGAGTAAGGACATGCAGCTAAGTCAGCATTCATTCAGCGCTTTTTGTTGTACAAACGAACTAAATGAAAGAAATAAAACATATTTTTAGCTAACACATATTTCACAAACAGTTTCAAGTCAGAGTATTTAGACATCAGTAGAGCGAGCGGTAACAACAGAAGGAAGAGGAATTAGTTTTGTTGTTATAGTTTGATTTTTTTTTTTGTTTTTTTTTTGTCACATGCAAGTTTGTTACTGTGTATCTTTAGTTTGAGCATCAAACTTGAGGAGCTCCAAAAATTCGTTTACCATGTGGTGTAAATAGTTGGTGGTTCCCACCTTCCACCAATACAGTTATTGGTGTAATTTCTGAAGAGAGCGCTCATAGACTCTGTTCCAGTTATTTGACCAATTGTAGAGGGATTACGTCGCATCACTTCCATGGCATCGCGCATAGTGAGTTTCGAATATGTTTCAATGATTTTTGGTTCAGCACCCTGTGAAGGAGATAACAAAATGGTTATTGAAATTTGTATTAAAATTAAGTTCTCAAATGTAAGATGTAATTATATTTGTAATTGTATTTAAAATTGTATGTATATAAGTATGCTATTGTTATTGTAATAGTAACTATATCCAATAAGCCAAACGAATTCGAAACGAATTCGCATTCTCGTACATTTTAATCGGTAACGATTATCGTCTTCGAATCGTTTTTTAATACGCGAATAGGAGAAAATCACCACTCGTTAACGAGTCTGAGAATACGATTCGTTAACGAGTCCGGGAAAACGATTCATTAACGAGTCCGAGAAAACGATTCATTAACGAGTCCGAGAATACGATTCGTTAACGAGTCCGAGAACGATTCGTTAATTAAAAATATCGATTTCTTCTCGAACTGCCTAAAACACAAGATATTTGTCAACAACTTTTTTTGCAAAAATAAACCAATTTTTTAAGATTTTTAACAGCATCTTATGAGAATTATGATTTTTATACTGGCGAAAAACTGCAAAAATTATTATTACTAACATTAAATTAAATTGCAAAATTACGACCATCTGGAAATCTGAACCTCGGCCAAGTGATTGTAAGACCATGAGATTATCCATTCGACTATTGCAGTTGTTGAGTAATCGTCGCTTAATTTGCTTCATTAAGAATGAGAGCTAGCTTATGATCGTTGGTTCAAACCCCAACCGGAACAAAAACAAATATTTTTTGTTGTGCCGTTTTACAATATAGTTTCTTTGTATAAAAAATATTTTTTACGAAAGTCAGAAATGTTATTTTTTTATAAATTATTTTAGACACTTTTTTATTTTATAGTTAAAAAAATTTGTGTTTCCTTAAAACATGTAATAATAACGGCGAACTAAAAATAACTGAGTTATTTTTAAAAATATTTTAAAAAAATTTTTACAAGGTAATGAAAAAACGAATACGAGATCTCGGAATCGTAAACAAACTCGAAACGAACACGAGATCTTGGATCCATACAAAATTATATGAAAATACTTGAAATTTTTTCATATAAAAATTGTGAATTTTTTTTTATTTTAATTGACATGTTTTTAGCAGTTAACAACGAAAAAATAGATTTTATTAAATTTAAATATTTTCAAAAGTCGAACTCTTAATCGAGCTCGAAGTGAGCACGAAATCTCGAATCCGTACAAAATTATGTGAAATTTTTCAGAGAAAATCATTTGAAAATACTTGGCATTTTTTTCATAAAAAAATAATACAAATTTTTTTATTTTAGTAAACGTATTTTTAGAAGCTAAAAATTAAAAAATAGTTTTTTATTAAAATAAAATATTTTCATGTCAAAAATATGGCTTTGTTATAAATTCGAAACAAGCACGAGATTTCGAACTCGTTAACGAACTCGAAACGAACACGAGATCTCGGATCCATACAAAGTTATGTAAAAAGACTTAGAATATTTTCATATAAAAACTGTGCATTTTCTTTTGACATATTTTTAGCAGCCAACAACGAAAAAATTGTTTTTATTAAAATTAAATATTTTCATATAAAAAAAAGTCGGACTTGTAAACGAGCTCGAAACGAACACGAGATCTCGCATCCATACAAAATTATATGAAAACAATTTTTAACATTTTTTATTTGTATTAACCTATTTTTTGCAGATAAAAATTAAAATAAAATTTTTATTCAAATAAAATATTTTTAAAATTATATGAAAAGACTTGTAATTTTTTATATTAATTGACGTATTTTAAGTAGCTAGCAATGACAAAATAGCTTTTATGAAAAAGAAATAGTTCCATATAAAAAACTCGAAACGATTCGTTGAGTCCGAGAATACGAACGTTAATTAAAAAAATCGAAGATTTCTCGAAATGCCTTTTTTAAATGCAAATATTTTATTTTAATAAAAATATTTTTTTCATTGTAAGCTGCTAAAAATACGTCAATTAAAATAAAAAAAATTTCATCATTTTTATATGAAAAAAATTCATGATCTTTTCATATAATTTTGTATGGATCCGATTTCTCCTGCTCGTTTCGAGCTTGTTTACTAGTTCGACTTTTTTATATGAAAAAAAATATACATATTTTTTTAATAAAAACTTTTTATTCAGTGTTAGCTGCTAAAAATATGTCTATTAAAATAAAAAAAAATTTCATAATTTTTATATGAAAAATTTTGAGTCTTCATAAAATTTTCTGTGAGAAATTTATATGAAAAGTTTCTAAGTCTTTTCACATAATTTTGTATAGATTCGAGATCTCGTGTTCGTTAACGAGTCCGTGATCTCGTGTTTGTTTCGAAATCATTACAGATACCACTTTTTTATATGAAAATATTTTTTTTTTTAAAAATTTTTTCATTATTAGCTGCTAATAATTCGTCAATTGAAATAAACAAATTTTCATAATTTTTATATGAAAAAATTCTAAATGTTTTTATTTAATTTTGTATGAAGAAATTTATGGAATTTTTTTTCGTATATCATTTTATTTAATGTTTATTTTAATATTAATCATTTTCACTGAACAATTTTTCAAGTTTTTCTTAGGAAAAGTCACTTAGAAAAATTTATCGATCCGAGATCTCGTGTTCGTTAGCGTGCTCGTTTACGAGTCCGAGATTTTGGACTCATTAAGGAGCTCGTTTACGAATCGTTGGTGTTTATTGGGTAGTTGTAATATTTGTATTGAAAATGTAATAGTAAATAGAACTGATCTTGTTAATGTATGGACCATATTGTTTGTTCACTTTTCGATATCTAAAGCCAGCTATGAAAGTACTCGCTTTTCCGTAGTTAAAGGCGGAGATTAAACTAGTCGAATTAAATTAGTTAAAGATATCCAGAGGTAAGCAATATGACTTTTATTGTAATAGTCTTTTAAATTGTTATCGTTATTGCAATTTTAATTGTTGCAATACCTAATTGCATTTTTGTTTGTAATTTTAAGTGTAAGTGTAATTGTAAATGCGTCCGCAACTGTGAATTCAATTAAATTTGTTGCTATAATTAATCATAATAACAATTTTAATTGTTATAGTAAATGCATTTTTGATTTTAAATTAATTTTTAGCTACGAGTATAATTGTATATAATTTTAAATTAAAGAGCTTAATTTGCCTTGAAGTAGCTCTTGTAAAGCTTCTTCGTTCGCATGCATTTTTTTCTGTGCGTGTTTTCATGATGTAATTAATCTTAGTATAATTAATGCATAAAAGCAGGTGACAAACAAGCGCACACAGTTCTTAGTCACTTCTCTTCTCCCAAAAGTTTAACTTTAGTTTGGTTTCATGACCAAAAACTTTTTGGGAGCGTTTTGTGTGACCTTGACTAATATAATAACCGTAAAAGAAATATAAAAAGCTTTGTAAAAAAAAAGAATAATGAACAAGTTGAAAAACACAAAAAAAAAATAAACACAGAAAACACAATAACAATTGCAGCCTACTTACCTTTAAGTCTCTGATGAGTAGTGGACGAATAAAACGATTGTCAAATCGTTTAAACTTATCACGCACATTATAGTTGCCAGTCTTGCCGACAATGTCTTCAATTCCAGCCATCAAATGATCCATAAACTAAGGGGGATATAAAGAAATGTTTACAATTTTACAGTGACAGTAGTTTTGAGAAAATTAGTATTCATCCTAGAACATTCATATTATAAACTCTTACTTCAGGCTACTATTTATTTATTTTTATTTATTTATTTGTTACAGCTTTAATCAGCCTTAATGTTAATAAAATTAACAATATTTCCAATAAAATTAATAACATATTCTTTTTTATCTTACATCTGTAGTTTTGCAATAATTAAATAATAACTTTTTAAAACGGGGTGATTTTTAAGGAGCTTGGTTTTTGAAATTTTTGAAAAAAAAAACAGAAAATTTGCAATAGTGAATGAATTATTTACTTTTTAAAGATTAATTCATGTAAATGCTGCCCGCGGCTACACCTGAGGTGGTACATCCGTAAGCTCAAATTTTGGCATACTTTTTTCAGCATATCGGCTGGTATCTCACCGAAGGCAGCTGTAATGTTGTCTTCTAGGGCTGCAATTGTAGTTGGCTTGTCCCTGTACACGAGAGACTTCACGTAGCCCCACAAAAAATAGTTTAGTGGGGTCAAATCGCCTGATCTTGGCGGCCAATGGACTGCTACAAAACGTGAGATTAATTGCTCACCAAACTCGTTTTTCAGTAGGTCCATGGTATCGCGTGCCGTGTGGCACGTCTTGTTGAAACCACATGTCAACCAAGTCCAATTCTTACATTTTGGGCAAAAACAAGTAATCATCGCACGATACCTTGCTCTATTGACTGTAACGTTGCAATTTTCATTATTTTTGAAAAATTACGGTCCAATAATGCTATTAGCCCACAAACTGCACCAAACAGTGCATTTTTCAGGGTGCATTGGCAGCTCTTGAACTCTTCAGAACAAATTCAGCAACTCTGTTAGTTGAAGTACCGATTGAGCCAAAAATGAGCTTCGTCGCTGAAGACAATTTTTCAATAAAAAAGTGGACCTTCATCCAACTTTTCTAAGGCCCATTTATCAGCCAAACGACGTGCAGTGGACTGTTTGGCCTATTTAAAGGGAATTAAATCTATAACTCGAGTTTGAGTGCACGGAACGTTTTGAAATTTCGGGATTTAGGCTATTGAGTAGCATATCTTCCCTACGTGTAAATTTCATACAGATAGACCGTATGGTACCAAAGTAACAAAAATTTGTATGGGAAAATTTGCATTTTCGCTTCCCTACATCATGATTTCCTATATTTTTTTTAATAATATTACTCCTAAACGAAGAACTTCACAGAAACGGTAGACCACTTTTTGTAAACGCCGATGTATGTTTATGAATTTCTTTGCACAACAGAAATTATTTTATCCATTTCTAACATGTTTTTGTTTAAAGATACGCTCGAATTGCCAAAAACGGTCATTTTTGTCATATTCCAGGTGGAATTTTATCCCTCCTTGCATGTTCTGGTTTTACTTTTGACAATTTTTTAAAGTTTATTATATTACTAAATATTTCGAACATTTTTAGGTTTGGCAACTTTTGGAAACCTTCCATTTCAAGGGGTTGTCTGCTCTAGCCCCTTAGTTTTCGTAGTTGTAGGTATTTTTCTGTGCATTAATACAGCTACCACGCCATTCTTCAGTATTTAATTGAAATGCAAATAAGTCTGAATGCAAATATACATTTTTTCTGTTCTTCCTGCCTTCCATCCTGTCACGCCCTTCATTAAAAATTCATTGTAATTTTTTTTTATTTTTACGAATTCGGTGTTGGCGCGAACATTAGGTAAAAATGGTTCCCTGATCCGAATCCGTTGTCAGAATTCCAAAATTATAAAACTTTTGTATAATAGAGTTGCCACCTAATAATATGTATTTTGAAGAGTTTTAAACATCATTTAACAGTTAACCCCCTAGGTCGCTGATTTCGAATTTGACGTCAGAATTTTAAAATTAAATAGGGTTTATAGCTGGCCACACCCTATTATAAAAAATTACATAATTTTGAAATTCTGACAGCGGATTCGGATTCAGCGACCCATTTTTACCTAGTGTTCGCTCCAGCACCGAATTCGTAAAAATAAAAAAAAAGGTGGCAGCCCTTTTTTAAACGTATTAAACGCTGTTTTAAAATCTTAAAAAATGTATGCCTTTTTTGATGACGATCAGTTTTTTCTGGTCTAACTCAAAACATAGTCACTATAAATAGCACTATGCAAAAAGATGCAAAAAATTTCGAAAACTTGGAACGACACCTAGTTAACTGCATAAGTATGGCAGAATACATTTAAATTACAAATTTGATTATTTGGATTTGCAGGGTGCAATTGAATCTACGAAACATGGTGGCAATGGTGGATTCAAAAGTTAAAGCGATTGGTAAAAAATAAAATGTTTGTGAATTAACTCCACTTTTTGGCCGAGCTTTAGTTGGCTTAAATAACAACATATGAATACTTAAATTAATTTTTTTTTGTTCAACTCACCCTCTCGTGTATACGCTCATTCATTGTCGGTTTGCGCTTGCTAGCGCGCTTAACATTCAAAAACTTCACCAAAGGTTTTATCGTGATGCCCTGCACAAATACCGTAAAATAGATGACGGCAATTGTAGTTGTCACAAACATATCCTTCTGCTTGACAACACGTTCATCGACCAAAAGAACTAGGGCAAAAGCAACCGCACCACGAAGACCGCCATACGACATGACGAATTGATCGACACGTGACAATTTGTGCAGACGAAAACGATTAGCAATCGCTGTAAGAATTATAACACCTAAAAGAAAGCAGAGGAATGTAAAAGTGATCAAGAAAAGCAAAATTAATTAATAAATATAAGTAAGGAGAAATAAGCTAATGGGTGGTGAGAGTGGGTGACTACTACTTACCAACAACTCTGAATACGGAGCAGAAAATTATCGTCAGCAGGACGTAAGCCGTATTCCAAACGTGATTGTTATTCACGGTCGCAACACCCAAGAACATGAAGATAATCGTCTCCGATGAACTTGATAACATTTTCAGTGCATATTTAACAGTTGTGTGCGATTTTATTGATATATTCGATTCCACATAATTTTTCATTGTAATGCCACAGAACGTGATGCTAAAGGAGTGAAAAAAAGAAAAATATAAATGGGGTGAGGGATAAAAGAATTACATAGGCGGAGACTATCGTGACACAATAAATGCTTATAGATAAGCAGCAATTCCGTTACGTAAAACAACGTGACTGTCTGATATGCAAAATATTGAATGGACAAAAAGCGCACATTTTTTTAAGGCAGCTTATGACACATTGTAATAATGTAGTTAATTAATACGAAATATGTCAATGTGTTTGAAAGAGACACTGCTTTTTTGGATTTTACAATAAAATTAATATGTGGTATCATGTGCTGTAGAAAAATTATACCTCACTGATTTTTATTCTTGCAACTGAAATTATTCTTATCCTTAAGAGCTAAAGCAGCATTTATTTGAAAATTCTGCTGTGATGTGCTCAAGTTATGCTGCAAATTGCAGTAGAGAAATTAATTTTAAAGGTTCATTGAATCATAATCTGCGGGAAATAAGTAAGAATGTTACCTTTAAAAATTAATTTGCATTCCTAAAAAACGGAAATTTTTTTGTAATCTCTCACCTGTAGGGTATTTTGTAGCACAACTTTAGCACCTTGCAGCACAAATTTTTAATTATATTTTTAAAAAATAACAACTTGATAACAAAAATAGGTACGCATAAACAATTTTTTTTTTTCTAAAGCGACACATTAAAGCAATTTCGGGCACAGTAGAGCACAAATTTTTTTAAGTAATACAGTAGGAAGCACAAATGAGTACATGAGGGTTTCTTCAAGCATTGCATTTTCCAAAACCTACGCTGTTTGTCCCTTGTTCTGCCGCTATTCGGCTTGGTTTCAAAAATGTTATTTTTACGCGTGTACACATCTTAGAGACGCAGCATTCCAATTTTGTAAAACTGAGAGCCTATCCAAAAGAAACGTTTATACATATTTCAACTGCATGACGACCCGAAACACTCATCAAAAATTTTAAAAAAATTACCGACTGCACATGATTTTTGACTGATGCAGTGGTCAGCGTAAAGTATTGACCTCACTCCAAATATAAATTTGTGATCAATAGTAAAAAGGAGGTTTGGGTAGTACCAAACAGCCAGAGATGGGGGTAGTGCACTTAATTTTCAGTTTCAGCTAACATGTACTGATAGTGTAAAATTGGATGAATTGACAAATTTAAGCCTCACTATACATTAGTGATAGTGATAGCGAAAAGTTTTTCACTAAAATTCGTTTAAAATAGTGGAAAAAAATGTCTACAGCTTAGTGCACCTTTTTTTGTACTAAAATTAATAGTGAAAAATAAATATATGCACTAATGGTTCATTATTTTTGTGGCTATAATGGCTTTCTTTATTATTATATATTAACTAGTATAAAAAGCTGTCCTACGACACTGCACACTTTCCTTTTTAGGCCTTTTGCGGAAAGCACTTTTTCTCTTTTTAAAGCTTGATTTTTTATACACATGATTTTTTGGTACAATCGACACAAAAGAATTTCATTAAATTCGTCATAACTTTTTTAGGATAAAAAAAGAGGTAATTATATCAAAAACTTACTCTTGTGAAAACCCAATATTGGCTGAAAGTGGATTTTGAGTACTTTTTCGATATTTTGACATAGTTGTTTCGCGGTTAACCGTAGGGAATATTATTTTGGTGTCTTTAGCCAAGTTGTAGATATTGAATTAGAGAAAAAAATGCAAAACAAACTTACCCTAACCTAACTTAAATGCAAAAAACTAGATGTTGTGGCTCGAAATCGTAAAAATGTACCCTTTTCATCATTTTAACTTGGCGTATGAGTAACATTTATTCCAAAATCATATCATTGTGCAACTTTTTTTAGGTCATCGTTTTGGGACTTAGGTTCGTAAGGTAAAAAGTGCTTCCCATTGTTCTAAGGACGTGGATGAATGCTCTTGCTGCATTGCAGACAATGAACTTAAAGTCACTCAAGTCTGTCAGACGCTCAAAGTCACATGCAATACATATAGTTTGACTATTTTTGAGTCAAGAGTTTTTAAAGTGATGTTTAGTGTTTTTTAAGTGGTGACCCAGTTGCAATTACTTGCTTTGTTATAATTCAATCTAATAGCAGCGTGATGACTTGGCGATGAAGTTAACGTTTTTCATGGGATTCAATAAAAGCTGCATGCAAAAGTATTCAATAAGAATTTGGAATAAATGTTACTCATACGCCACGTTAAAAAGGAGACATTTTTACGATTTTGAGGCACAATTTGTAGTTTTTTTGGCTAAGTTTGTTTCGCATTTTTTTCTCTAATTCAAAATCTACAACTTTGCTTAGTACACCAAAACAATATTCTTTACGGTTAATCGCAAAAAGGCCATGTCAAAATGTCGAAAAAGTGCTCAAAATCCACTTTGAGCCAAAAAATGGATGACATCGTAAATTTCTTATTTGAACGCAAGTAGGCAAAAGTAATCATGCAGAGTTTCTAGTTTTGGCAAGTTCTTTCACGAGAGATTATCAAACCTAAGCCCCAAAAACGATGACCTCAACAAAGTTGCACAGTGTAATAGACATAAGATGATTGTATAAAACTTATTTTCAAAGTTTTTTCAATCGTTTTCCTTGAATATATGTTTGAAAGGTATCTCAGTGTAATTATTATATTGGAAACTTTCATATAAAATTAATAATTTAAAATACAACACTTTTACATAAACATTTTTAAGTGTGAGTAATTACACTAGTAAATATAAATTTAAAATTTCAAAATTGTTAGCCCATTTAGAAAATTATTTTTTATTATTATAGATTTATTTATAAATCAAAACTATTTATATTTACAAAAAAATATTTAAAAACCAGTAATATTTGACAATTGAGTGGAAACATTTTTAATTGCAGCTTTTATGTAGTGACTGCTCAAATTTTGCAAAAAGTTTGGGTGTAGTGCAAATTTAGTCTCTACCACTAAATTAAGTTATAGTGCAGCAAAATAACACTATCAGTTATTTATAGAAAAAAATATAATTTTTTTTAATACATTTAGTGCTAATAAAAAGCATTTAGTGCACTACCCCAACTTTGCAAACAGCCCACAGTGCGATTTTTTCGATTTTAGGATGACATTTGCATTATCTCAGAAACTATAAAAGCTAGGGCCATGAAAATTCTAGCACAAAAAATTAGAATTCTAGGTCAACTGCATCGCCTAGCTCCCATACAAACTATATTTTTTTTTAATAAAAAAACAACGCATAAAATTGCTTATTTGTTTTTAAAGAGTAAATTTAGTTTATTTAACTTCACTTAAACGTCATGCTAATAATATTTCTAATCGGATAACTTTTAGATATATCTCATATAAAACAATATTACCAAATTAACGAAATTTAAAAACAATTTTTTTAAAAAAAATTGGTTGCTAATAAAAAATAAGGTCACAACTTGTTTTTAATTATGAATTCTATTTTATTTTTATTTAAATTTAAGAGTACCTACAAATTGTCTCGGAAATCAGTGCATTTTAGGGCAAAATTTGATTTTTAAGACTTTTTCAAATTAAGTGGGTTTTCTTAATAGCAGCTAGATGCAGCCGGTTTTTACAGAAACAAAAGGTAGAAGTACGATATTTTATAATTAGCTAGATATTTTCTACTAAATTTTACTTAAGTCTTCATTTCTTGAAAAATTTACAGTCATATTTCAACGATTTTTCTCTTTTTATTTATTAACATTTTTTATTGTATTTTATATGAAATTCAATGAAGTCCAAAAAACAAAACCTTGATATATACTTTGTGCTCGAAATTATTATTGTTCAAACTTGTCTTTATTTTTTGGGTTTTATTCGGTTTTATTGAGCTTTTTTTGATAAATTTGACGAATTTTGTAAAAAAAAAACCATACAATACATCAAGTTTTTAATACCACATACATAATACATGTTTTATATAATCTGACAAATAAAAATATTTTTTTATAAAATTTAAAAAAAAACAAAAAAAAAATTAAAAAAGCGCACTGTACAGCCCCATTAAACCTGGAAGAACTGAGGATTTTAGTGAAGTGGGATTGGCAAAATATTCAATAATTCCATTTCTTTTTTTTTCAAATGGTAAAAAAGTATTAAGGGGCTATGGACAAAATCTTAAAAATACGCTCTTATCATTTCTCTTTAAACTTATTTCTTTTATTTGGCATTATAAAGCGTTTTGTTAAAAATTAAACACGAAACAAATGAGAAAACAAATTTTCGACTTGCTTTGTTGTTGCAATTTTTTTGCGCATAGAAGAAATATAATAAGTTCGAACAATTACTCATTTCTGCTTCCTATTTAAAATCAAAAAGTATGAGTCTTACTTCATGCGTGTAATCTGGCCTTAGATTTTTATCTAATGACCTAGATGATAACGTGTAAAAATGTTATGAATAATATAATACTTACGCCAGTATACCGCTCATATGGAATATTTCCGCATTTAAATAGGCCAAATAAGCCATAACAAAGATAAAGATTGGCTCAATCACACGAACATGATCGGTAAAGCGTGTCACCAGACCGGTAAGGAAGCCCCAAATAATACCTGAAAAATGCAATACAATGTATTTAATATCCGGGTATTAAAAAATGGATTGACAAAGAAAGTAATTTATCGTTTTAGCTGTGGCATACTCACCAATAACAGTGCCTCCGATGGCAACCACAAAGAAGGAACCAACACCGCTGGCAATGTCTTGTGCTATAATATCGGAAATACCGATTTCGTTGTAAACTTCCATCATATGGTACATGACGACCTAGAATTTATGGAATGTTTGTAAAAAAATTATCACTAAATTTAGATTTTTTAAAGTACTTTGTTTTAAGGGAATTCATAAAAAATTTTATATAAATTTGTTTTCCACTCAATAATTATAAATGATACTTTTGCTTCAAACTATCTTACTTAGTTGTGAATATGTTAAACTAATTTATTTCTTTCAAAAAATCCCATTTAAAAAAAAATTTACATGTTTTACATATCTATGAATGATTCAGAATAATTGCATGAGAAGAAATTTATTTATTACTACAAATTGTCGGAATTTATAAAAGTATAAATATGTATTTTATGAATTCGCACGCTGATTCATGCAATACTTTACGCGATAAAACTTGAATAATTTAAAAAATAATTTAATTAATACGATAAAATCGTCGTGCGAATGGCACAAAGTGATGATTACAGATGGTTTATGGCGCTGTTTTATTAAGTTTTGAAATAATTTAAAATAATAATAGGAAACATTTAAAGTTTGTATAGAAGTTCTCCCGTGAATTGGAAGCACGTGTCTCCAAAAACCCAATGGAACTAAAAAACTTTGGAAACCGATAAATCTATCTCATCTCATGTCTTAATTTGCATAAAATATGAATACCTACCGTTACGGCATCGTTTAGCAAGGATTCACCAAAGACGACTATATACAATATTTCATTGACATGAATTTCCTCAAAAACTGCAAGCACTGCTACAGGATCTACAGCCGATATGAGAGAGGCAAACAAAAAGGTATCGAGTAATTTTGGTGTATTTTCGGGTGCACCAAAAATACCAGAAAGGCCACAAGCGTACAAGGAACCACCTGAAAAACAGAAGGAAAGGAAAAATAATTAGAAAAATATATAAAGTTGGTTTTAAAAAGCTTTTATTAATATTTCACTAGAATACAAATGGCCTAAGTTTTTCTGCAACACTAGTTTGGGCTCGATTTACGAGGGTTGCTACATATGTTTCGAGAATAAAAGTATAAAGACCGAATTTTTACATTAAAAAATCTTACATTACACTAAAAAACGTTTGTCATGTCATTTGCCATTTGTCATTACATTTATCCCTTTCCGCTGCAGACACCTCCAAAACATAGTTTTAGAACGCATCTTCTGACTTCGAAAATCGTTGTCCAAGCAGTCTGTCCTTGATGTGCGGCGTACAGTCATGATTTGGCACCCCATGACTTCTTTTTGTTCCCGCACATCAAGGACAAACTGCGAATGACCCATTAATTCGATATTTCGAGTGCTCAAAAACTCCTTTGCTTGAGCTGATGTATGGGAGCACGCATTGTCTTGATGAAGAATGCTTTTTCGGCGCTTGTTTGTTTTCCTTATTTCAATTAATACTTCTGGCAAACAAATCGCTGTGTAGCATTCCAAATTGATCATTCTACGTATATCAAGTGGTGTCATGGCCACATGACTAGTTTTTTGGATGAAACAGGCGACCATTTGATACGGCAGTGCTTCGAGTTTGAACAACTTTTTTTGGATTTGCTCTCTTTTCAACATCTTTTTACCAATTTCCTTATAGAGTGGAGTAGCGAAAGTATGATTTTTTTATCTACTCAGCAATGCCTCAATAATGAAGTGATTCTTTGTAAGGCAAAAAAAATTAAGGTCTACATTTTTTTCTCCCTTTTTTCTTTGAAGAACTGAATTAATTTATAATTTTCTTCATACATTTGTTTTTAAAGAATTTTGTGTTTATAGCTCAGACTACTGAGAAATGCGGCCTAAAATTCTCTAAAATTGGAAGATATTTTAAAATTAATTTGTGTGCTTAAAATGTAAAATTGTCCTTATCAGTCGTTATATCGAATAGGATAACAAATAAAGAATAATAAAATCGAATATTTGAAAAGTTTAATGTTTTTTCTAAACACAACTATTTGGTTGATCGGAAAGTAATTTTATTATTTTTATAAAAATGAAAGACGATTTTTGCATAGTAAATAAATATTTTGAATATTTTATTGAATTATATATTGTCTATTAGAGTGGGGCGATTAGTATGGAAGGAAAAAATTGTTAATGGGCGCTTCGCGTTTCTGATTCTTGGGATTGTACTGTGCAAAAAAGTCCACTAGACCATACGTCTACGGTGAAAATCGAGCTTCCAGATTTTGACTTGCAGTTTTCTCTCAGACTTTTGTCACGTTTTTTTTTTTGATATTTTGGCCTATAACAGCCAAACCATTGAGATTTTTGTCATAGTATTGGATCGAAAATCTCAATGGTTTGGCTGTTATAGGCTAAAATATCACAAAAAAAGTGACAAAAGTCTGAAAAAAAACTGCAAGTCAAAATCTGGAAGCTCGATTTTCACCGTAGACGTATGGTCTAGTGGACTTTTTTGCTCAGTACAATCCCAAGAATCAGAAACGCGAAGCGCCCATTAAGATGTTCAAATCGCCCCACCCTATTGTCTATTCTGTTAAAATACTTTTCACCGTCTTTGTGGCAAGTCCGGGTGATTTTTTACCTCCTTATTTGAAGTAAATCGATATCATTGGCCATAATACGCGCGAAGTCAGTGCAGCATTCTCCAGATTAGAAAGAGAGTCAAGTCGTATGGGTCTGGAAGTGAATGTAGATAAGACGAAATACTTATTGTCAATAAACAAACAGTCCCAGCGTCTTGGAAACCACTTTATACATAGTTGATAATACCTCCTTCGAGGTTGTGAAGGACTTCGTCTATCTGGGATCCAGCATAAACTCAACCAACGACATCAGCATTGAGATCAAACGAAGAATAACCCTTGCCAACAGGTGTTACTTTGGGCTCAGTAGGCAATTGAGAAGCAAAGCCCTCTTTCGACGAACGAAAATCACGCTCTATAAATCTCTCATCATGCCCGTCCTACTTTATGCATCACAAATCTAGACGCTGAGAGTTCAGATGAAAAACTTTAGATCTACGGACCAATCTGCGTCAATGGCCAGTATCAAATACGCTGTAATAATGAACTGTGATGCTCCAGTGAAAAAATATTCGATTCCGTACCCAGCGGCGGTCAACGCAGAAGAGGACAACCTGACGAATCTTGGAATTTCCAACTGGCGCCAGCAAGCGAGAGACAGAAATGGCTGCTCCAAATTCTTAGATGAGGCCAAGACCGACATACGGTTGTAGCGCCAATTAAGTAAGTAATTTGAAGTAAAGTTTTTACTGAGTACAACATTTTAAGAGACTGGAACAAAGTGATTATAAGCTGCCAGATCTTGGGCATATGGTGGGTGTGGCAGCATATCCCATTCAAGTTGTAAAAACAAAGAGCGCGTTTATAGTGGCGACTTGTTGCTTTGCCGAGCCGAGCTGAAAGCGCGTTAAGCTAAAAGCAGTTGGCAGTGCGTATAGTGCGCTCTTACTGCCGCTGACTTAATGCAGATGGTTTTTGACTACTTTAGGTTTGTTCGTGTATATTACGCTTCTTTTTTGTTTATTTTTGCAATCGAAGCATCATAAAATTCAAATGATTTCGTGTGTAGTTTTTGCTTTCCCTCAATCCAGCGAACAAGTGAAGTGACGTAAACGCGAAAAAAAGATGCTGAAATGCCATTTAAGCTACTGTAAGTAGCTTTAAGTCACTGACTTGTTGCAGCTGATTTGCTGAATATGCTTGTATATATTAGGTTTTTTTTTTATTTTTGCATTTGAAGCATCAAACAAGTCATGTGATTTCGTGTGTGCTTCTTGCTTTCCTCAAACTAGCGCACAATAAGAGACAAAAATGTGAAAAAACGATGCTGAAACGCACTTTAAGCCACTGTAAGTCGCTTTAAGTACTGACTTGTTGCAGCTGATTTTTGACTATTTTAAGTTTTTTTATAATATGCTTGTATATATTACGTTTTTTTTTTTGCATTTGAAGCATCAAACAAGTCATGTGATTTCGTGCGTGCTTCTTGCTCTCCTCAAACTTGCGCACAACAAGAGACAAAAATGTGAAAAAACGGTGCTGAAACGCACTTTAAGCCACTGGAAGTCGCTTTAAGTACTGACTTGTTGCAGCTGATTTTTGATTATTTGGAGTTTGTTTATAATATGTTAGTATATAGTTACCGAAATGCACAAAGGCCCTAAACGACATTTTACAATTTTACAAACAAAAACCATTTTGTAGTTTTTTTCGTATGTAGCTTAGGTACAAATAGATAGTTTAATGCGATCCTAGAGAAAAAATTTTTTGTTGTTAATTTTTCTCAAAATTATGTCACTTAGGGCAATCAATTTCGTGAAAAAATTATTGCTTTTTGCTATTATATGAGAAATAAGGCTTATTTCAATTGTAAATCACTTCAACATAAAAAATAATACAAAATGAGCTTAAGGGCCGATAAGAGTTTTTAAAGCGCAGAAAAACCCTATAGTAAAAGTTATATTTTAAAGGGACTGTTTATTTTAGGTAACTTATTTTTGTACATTATAATTATATCATTTCATTTCTTGACACAAGGTAAAAATGGTAAATTTTTGTAAAAGCTTTGACAATCATAACGCAATGACTTTGAGTTCTTGGAGATTGCCATACTTTTTCTGAGATAAAGGAAGTTGTTTTGCATGCAAAGGATCGGGTTCAACTGATTTGAAACGTTTTCTGGATTTTTGAGGAAGTGGTTCATATTCGAAAGTTATAAGTATTTTTATAAATATTATTCCTGATTCGTCGTATGCCAAGGCGCGTAACATTGGATCTCCAACATATCTACCTGTAATAATTTAATTTTGTAAGTTTTTGCGACTTTTTAAATTTAATATTTTTCGCATACCTGGCCGAATCGAATACCGAATGGCCGAATACCGTTGCGAGATGCTTACATAATTCAGGAAAAAAGGAAAAGCAGTTTAACGTGCCTCACGAATAAACTGTTGATATTGCGATGGTAGATGCATTTCTCTGTTTTTTATTTTTCGTTCTATTAGAGAGTTGGTGGAGTCACACTCCATTTGTGTATGTCCTTTGTCAACTTAGAAAGAAAGCAGCAAAGCGTTGGATAGTATAGCATTGCGGTTTTTGTAGTTACAGCCATCTGAATAAGTAGTAATATGATGAATTTAGGGTGTTTGTGTGATATTTCTTAGGTGATTAATAATTATCGTAGCAAAATTTGATGCCACAAGAGTTCCATTTGTCTGATAGTTATCTGATTTATACGCAGCTGCATTATATATTGTAAAACTATGCAGTTGTAGCTTCGATTTGTAATAGCGCATTTAGTAATAGCGATTTGTAATAGCGTTCAGTTGAGGGAGTAGTTTAGCATGTAGTAGCATGTCGATACAAAGTACCACACATAAACCAGAAAGAGTATGTGCAATATTCTTGCATTTCTCATTTCGCATTACCTCTATTTCTTATCGATTTTTCTTCACCCGAACCTATTTTATTGAATATCCAAACTCGATCTCGTGAAAATTTGAAAACACAAAATTGTCGCCAACTAGAAAAGCATATGCAAAGACATTTGTGTTAGTTAGGGCTTTTGTGCATAAAAGGATTTCACTACATGGAGATAGGGCTTTTGTGTTTTGGCTATAAAAACGTTGTTTTTCACTTCAGGACCATACAATTTTGTGCATATGTGTATTTCAGTATATGCTATCAGAATTTGCAAAAAACCCCCATTTTGAAAAAATTGTCGTTTGGGGGCCTTTGTACATTTTGATAAAGATATATTAAGTTTTTTTTGTTGATTTTTGCATTTGAAGCATCAAACAAGTCATGTGATTTCGTGTGTGTGCTTTTTGCTCTCCTCAAACTAGTGCACAACAAGAAACGAAAATGTGAAAAACTATGCTGAAATGCACTTTAAGCCACTGTAAGTCGCTTTAAGTCACTTGCTGTTACAGCTTGTTTCGACTTTTTGCAATTGTTTTCTGCTGTTTTTTATTGCCTTGTTGCTGCGTTTTTATTTCGAATTATTTTTTAGACAGAACAGAATAAAATAACAACATAAGAATTAGTGGGAAAAAAGTCAATCGGCTGAATTAGCGACTCATTGAAAGACTTCCCAAACATTTGCCCGAATGCGAACCTTATATTTACAATCATTGAATATAAACCATTTATACACTCAAAAAATTTAGAAGTAAAATTTCAACGAATGATATTAGCAAGCAAAATATTCGTACATTCTACAAATATTCGTACAATATACAAAGTATTTTTATTGTGATAACTTTACGAGTACATTCGTAAAATTTTTCTAATACCTGATGTAGGTATTATCTACGAATATATTTGTTTTATATACTAATGATATTCGTAAACAAAAATAAATCAATTCGTATTAGTGCATTGTACGAATGATTGTGTACATATAAAATATATTATTCGTAAATTTTTCGTTCGAATAACTTCGTCATTTCTTTCATTACATTCGTAGTATTTACTAATGCTTTCGTACTGTTTACGAATGAAAAATAATATTAGCAGAAACAATTCTTTCGTAGGTTGACCGTACGAATTATTTATTATATATATTATTAGTTGAGTTTAAGAAAATTGAAAACCGAAATCGTTCAGCCTTGTTTGTCAAACATCTAAAGAACATAAGGAACTGTATAATTGTAAAGTGACTGTAGCCTACTGGTAGAATACGTGGCCCGTAAGCTAAAGAGCCGAGGTTCAAACCCCAGCTCAGAAAGATTTTTTTTGTTGGCTGGTTTGTGGAACAACTAAAGAATATAAGGAACTGTATGATTGTAAAGTGACTGTAACCTACTGGTAGAATACGTGGCCCGTAACCTAAAGAGCCGAGGTTCAAACCCCAGCTCAGACAGAATTTTGTTTTTGCTGGTTTGTTGAACAACAACAGAATATAAGGAACTGTATGATTGTAAAGTGGCTGTAGCCTGCTGGTAGAGTGCGTGCCCCGTAAGCTAAAGAGCCGAAGTTCAAACCCCAGCTCAGACAAAATATTTTTTTTCGTTATAAGTTATTCTGATCATTCGTAGATGTAACAAATGTATTCATACAATATACATTTGTTTTTTTACGAATACGAATAAAATATTCGTAATATGTACTAATATACTTCGATTCTACGAATCTTATTCGTGGCAGAAAACTACGAATAAAATTCGTAGAATGGACGCAGTTATTATCCTATAGAAACAAACTGGTTTTTTTTTCAAAACAAGTAATTGAAAACCTAGTTTAAAAACATGTAGTTAGTAAGATAGTTTGAATTATATTAAGGCGAAACCCATTTTGATTTTTTGTGTTTTGAACATTTGAATATTTTGTCCAAAAATAATTTCGTAAAAAATTACTTTTTTATTTAATTTTTCTAATTAAACCTAAGAATTGGCGTTATCTGAGGATTAGTCCACCTTTTTTGCTCGTTCATTATCTCAATTTTATAATTCGTGTTTTTCGACTTTTTGGTTAAAAAAGATATCAGCGAAATCCAAAAATCCTGTCCCGATAATCGATTTCGAAAGTTAAGCTTCTTTTCGGGAATATTTGCCTTAGAAGAATATGACCGGCCTTTCATCTAAAAATGAACCTGCGTCACCAAGAGAATCAGAAGAGCATCACAAGAATTGATGCGATGAAGACTCACATTTTGGCAGCGCGTCAAATCGCATCCATCCTAAAGACCTCTTTGGGTCCGAAGGGTTCGGATAAGATTATGGTCAACCCAGAAGGCGATGTGACAGCCACTAATTGGCGTTGTCCTGCTTGCCTGCTTAAGGTTAAGGACTTCCGCATTTTTTATAGTAGTGGTGCTGCTCTCTTGCCGTAGCCAAGCAAACGAATCAGCGAACGATTCACATTGGAATCTATCTACAGCAGCTTGAATCCAATTGAAACTTTATCTGAGTTGAAGGCATGCCCGTTTACAAAAAATCCACATTAATTTATTTTTACCTTTGCTGCTGTACCCAGATCCTTAATTGTTTGTGTTTTTCCCAACTTGAAATTAAATTATATTCATTGGATCAGTTTCTAATAACTAAGATATTTATATATCTTGTATGGTATAATTGTATGGTTATCCATCTCAGAAGGTTAACATTGAACATATAAAAATGTTGGAAACCAAATTTTTTGTATTTAGTTTATTAAAAACATATTAATAATTGATTATTTATTTAATTCAAACAGTTAAATAAAAATCAATTGAAATTAGAGAACCATTAAAGACTGTTCTCTTTCTTTTGTTAAATTTATTAGTATCTCTTTAATAGCCTCAAGATAGTAAAAAGTTGAAAAATAATATTCGGTTAAATCGTTACGATATATTTGAAGAAAGCTTTTATGTTTTAAAATTCATTTTCAATAAGTGCAAAATTAACTAGTTTTTAATGGATTTATTTTAAACCAATTAACAACTAATTTAAAATCAACTAGTTTCCAAGTAGTTGAAAATATATACAAACGAAGTCAATTGACTTATTAAGCGGACATCGCCATACAAAATATGTGAGTTCGTTCTATGGAGAAAAAAGTCAAAATTTCAACCAGTTGTGGTTGATAACAAACTACTTTTTCAATTCATTTTAAATTAATTGATTTTCCTATAGGGTAGTAATATTTACTCACAAAATTTTTTGAGTGTATGTGTGAGTTTGCATGCATTACACACACTCGTTGATAGCTTCATTAGCCAACATCTAACTATTTTGATATTTTGCATGCACATGCATGATGTCAAATGATTGATTTTTGTACAACAAATGAAAAAATTTAGAAGAAAATCAAAAGCTACTAATCGCTAATTTAAATTTGTTCACCCACTTGCTTTTGATTCCAAGAAAAAACGAAGAAAAGGCGCAACAGCAAAAAAAAATATACGTACCTTTGTATTTTATTGAAGTTTTCCTTATTGCTCTACCTTTTTATATGTTATTTAATGAAAATAATAAGTAAGCATCGTGCAAATAAAGCTTAAGTCTGCGGACAGACTAAGCGCTGATGCAAGCAGGCAGGCGCAGGCAGGTACCGGCTCAGTAAATAAGCCGTGCAGAGTGAATGCGAGCAGGTCTAATCAGATCAGTGTGAGAAAAAGTTTGTTATTTATTTTTTTCCCCTTATGCTTTCTATTTTGCATCCTCCGCTAATGACGTTTATGAAAATTTTTTATTTTCTATACATAAATAGCGCACTCTTTTTAAAAGAGTTACAACTCAAAAAATGTAATTTTCAGGAAGAGCAAACAACAATTTTTTCTTCAAGGGACTCCATACAAAAAAAAGAGACAAAACGATTTTTTTTTTAATTAAAGACTAAGATTATGTGTACAAAATTAAGATAGCCGATGTATATGATCACTACAAATAGTCTTACACGAAAAAGTATATATGTAAACATATTGAGTTGTGACTCTTTTGAAGAGAGTGTGCGATGTATGAAGTGTGGCCACTAGGCCAGCTTAGAATTGCACTGAGAATTTCAAACTAAAATTAGCGTTTCCTTCGGTGGCTAGAAATGTTCCATTGGCCGATAAAATAACTCTCCAGAAATTTTATCCAAATTGGACACCGATAAAGTCAGGCTCATTGCGATTTAATCTCATTACATTGGTATAAAATAAAAGGGCGAAAATGAGGTGTTTCGTCATTAAAATGTGTATTAAAATTCTGTAAACTGATTAAATCATTCTATACTTTTAATCAATAGCAGATTCAAATACCTTTACGACGTGTCAACGGTGAGAAAAATCGGATGAAAATTGCCAGAGTTGTGATATTTCACTTTTCGAAAAAATTCTATTTTCTTTCTTGTTGTAATAAAAAAAATCGTAAAAATCCAAATTTTAAAAAATTGCAATGAAATATTGTTGAAAAATTTTTTCAATTTTTTTTAAACAACACTTAATACAAATACAAAAAATTGTGTCATTTATTTGAATAACTTGGTCGTTATGGAATTTTTTATTAGAAGTGTACCCTTTTGAAAATGTCGAGTTTGAGTACTTTTACGAAAAAAATTCTCAAAAATCCAAAAATGCAAAATGTTAACCAATTACAACAATAATGCTTAAAGCATAATCTTGAGCTCTTTTGTGCACAAAATTAAAAAAAAACCAAAATCCTAACAAAAAAGTTATAGCTGGTGAAACTTGAGTTTTTTTTCTTCAAAAATCCGCAAAGTGCCTGTTTCTGGCATTTCGAACACGTTATATCTCATTTGAAATGACTTTAAAATTAATGCTTTTTAAATAATTTTGATTTTTATTTTACAAAAATTTTGGAATTTGAGGGCTGCCAACATATTAGACCCTAGTTTACTGTTCAAAATATTAAAAAAAAAAAATGCAAAACCAAGCAATTTAATTTTTTATTGTTTTATTTGTTTTATATGTATTTCTTTTGTTTCTTACATGCCCAACAATTGCCCATTCGATCAATCTATCATTTTCGCGTGCACAACTTATCATCAACAACAACACAATCTAAATCGCCGTTAACCAAATTTGTTAATACCCACCAAAAACGACTCCACACTCACATAAAAATGTGCGCGGTCGGTGCTGTCGATATTTGTTTCGTTCAACTCATTGTTGTTGTGTAATGCTTTTGTTGTAATTGGTCTTGTATTCTAAAGATAATAAAAAACGCAGTTTACTTAAAAAATTACAAAAAACAACACAAAACGAACAAATTCAGTTGCGAGAAACCAGGCTGGTGCAACCTGATCTGAACTAATCTGATCTGACCTGCCTGCTTCCACTCTGCACACTTCGAGCAGGTTTATATGAAATCGTATGAAGCGAGTTTTCTCGCACTGATACAAGTAAGCAAACCTACCTGCCTGCCTGCCTGCCTGCCTGCCTGCTTCAGCGTTTACTCTGTCCGCAGACGAACGCGTGCAAACCGTGCGAGCGAGCGAGAAAGCAACAATCGGCACTCTGAATACCAGCGCACAAGTCGCTTTAAGCTGCTTGTTCGGCTGGCGCTATACGCACTTTGAGCTTATTTCATATGATTGCACGTGCCGCGTTTTTAAGCTTTCCCTCTCGGTTCGGCTCGGCAAAGCAAAGCATGGATAGTTAACAAACTTGTATGAGGTCTTGCATTATTTTGGTGGCACACTTCACCTTTTCTTTTGATCAATTCTGACCTTCTCTGTTTGATTGAATTTGACTTTACTTCGTTGTGTTGAAAAACAAACTCAATACCATCTCAGTTCAAAAATGCATAATTTTATTTATGTTTGAGTAGAAAATCACAAAAGTCAACGCGATGGCACAAATTGCTTTCCGTAAAAACATGGGAAACCCATATGTCGAGCTTTGAGATAAAACCTAGGCGTTTTAAATGATCACGAACTGTCACATTCGATAAATTTTATCTCTGAGCGATTTCACGGGTCATTATTCGTCGACTTGAATCAAGAAATGCTTTTTTTGTGCATTTTCCCGCTTCAACTGGCTTTCCAGAACGTGGTGCATCTTCAACATAAAAATTCCAGGATCAAAATTAAATAAATCAATTTTGGCACTGGCGTTCTGTCACTACATCCTTTCCAAACATATCGGATAATTTTTTCGTGCTTGAATAGCATTTTTACCTTTTCGATAATAATAAAATAAAATATTTTAAAAATGCTGCTTTTCACTTTCTATATTTGAAAGGGCACCAATCAAAAACTCCTGCGCAGAATCGTTCGAACATTCTCACAAACAAACCTTACTACATCAGCTGTCAAAATTTATTATGATTATGCGGCTTAAGTGTGAAGTTAGCTATGAAAAAATACGCTCAAGTCCTCTATTGGAAAAAGTATGAAATTACTTTCTAAACAACCCAATTAATTGACAAAGTCAAAGTATTTTCAATATTTTTTTAGAAGCGGTAAAATAGAGTGTTTTTAAAAATTTTAAATACTCGTATCTATAAAACTACAAGAGGGACCAGCTATTTTTAATATGTCATAAATTTTGTAAGAATATGGACTAATGAAGTGCATGCAATTTTTTCTCCAACTCGTATTAAAGTTGCTTTACTTATTTTTAATGTGAGAAAAACCCGCAAAAATGCTAAAATCAATATAGCGCAATTTCTCGAAAAAGCCAGCCAATCTGAGAAAAATTAATACGCAATTGAATTTCTCACTCTCGAATTATATAGAAATTACTCTGTAATTTCCGGTCAGCAAAATCAATGTTTAGCTGTGTAATTGATTACCATCAATAAACAAAAATAGACAAAAAGTAATAAGCAAAGTCATATCTTATAGTTATCAATCAAAACACAACTTATTTCTTTTATAATGATAGTAATAGTAATGATGGTAAACAACAAGCATTGTTTATAAAGCAGACATTCGGAAAAAGAACTTGACAAAATTAATATAAAAATTGAAAATGGAATGCTAGAATGGAAAAATATATTATATATAAAATTATTAACGTATATGTGCAAATCTTGCTACACATTTGGAAATTTATGTTGAATAACTTTTATGCTAAGATTAAACCCTTGAATCTCTTGGAAAAGTTTGCATCACGCAAACGTCAGTAATTTAGGACTTTCACAAAGTTTTTCTAAGAAGTTTCAATCTTGCAAACATGTGATATTTTTCATTACGTCAAAGATTCTATATAAGTTTGTTTCATAACATAAGATATAAACGCACACATCTATCAGATACACATAATCTGTACAATCAGCAAAACATTAAGTTGACAAAATTAAAAAAAATCATCTAGAGTTGCCATCACCAAAGTTCGATATCCTTCAAGAAATCACGTTGTTGTGCTTCATCAATAGCCAGAGACAAGCGATATGCGACATGCGAGCGATGTCGTCAATGTTTCCACGCGCACGTTATAGTGTTTTTTTTCTGGAATTCTCACAAAATCGCAAAGATATCAGAGTGAAGAACTAAAAAAAATGAACGATGCAATGTGATATTGTTTATTTTTCATGCGCATACAAAAAAGATATGCAAAAACGGAGTTAAGAAAAAATACAACATCAAAATCGAGTCAAATGAAAAAGTTAATATTTTATTCTACTGTTGTTGTTGTTCTTGTTGTTGTAACTGTTGCTTGCGTAAGCGTAAGTAACAAAAAAAAATAAAAAAGGCCACATCAGCAAAAGATACAATTTCTCCACACTGCACAGTGGTTCCGACCTAGAACAAATGCTTTTATATATATGTGCACAGAGCCGCAGCCAAGGGGGTTTTCGGGGTTCAAACCTCGTCAAGTAATTATTCTACCATGATTTAATTAAATAAAAATATCAACACTGGATCAATAAATCTGCATTTTATTTTTAAATTAAATCGTGCACTTTTTAAGATACCCTTTATTTGATTTTGTCTCAGCAACGCTGTTTGAATGTGTGCGAAAATGTAGGAAAGAAAAAGCTACTACAACCACACGGCTCAGTTTTTTTTCACTCTCGCATTCTACTCTCACGCAGCAACGCTGGTAAATAGAGCGAATGTGTGAGCAGAATGTGTTGCTTTGTATTTTGATGCTGTATATCAGCATCACTAGCTGTTATACCCGCTGTTACTCGAGAGTAATTTATATAAACATCTAATATATAAAATTCTTCTGTCACGGGGTGCGTAATCGAACTCCTCCGAAACGGCTCGACCGATTTTCATGAAATTTTGTATGTATATTTTGTAGGTATGAGAATAGGTCGTAAAGTATATTTCAACCTCCTACTAACAGTGGGCGTGGCACCTCCCATACAACCCAAATTTGCGATATCGAATATCTTTGGAGTTATAAGCCGCTTAGCCTCGGAATTCGGTATTTGACAATTTACACGTGCCGCTTCGCAGATAAAATTTTGTGAGAGTTGGACAAGGGGGCGTGGCACCTCCCATACAACCCAAATTTGCGATATCGAATAGCTTTGGAGTTATAGGCCGCACATCCTTGGAATTCGAAATTCGACCACAATTTACACGTGGCGTTTTACTGATAAAATTTTATGGGAGTTGGACAAAGGGGCGTGGCACCTCTTATACAACCCAAATTTGCGATATCGAATAGCTTTTGAGTCAATCAAACAAAGCAAACAAAGCCTCGGAATTCAGCATTCGAACTCAATTTACACATGCAGTTTTACTGATAACTTTGTATGGCGTTGGACAAGGGGGCGTGTCACCTCCCATGCAACCAAAATTTGAGAAATTCTACAGCTTTTGAGTTATAGGTCGCACAGCCATGGAATTGAGTATTCGACCACAATTTACATATACAGTTTCACTGATAACATTTTATTCGCGTTTGGCAACGGGGCCGCGGCAGCAACGCGCCGGGTTTAAGCTATCTATATATATAAAATGGAATGTGTGTTTGTTTATTTGTTTGTTTGTACCTTATAGGAGACCAAACCTCTGGACCGATCTTCCTGAAAATTTCACAGCATTTAACTGGGACTCTGGCATGATTAATAGGGTACTTTTTCGACCGCGCCCACTTTTACGCCCACTTTTTTAATTTAGATACTTACTTATACCACTAACAATGTTTGCTATACAAAATACTTTTTTTGTAATATGTATTTACCTAAAGTTTTATATAGTTTTTATCTACAGGTAAGGTAGCCATAGATTTTTTATTACCAAATCCCCCTTTTTCGCCCCATTTTACTTTAATTATAATAAATCTGCTTTCAATCTATATATATAAAAATGAATGTCTGTCTGTTTGTTTGTTTGTTTGTGCTTTATAGGAGGCCAAACCCTTGGACCGATCTTCCTGAAACTTTCACAGCATTTACTATGAATCTGGAAAGAATAAAAGGCTATATGAAGTTTTTATTTGACAAAGGGGCGTGGCACTGCCCATATAACCTAAAAATTTAGATCGCCATATTTTGGGCATTTTTTGACCTACGTTGATGCTATTTGGTACATATGGTATTGGCATAGTTAGGAATACGTACCAGGAGAAAAGTGGGTGGGACCACGCCACTTTTTAGGAAAATTAAAAATTGCAATATAGTCTTAACTACTGTACCGATCATCATTAAATTTTCACAATAGGATATTCTTACGAAATAATAAATTCTTGACTATATAAAGTTGTGAGTGGACGAAGGCGCGTGGCCTCGCCCATATAACCCAAATTTTAAAATCGTCATATCTTGGGCATTTTTTGACCAACGGCGGCAGTATTTGCTATATATGGTATTAGCATGAATAGAAATACGTACCAAAAGAAAAGTGGGCGGAGCACGCCCCTTTGTTTGCGATATATTGGAGGCTGGACCTGATAACCGATCTTAAATTTTCACAGCGTTCAGCTTTGACTCAGGAATACTTATTACATGATAATATTTTTCGACCATGCACACTTCTGCACCTACTTTTTTTACTACGTTTATAAACGGCTATACCACAAATCATGTCATTAAAATCATTAAAATACATATTAATTAAAATAGTGGGGTAGCTCAATTCTCTTTCTTCTACCACTGTCTTCAAAACAGCTGATTTTATAATACGTGTTAATTAAAATAGAGAGTGGGGTAACCCCATTCTCATTCTCCCACAACAGACTGCGAAACAGCTGATTGTGTAATTGCTGCTTTTTGATTGGTCTAAAAATAAAAAGGGGGAGCATGAAGCAAATTACATGCGATTCAGCGCTGAATTCTAATTGGTTTACAACAAAAAAAGAGGCGAAGCATTGCAATAATTAAATTAAATAAATAAATTTTTGTAAATACATAAATACTTTTAATTTTATTTTAAACGAGGGGGTAGCGAACCACACCGGGTTCAGCTAGTTTTAATATACATTTCTCGATTAAATGTTTTTTAAATTCTGGAATAATCAAAAACGGAAAGGTAATGGAATGAACTTTAATCCAAATAGATTTGGGAAATTTTGGTAGTTGGCGGTGCCATCCCTTGCTGTGAGCTAATTGAATTCGAAGAAGGGGTACGAAAAACTTTTTAAAATGCAAATTTTTTAAGAAAGGAAATGTAACAAGTATACAAAGATTTTTTTTAGATTTTCCCAGCGTGTTTTTTGGCTGCTGCAGGTTTTTGAAAATAACATCAAAAAATCACGGCGGGCGTGATTTTGGCTCGTTGGAACGTCTGAAAAAAAATAAAAACGGGGTTTTAATCAGCATCGAAGCTGCTATAGATTGAACTTAAATGAAAAAATTCCTTGAAAACCAAAAAATACTTTACCGATCGCTCTATCCGTAGTTAAATCTATAGAGTTTTATGAGTACAATAACATAGTAGAATTTCAGAACGATCAGTCTAGTGTTTTTTTTTTATCACGCCCGCCAACTCAAAAAATGTGATTTCTAGAAAAAGCTCTTTGAAGTTTTTTGTTTTTAAAGTCTGACGCTCTGCGTTTAAAAGCTTCACCATTTAACATAAAAACTAATTTCTAATTTTATATCATTAAAAATTGATTCTTTGAGGTCTTTTGAACCAACATATATCATAAAAAATCGATTTTTTTAAAATTCAGGGGTGTACTGTCCCCGGGTGTACTGTTAAACGAGCAAAATCACCTTTTCAACAATATAAAAGTTATGTTGGGACTCAATGGGTTCTTGAGATATGGACATGTTAATATCTAAACAAAAATTTATATTAAAAAATATATTGAGCTTTTTAACAAAAACAAAAAATTTGAATGAAATGTATTTAAAAACAGCGGAGATATTTTTTATCAAGTCAAAACTTTGATTTTCATATAATTTTTTCTCATTCTTAGGTATGTAAGTGCAGATATGTGAGTGTTTTTGATTTCAAAATAACAAAAATTTTGTAAAATTAAATACACAAAAAACTCCGATGGCAAAAGGTATAATAATAACAAAACTACAGTTAGTTGAAATATTTTAGAGGGGGTGTGACAAAAACTATGTATGCAACAATTGAATTTAGGATATACTTAATATGTATACTTATAAAAATAAAAAAATAAACTGGCCATTTCAGCCCTTGGAAGGACTTTGACCTAGCTTCTATTGATCAATTGTGTTGTGCGTGTTATTAAATGTTTGAACACAAATGATCGAGAACTGAGAGAGGTGACGGCCGAACAGAAAAATTAACTCAATTGAAAAAACTTTCTGTCTGAGCTGGAATTGAACCCGGGCTACCGCGGTTCTTTGAATAAAAATTATATTGTGCTCTTGGTATGAACCAGATCTTTCAAATTATATTAAAATGCATTCGAATGTTTTGTCTAAAAGTCAGTGAAAAGGGGGCTAAAGTTTTGTGTTTAAGTAATAATATATAGATTAACCCATTAACTTAACGATATGCCATTTCAGACACTTTCTTTTTAAATAAAAAAAAAAATGATTTTTTAACTTTTTCAATTTGAAAAATACAATAAGAAGATAATTAAATTTTAAAGTAATTTTCCACTTAAGATACACTTTAAAACACATAGTTTTGGTTCCAATATTTTTCATACATACATACAAGAATAAAGTTTAAAAGAGCCTGGAATTGTCTTTTCTTGGACGATAGCAGGTTAGAAAGAAAAATGTCACAGACTATATTTTGTTCAATTAAGTCAAGTATTAATTTTTACACATTCTATTTAAAAATCTTCTCACATCCCTAGAAATTTTGCTAAAATTACAAAATATATTTAAAAACAAAATAGTCTTATAAATTTGTTTAATTGTTAAAAAATATGTTTACTTTTCAAAATAATTTAACAAAAAACTTAATTTTAATAACGATCTACAACAATATAATTTTATCAATTTATTTATAAAAATATGAAATTAAACCAACGAAAATTCATGATTTGAACAGTTAAAGTTTTGAACAAAAAATATGGTTTAATTAAATGAATATTTAAAAATATCAAATTGACCACAAGAGCCCAAGCACAATAAAATGCAAAAAATATGTTTATATAATAATATTAAAATATTAAATAATATTGTTTTCACAAAATATGTATATTCTTGTAGTAAACAAATAATTTAAAAAAGAAAACATTTTAAATATGTAGAAATTTTTTTTTTTTTTAAATGATCTCCACGATTTTGGAGAATTGTGTTAAAATAATGTCCGTATAATTTTCTGCAACTATTTAAATAATCTTCATCTTACTAATCTTAGCTTACTAGTTTGAAAAAATGTCGCAAATACAAAATTTGAGAAACCGAATTATTTTTAAATTTATATTGGTAATGGTGAACTTTTGCTTCTTAAAGTAGATTTAGAAATTATTTTTAGAATCTTCTTTTTTATTAAATACTAGCTGAAACCCGGTGTAAATTAAGGTCGAATACTGAATTTCGATGCAAATTTGGGTCAAATAAGAGGTCCCTTGGCAAACGCCCATAAAATTTAATCAATGAAGTGGCATGTGTACATTTAGGTCGAATACTGAGTCCCGAAGCTGTGCGACAAAAAACTCAGAAGCTATTCGATATCGCAAATTTGGGTTCTATGGGAGGTGTCACTCTCCCTTGTCCAACGCCCAAAAAATGTTACCAATGAAAGTGCATGTGTAAATTCACATCGAATACTGAATTCCGACGCTGTGTGACCTATAATTCCAAAGCTATTTGATAGCACAAATCTGGGTTGTATGGGAGATGCCAGTCCCCCTTTTCCTACGCCCATAAAATGTTATTAAAGAAACTGCATGTATGAATTGAGGTCGAATACTGAATTCTGACGCTGTGTTACACATAACTTTAAAGCAATTCGATTCTGCATGTTTGGGTTGTATTTGTCCAACACCATAAAATGTTTTCAGTAAAACTGCATGTGTAAATTTAGGCCGATTACAGAATTTCGATGCTGTGCGACCTATAATTTCAAATCTATTCGATAGCACAAATTTTAATTGTATGGGGGGAGGTGAAACTTCACCGTTTCCAACGCCCATAAAATGTTAATGAAACTGCATGCATAAATTGATGTCTAATACTGAATTCCGATGCTGTGTGACCTGTTACTCCAAAACTATTCGATATCGCAAGTTTTGGTTGTATCGGAGGTTCCACTCCCCCTTGTTTAAATCCCATAAAATGTCATCAGTGGAACGACATGTGTAAATTGTGGTTGAATATCGATTTTCGAGGCTGTGCAACCCATAACTCCAAAGCAATTTGATATCGCGAATTTTTTTTAATTTTTGTGGGCGGTAAAAGTGGGTGTGGCAATTTTTTCTTAAACCATCTCGTACTCGAAACAAATCCACTGCCAACATTTTAGCTCGATCGGACCAGTAATTTCGAAGTATCTTCATCTTTTCTTAAAAGTAGGAGTAGCTATAGTGGGACTACGCCCATTTTAAGTATAGTTACCGATAGTTATTATACGAACTTAATTACCAAATTTTAGTTTAATACGACAAAAATTGTCTTAAAAATAGCGTTTTTATTGATTTGTGGACGGTAAAAGGGGGTGTGGCAAATTTTAAATATGCCTTTATTGTTCGCGTAAGTGCAAGCAATAATTTGACAAAGTTTTATCGCAATCGGATAAGCGGTATTGCAGCGCATAGCGAACGAACAAACAAACATTCATTTTTATATATTAGATTTTTATAATATGCTCAGTTGTTGTATAAGTTATTTGAATTAATTTTTTATACCTTCGAACCCTATGGGAGGTTTGAACACCGGACGTTCAACCCTTGGCTACTAGGAGTTTATATTTTGAGACAAAATTTCCTGCAAGTATTATTTAGACGTGATTGAAGCTGTCTTCAAGAAACGTCCGAAAAAGGGTCTTCCCTTGGGTTTTGGGTTAATCTAATGTACATAAGTAAAAAAAAATATTTATGAGTAGGTTTTTTGCACTATCAGCAAATATGGCTTCTGTTTAGTAATAATACAATTTATGACGTCACAATTCAACATCAATATTATTTTTCTTATGACTTTTTACAGAACCACTGTGCACTGCCTCGCCTGGATATAATCTAATGGGAAGGTTCAACAATCGAAGTATGAAGCAGAAGAAGAAGAGGAAGAAGAGGAAGAAGAGAAAGAAGAAGAAGAGGAAGAAGAAGAGAAAGAAGAAGAAGAGGAAGTTCGACGAGAGCAAGGCAAACACATATTGATAGTTAGTCGAATGAATGAATGAATGCCTGGACAAATGCAGCACTGAAAGAACGAACTACTTTATTTACTACTTATTTATTTATTTATGTATTTACTTAATAAGAGCTTTCGTGGTTGACAACAGTTACTTTTTATTGTATAGACATATTATTGATTGTTCCTAATATCAATAACAATGCATAGAGATTGATAAAAATTCGAACAAAAACCATCGATGCTCAAATTTCGTGAATAGCTTTTGTATGTTAAAGTTGCAAATTGTTAACTTCAATGCTTTAACCAATATTTTTCTTTGTTTAAAAAAAAAAGTAGATAATTCAATTCAAGAAACTTGTCTTTCTCTTTTATTTATGACGCAGCGAATATCGTTAATCTTTCTGAAAAAAAAATCATGAATCATGACAATTAAACGTTGTAGTCGTTAGAAAAAAATTGCAATTTCAGTTACAAAAAATTAAACTAAAAAATCTTTTAAAAGCTGCGTCATAGCATTACAAAGCTTTCAACAATACCAAAAAAAGTATAATTTCAATTTTACTCTAGAGAATTTTGTGTCATTTTAAAAGACAAAACTTTAAGTAATTTTAACCTTATTTGAATAAGTCGCAGTTTTTTTAAATAATTCTCCACATTTTAATTATGTTAGATTAATGCTAAGCTTTGTGCTAATGTTATGTTTGTGTTATGTAAACGTTATGTTAATGAAATGTTAATATTATATTTTAATGAATTTAAGAAGCACGCCAGAACTTGTTTCTTTTATTTTATTCGTATCTATCATTCTTTTAATTAATTTATTTTAGTAATTTTTTTAATTCTTTAAAAACAGAAAACGGATACATTTATGCTAGCAGAGCTCGTTTAGAACTAAATCTATTTATTAAAAACATTCCTGTCTTGATCTGATAAACAATTTTAATAGTTTGTAAGATAAAATTATTTCAATATGTTTAAGATGTTGATTCGTTAAACAAATGTAAAGGTCTAGTTAATGCATTTATATTTATATGATTAAGTAATCAATCAATACTTTTTATTATGGTGCCTAACTTTTTTTAGCTTTCTTCATAAAACTTTCGAGTGTTTTTTAAAAAAATCTTCATAGGCAACTATCTTCGACTGGATCGCAGTTAAAATACCCCACAGCCGTATTTTAGTTCATTCGAAATCTTGAATGTGGTATTATTTTGGTGACATTGTTTATATTGGGCGTGGTTTTTATCCACATTTTTCATATTTGAAACTCTTATTATTAACTTTTTATAAACTTTAATTTTGTTGGAATTTATAAAGGTTTTAATATGTATTATTATGACGTCATTTTGTATGGGAGGTGGACGGAATTTTTAGTTTTGATGTAGAATTACGTCATTCTCGGAGGTCAGTAGGGTGGTTGATTGCGATCAGAAATCAGTTCTTATGTCACACTTTGAGCCTTGGTGTGCTTAAAGTACTGAACGTACAATGTTGATTTAAGCACTTGCTGGTCTGGTTGATCCTTACTGGGAGAAAAATTCATGTTTGAACTCTCTAACTTATATAAATTTTACACAATTTCATGAAATATAAAATCAACATTTGATGTTTTTGTTTGCTTTGCGCATGGTTTTTGTTTAAGGTAATAAAATCTATAGACCACATTTGTTCTTGTATATGATACAATCAATGTATTACCGAAATTGTAATACCGATCATTCTAACAGGAAATTTCAACTTAGATATATCACAGCCGGAAAATGAGAAGTTTTTACGTTTTAGGAATTTAAATTACAACTTGAACCTCTGATCTTATTAATATTAGTAAGATATATTAGCAAGATTAGTAAGATTATATATATATATAAGCTGTCACAAATATATTTCCTGCTTTTCTTATCATAAACCAATTTTAATAAAAATTTTCAATAATAATAACTAAATTTTATCTTGTACTGTATAAAAAGCCATAAGTACTTAAAATGATATATTATAAATTGTACTACCTTTTGACTTATGAAATTATACTGTTCGTCTGTTGTAATTATTAATATATGATATGCAAAAAAATAAAAAACTGTACCAACTTTTTCTATGTTTTAGTATCAATAAGAAGTATATAACTCGAGTGTTATTAATTTAAGTGTTATATAATTCTACGTCTTGTGTTACGACCTAGTCGAAGTGCTATATATTTTTTTTAACAAGTGCATAGTTTTTTTAGTTTGGAACATCAAGTGCATAGTTCTAGTGCAAAGCTTCCAAAATTTGAAGTAATTGTACTAATTTTTGCTGGAATTTTGGAATTTAAGGAGAATTTACTGATTTCTTAAAGTCACTTTATATAGGAGGTAGCCATAGTTTTCATCCGATTTTTACAAATCTTTATATATTAAATTTTTCTGTTCATGGCTTTGTCACTGAACTCTTCCTAAACGGCTAAACCGATTTTGATGATATTCGGTGTGTGCGGCTGGACCTGTAGATGGTTTAGGTCTAAAGTTTGACCCAGTAGGTGGCGCTGTCGTTGCTGTGGCAGCGTTTAAAGGGGTATTTGAGAGTATATTTTAGAAACTAATTGAGAAATGGTCATGATTCTTTCACTATACCATTACTTGTTATGCAAATAAAATTACAAAAATACAAAATAAATAAAAATAAACAAAAAATTTTACATTTTTATGATAGGCTAGATTTTTCGATCGCATTACAACGTTTTTAAACGTTAAAGACGTTCTTAAATTTTTAAGATAGAAACTTTGAATCAGCCCTACATTTAAACATACCATATGAAAGAACATTAAAAAAATCCATTTTTGGTTTTGAATATTTTTTCAACAACAAATACTTTTAGCAAAGTTTTTTGCGAAATAAAGAAATTCGTTAAGGCTTTTTTTAAAAAAATTATAAAAATTAGAAGGGAAACGAAAATGAAAAGGATTGAAACACGATTGGACGGACAATTAAACAAATTTAAAAAAAAAATTGAATGCAATCCTTTGTAACATGACACAGTTTTTCACATTCCAAGCCAGCACATTCATTTTTGCTTGATTTTTCTTTCTATTTCACTAAAAAATTAAAATTAGTACAAAAAACTTTTTGTGTGTTTCAGGTACGAAATTTTTTGTGGTATCAATTTCTTAGAAAACGAAATTTTTCTAATAAAAGACATCTAAACCAAGAATGTTACTTACCCACAAAGGTATGCAATTACCAAATTGCAATAATATAGCACTTCAGGAAGTTATTAAACACATACTAAGGAAAGTTTTAACATTTAAAAGAGGGCGTGGCACCTCCCAACAGCCGAAATTTTCGATATCGAATGGCTCTGAAATTATAGGTCGCACTGCTTCGGAATCCGGATTCGAACACAATTTACACGTGCCGTTTCACTAATAACATTTTATGGGCTTTGGACCAGGGGGCGTGTCACCTCCCATACAATCGAAATTTGCTATATCGAATAGCTTTGGAGTTTAGAATTCGATATTCGACTGTTTCGACACGTGCCGTTTCACTGATAACATTTTATGGGTGTTGGACAAGGGGGGTGGCATCAACGCGCTACGAAAAAGGTTAAAGCTTATGAGCAAAATTTGAAGATGCTAGATTAATTTTTGTGGAATCTAATTTCAGTCACAGTTTTTGTAAAGTATCTTTGTATGGGAGGTAGGCGTAGCTTTTTCCGATTTGGCTTATTTCATGTTATGTTATGTAATGTAATGTAATGTAATGTAATGTAATGTAATGTTATGTTATGTTATGTTATGTTATGTTATGTTATGTTATGTTATGTTATGTTATGTTATGTTATGTTATGTTATGTTATGTTATGTTATGTTATGTTATGTTATGTCATGTCATGTCATGTCATGTCTATAAGGAAGATTTTTATATAATAAACCCAAATATTCGTAATTACTCTAGACATACAACTGCATTCTTAGAGACAAATAGGGGACGTTAAAATTATATAGAAAATTTTAAAACAAAACTCAGTTATATTAATAGTTTTGTATGAAAAAATAGATTTTTAGCCATAACTTTGGATTGGAAAAAGATATTGGGGTAATTTTCACACATTAATTATTTTTGAGACTTGAATTTTTTTTAAAAAATATAAAAACGTTTTGGAAAAAATAAATTTCGCGAAAAAAATCAAAGGAGGTACGTACCCTTGTGGTTTTGATGACAAAAACAGTAAAATAATTTTTGCGCTTAGCTATAAGAATTTTTGCAAATAAATGCTATGTCATATGAAAGGTAGCCAGATGTGCAATTTTTAATTGATTTTATTTTTACAACAACAACAATTTTTGAGTCATTTTTTGAGTAAAAAGTCAATATTTTGGACCTTTTTTGACATAATCATAAAATATATATACACTGACCTAACGGTACAGTTCAACCTATTTTTGTGAAGTGATTTTATTGAAGTTTTGAACAAAAAAAATTTGAATGAAATATATTAATGGACAGCGGAGATATTTGCGTCGAAAGACCAAACTTTGATTTTCATGTCGTTTTTTTCTCATTCTTAGGTAACGATATTTTATGAAAAAGTCGTTGTACTGACAATTTCTCCAATTTTGAAGATATGTGAGTGTTTTGATGTCAAAATAACAAACATTTTTTAAAATTAAATACACAAAAATCTCAGATAGTAAAAGGTTTTAGAATAACAAAATTACCGTTATTTGAAAAAGTTCAGAGGGGGCGTGGCAAAAACTAAGTATGTAACATTTTAAGTTGGGATAAACTTAATATGTGTAACTAGTTTGAGCGAAATTCGTTGAGTCGTTTAGATTTGTATAAAGGCCAAACAAACACACAAACAAACAAACAAAAAGAAAATGAGTTTTATTACTATAGATAGTCAATTGTATGAAAAAATAGATTTTTAGCCATAACTTTTGATTGGAAAGAGATATTGGGGTAATTTTTTCACATAAATTATTTTCGAAACTTGACTTTTTGTAAAAAATATAAAAACAACATTTCGGAAAAAATAAAATTCGCGAAAAAATCAAAAGGGGTACCCTTGTAGTTTTTATGACAAAAACAGTAAAATAATTTTTGCGCTTGGCTGGAAGAATTTTTGGAAAAAATGCTATGTCATATGAAAGGTAGCCAGATGTGCAATTTTTAATTGATTTCAATTTTACAACAACAATTTTTGAGGCATTTTTGAGTAAAAAGTCAATATTTGGGACCATTTTTGACATAGTCATAAAACATATATGTCATGTCATGTCATATCATCATATATGTTTTATGATTATGATTATGTCATGTCATGTCATGTCATGTTATGTTATGAAATGTAATGTAATGTAATGTAATGAATTGTAATGTAATGTAATGTAATGTAATGTAGTGTAATGTAATGTAATGTTATGTAATGTTATGTTATGTTATGTTATGTTATGTTATGTTATGTTATGTTATGTTATGTTATGTTATGTTATGTTATGTTATGTTATGTTATGTTATGTTATGTTATGTTATGTTATGTTATGTTATGTTATGTTATGTTATGTTATGTTATGTTATGTTATGTTATGTTATGTTATGTTATGTTATGTTATGTTATGTTATGTTATGTTATGTTATGTTATGTTATGTTATGTTATGTTATGTTATGTTATGTTATGTTATGTTATGTTATGTTATGTTATGTTATGTTATGTTATGTTATGTTATGTTATGTTATGTTATGTTATGTTATGTTATGTTATGTTATGTTATGTTATGTTATGTTATGTTATGTTATGTTATGTTATGTTATGTTATGTTATGTTATGTTATGTTATGTTATGTTATGTTATGTTATGTTATGTTATGTTATGTTATGTTATGTTATGTTATGTTATGTTATGTTATGTTATGTTATGTTATGTTATGTTATGTTATGTTATGTTATGTTATGTTATGTTATGTTATGTTATGTTATGTTATGTTATGTTATGTTATGTTATGTTATGTTATGTTATGTTATGTTATGTTATGTTATGTTATGTTATGTTATGTTATGTTATGTTATGTTATGTTATGTTATGTTATGTTATGTTATGTTATGTTATGTTATGTTATGTTATGTTATGTTATGTTATGTTATGTTATGTTATGTTATGTTATGTTATGTTATGTTATGTTATGTTATGTTATGTTATGTTATGTTATGTTATGTTATGTAATGTTATGTAATGTAATGTAATGTAATGTAATGTAATGTAATGTAATGTAATTTAATGTAATGTAATGTAATGTAATGTTATGTTATGTTATGTTATGTTATGTTATGTTATGTTATGTTATGTTATGTTATGTTATGTTATGTTATGTAATGTAATGTAATGTTATGTTGTTATGTCATGTTGTTATGTTATGTTATGTTATTTTTATTATGTTGTGTTATGTTATGTTATTTTTATTATGTTATGTTTTATTATGTTATGTTTTATTATGCTATGTTTTATTATATTATGATATATGCATATTATGATACATACAGTTCCGTGCAACTAATTAGCAACATTGTAACAGTGATTAGAAAATTTGGTATAAATACGATTTTTTATACAAAAACTTTGAAACTTTTTTCCATGTGTTTTTCCATTAGAAGTGCATGCAGATTTATTTAAATAAAGATAAGGATAGTTAATATTGTTGTATAATCTAAAGAAGTCGTGCATATAATTAACAACGATTGTGTTTTATTTGAAAAATGTGTTTTTTTGATAACAAAAATGAATATTTTGTTGCAAAACCATTATTTTCAATTACTGAGAGGCACCTGCGCGGCATGGACTCAATTAGTTTTTGACAAACTTCTCACTCCTGCTTAGCAATTTCGTAAAGCTCCACAAAATTTCCAACTTTATGCAATCTAATTTCCTTTTTAGTTGCTGCAAAAAATTTTCTATCGGATTAAGATCCGTACTGCATGAAGGCCAGTCCAAAAAAAGTTGCAAATTTTTACTCAAACCAGTTTTTTGTAGTGCGCGCTGTGTGCTTCGGATCATTATCCTGTTGATCGTCAGCAAAAGGTAATGTTGTGGTCGTCGGCAAAAGATAACATTACGTCATTTAATATTGAAATATATTGGAATTGATCCATACCACCTTCAATTTTGTGAGCAGGTCTAACACCACTCCACGACATAGCACCACAGAGCATAATGCTTCCGCCACCATGTTTTAAGGTCGGACGTGTATACTTGGGATCAAATTCTTTCGAACGTGGACGACGAACATAAGTTTTTCCATCTGAGGATACTCTGTTTATTTTTGTTTCGTCAGAAAATAATACCTTTTTCCATTCATTTACTGTCCAGTAGCGATATTTTTTTGCGAAATCCAGTCTTTTTTTCTGTTACGCTCAGACAGTAAAGGCTTCTTTCAAGAAACTCTTCCCAACAATTCATTTTCTCGCAATCGTCTTTTTATTGTGTCCACGGATGGTGAGCCATTATCTGCACCAAAAACCGAGTCTCAAATTTCGTTAGCTGTCTTTTGGGGAAATTTCGTAGATTCACGTCTAGTTCGTCTTCCCTGGCAGTAGTATTACAGGCCCTGCGTTTTCGGGGTAGCTTCTTCATAGTATTATTCTTCTTAGAATATTGAATAGCATTAAACCCCATTCTTTTCGGACACTTTTAAAGAATTTGCAATTTGACCATACGATTGCCCATCATTATGAATCTGGACGATGATGGCCCTGGTGCTTTAGTCACAAGATTTGTTTCGACCCATTTGAAAAGCAGCTAAAAATACGTGTTATGTAAAACCAAACATGAATTTAAATAAAAAGCTTGTACTTTACCTTTTTGTGTCCAAAAAATTAGCAAACAGAATTAAAAAAGTGCGCGTTGTTAATTATGTGCACGATAGCTTTCTCACTCTATTTAAAAAAAAGCTCACTGCTTATTAACTACCGATACTATACTACGTTTCCATGGCGAGTTGAATCGGGATTACTACGGATTAACTCCCCATGGAAACTCGAGTTGAGTTGAACTTCGTTAAATCCACAAAACTTGTTAGAATTAGCTGATTCTATCTGTCAAAGCGAATAAGTTCATTTATCGCAACAAAAAAAATGGCGAGTGGAAGAGTTTTTTGGAGTGCTGCAGAAACTTTGCTGTTGATTGAAATATTTAAAGAAAGAAAATTCTTGATATAATGGATGAAAAAAAAATTAGAAGAAGTGATATATGTAAAATAGTCGAAAGTGAGTTTAAGAAAAGGGACATCGTAAATAAAAACATTGTGCATATTGAGCACAAGTGGAAAAACCTAAAAAAAATTGACGATTGCAACTTGACTCGATGTTGTACATGGAAACACTTTTGAGCTTGAAACGCCATTTTGTCAACTTGACGAAAACCCAACTCAGACTCAACTCGCCAATGAAAAGGTAGTACTAGTCGACAATTTTTGACACCTTAACGATAACAGAGCTGCCATCTAGAGAAAACAAAGACAATTTATGTGCTTTGTCCTAAAAACGTCACGCTACGAGATGGAATGTACAGAGAGTAATATCGTAGCTAATTAGTTGCACAGAACTGTATATGCATATTATGATACATATATGCATATTATGTTATATTATGTTATGTTACATTATGATGTCAAGCCCTTTTAAGTATTGATATGATTCCTTTTCGTTTTGGCCGCAGCTTATATATGGTAAAAGCATGGTACTGTGGTGTCTCGTCATCTCGTTTTTTGTTTGGGAAAAATAAACAACTTCAAATCAATTGACACTTGAAATAAATCAACCGACACAAGGAAAAATAAATTATTTTGTTTAGGAACTCAATCAAGAATTTACCGCCTTCCGACTTCAAGTCGCTGTACTGCCCACAACATTTAATAAACGTTTGGCATTAAATTGAGCGAAAATAATTTACGAATGCAAAAACCGACTAACCAAATGTGGCATTGATGCCTCAAGTGTCAAGACACATCATTGCACCCTTGTTGAAATATCGTATCACACTTATGGCCATGCCCGTGGCTACAATTGATACATCAGCATACATTAGCATCATCAATGAAGTTCAATACTGGAACCATGCCATCAGGTACCTAGTGCAATGTCGTGACTAGCGTCTTCACTGACGTTTATTATTTATATATTTATATATTAAGTGCAGCTAAAATGCAAGAAAAGATTTATTGCAGTAGAATATGAAATGGAACAGCGTAGTTTATTGACAATACTGAGTGCAGACGGTCTGGCCTGGCTATTAGTGCGCTTAAGCCCTTTCGGCGACTGGCATTAAATAAATCAACACATTTATAATTTTGCTATCAACATTTGTCGCCTTTTATGACTCTTCTCGCCGCATATGCGTCAAATGCTACCATGCCGTAAAAGGGTGTGTTTTTTCGATTAAGACCCCATTCATTGTCGGCTCGTGCCATCAAATGACTTTATGCTGACTCAGTGCACGCTATCGACCCACTTTCCTCAACACCTTCATCGCACCCCATTCCACCCCATTTTGTCCAGTGAATTCAATCTCTACAAGCTCACTTGTTGCTTTGATTTGGTGCACTAAAAGTAGCTCGTATAAGTATTTTTCATTATTTTGTACTGTCAACATCTATCAATTTGTGCTCACTCGCTAATTGCAGCTTGTCTGTCTTTTTGCCTGTAATCTAATCATGACTTACATTATTTCTAAAGGTTTCCAGTTTAGTTTAAATAAATAGAAAATGTCATAAATGGCGCTTCGTCATTGTAATACATTTTTGTTATTGTTTTTTTTTTTTTCTCTTTTAAACAAAAGCTTTGAAATTTAGCAAATAACTATTAGCATATATATTAAAGATTAAAAAAAAAGGTTTTGAGTCATTTTAAAACTTTAAAATTTAATATTAATACATTTAAAAAATTCACATGGTTTACAATTCGTCGCTTGAGAAAATAGATGTCGTATGTAAAAATTTTCACTTTTGAGATTATTGAGAAAAAAGGGCTATAATTCAAAATCCAGCGGCGTAATATTCTTCAGAATTTCAGGCCCATTTGCAGATACATTTCACAATAGATTACGGACTTTCCGCTTTGGTCTTTCCGCTTTGGTATTTCCGCGTTTTTTTAGAATTTATAGCGCCTTTTTCTCAATAATCTCAAAAGTGAAAATTTTCACATACGAAAAACCCTGTGTTTAAATAATAGTTAATAGCAACTTTTCGTCAGAGTAACAATAAAAGTGTTAAAAATTAAAAGAAAATTGTATAAAATTTGAAAGTTCATTGAAAAAAAAATTATTAAATTAAATTGAAATTGAAAACACTTTAGGTTAAAAAGTTCTCAAGATTATAAAAAAAATCGAAGGACTTTTATAATAACATCATAAAATCGCTTTTTTTAAGCGCGATACAAAACTAAACAAATATTTAATAACCACTGAAGAGATTTCGGCTATTAAATTTTAGAGTCATTTCTGAAAATTTCCTTGCACAATAAAATTTTTTCATATAAAAATATATTTTTTTAAAGCTTTAAAGTTCATTATTTCAAAATATTTTTTATGTGGCATATCACGATTTTTCACTAAGCTCTTCAATATTACCTTATGCTTAAATTAAGGTATTTATTTGAACCTTGAACAACAGCAGCTTTTAAAAAACGATTTTTTTTAAAAAAGTTTTGAAAGCTTTTATTTTTTATTTAAAAGCGTTTGGCGTCAATTTAAAAAATCTAACATTTAAACAATTTAAAAAATCTAACATTTTTTATTAACCTCAATATGTTAAAAATTGCGTTAAAAAATAATTGCATTTTAACAAATTCATATCACATGTTTATTCTTATTTAAAGCTTCAAAAAGTGCCTATAACAAAGCTTTGTTAATAAAAGATTTTTAATTAAATATTCGAATACTTGTTTGAATTTCAAAATATATAATATCTATCCAACTGAGAAATGCACAATCCTACTTGAAGTCTATTTCAAGTACTTGCTTAAAATACAGGTTCAAGCTGGCTTTAGCTTGATAATTTGCAATCAAGTATAACTTAATTATGAAGCCCACGACAGCTTGCGACTTGCAAGTATGCTAGCTTTCAAGCTCATGGCACAAAGTCCCAAGTAAAGAAAAACTTGATGCCTTCGGCAAAAAGCTTGAAATTGAAGGCAAGTATACAAATTAAAGCACGTATCCAAAAACTTTAATGAGCTTGTGTAGGAAAAGCTTAAGCGTATTAGGACTTTCAAGGGTTCAGTGGACTCCATGGTTGGCAGTTATAGGGACTAGCTGATTTCGGAATTGATGTCAAAATTTAAAATTCAAGATGGCGGATAGATTTTTTTGTATTTTTGCGAATTCTTGTAATTTTGGAATTCTGACAACGGATTTGATTTTGAATCGAATGTCACAATTTTAAAATTTAGAGAGGTTAGTTAGGGTTGCCACCTAAATTTTTACTAAGTATTGCCACCTAGTAAATGTATTTTTTTGAGTTTTAAACATCATTTGTCAGTGTTAGGGGGGGTTCGTTACTGATTTCAAATCTGAATTCATAATTTTAAAATTCAATTGGTGGTTAGGGTTGCCACTTAAAATTTTTTTATTCGTACGAATTCGGTGCTGGCGTGAACACTAGGTAAAAATGGGTCGCTGAATCCGAATCCGTTGTCAGAATTTCAAAATAATGTAATTTTTTATGATAGGGTTGCCACCTAATAATATGTAATTTCAAGACTTTTAAACATCATTTAACAGTGTTAGGGGAACGCTGATTTCGAATCTGAATTTAGAATTTTAAAATTCTATGTGGTTAATGGGGCTGCCACCTACATTTTTAAGTATATTTGCAAATTCTTGAAATTTTTAAATTCTGACAACGGATTCGGATTCAGCGACCCATTTTACCTAGTGTTCGCGCCAGCTTCGAATTCGTAAAAATAAAATAGGTGGCAACCCTATCCAACATATTGAATTTTAAAATTCTGACTTCAGATTTGAAATCAGCGACACTGTTCAATGATATTTAAAACTCTTAAAAATACATATTATTATGTGGCAACCCTATTATACAAAAATTTCATAATTTTGAAATGCTGACAACGGATTCGGATTCAGCGACCCATTTTTACCAAGTGTTCGCGCCAGCACCGAATTCGTAAAAATAAAAACTGGGTGGCAGCCCTATCCACCATATTTAATTTTAAAATTCTGAATTCAGATTCGAAATCAGCTACCCCCTAACTCTTTTAAATAATGTTTAAAGCTAAAAAAAATACATTTTACTAGGTGGCAATACTGTGGTAAAAATTTAGATGGCAGCCCTTACCTCCATCTTAAATTTTAAAACTGTGACATTAGATTCGAAATCAAATCCGTTGTCAGAATTTCAAAATTACAAGAATTCGCAAAAATATAAAAAAATCTAGGTGGCAACTCTATCAGCCGTCTTGAATTTTAAATTTTGACATCATTTCCGAAATAATCAGCACCTAAAACTGCCCACCCACAGAACCCTTAAAAGTCCTAATACGCTTAAGCTTTCTCTACACAAACTCATTGAATTTTTTGGATACTTGCTTAAAATTCAACTAATTGGATACTTGCGAGCTTACAAGCTTTTGCCAATCGTTTCAAGCTTTTCAAATTTCTGCCCGTCAAAAGTAAGTCTCAACAAGCCAAGCCAACGACAAACATGGATATGACTTGTATCTGTTTGGTATTTTGCAAGCAGGCTTAAGCTTGCTTTTACAAGTTTGGATACATACTTGAATTAAAAGTACTTGAAAAGGCTTGAACTTCAAGTAGGCTTGTGCAGTTTTCTGATATCAAATATCTGGTAGTAGTCCACTTTCAAAATAATGCTTCATAAAAAGCTTACATTTTTGTTTACATTTGATTATTTTTCAAGTCATAATTATAATTAAACTTTATAACAGTGAACGGCATTTTGTCGCTCGCGGGCAAAGGGCTTTCTCTGCCACCATGCGCCAGTTATGGCAGCATAGAATGCTTTTTAGTATGTGCTTGCTGGATAGTATTACTGTTTCATCAAAATCATAAAATCAAAAGACATACACGTTTGTTGACGAAAAGCTTTTTATCAATTTTTATAAAAATCTCTCTTCCTTTTCGGCTTCGTTCAAAAAAGCCTTTTGAAAAATTATAATAAGAATTTACAAAATAATTTAAAAAATTTAAAATTTCTATATTAAAATAATATGAAATAAAACAAATTTAATTTAATTGAATTTAAAATTTGAAACAAAAGCTTTTTTGAAAACTATCAAAAGCTTTTTTGTGTTACAAGACTTTTTAGCAAGGGCTAAAAATAACAGTTATTTTCGAAATTCTAGATGACGCGAATAAATAATGACGCGAAACCATAAGATTTTAATCAACCAAAATTTATTTAAAGCATAAAAATCCATGCTATAAAACTAATATTAATAAGCTTTAAACAATTCATAAAAAGCTTTAGTTTTATTAAAGTATATGTATGTTTTAACTTAATATCAAATCATGGGTAAAAAACTGGATTTTTTTGTGTAGTGACATTTATCAAAATAAAATAAAATTTAAGGATCAAAATCTTTATAAAACACTAGTAAGGAATTATCCTAAGATTGGGTCATTGGGTCGAAGTTAAAATACCCCTACAGTTTATTCTTAGTTATGCATGTTTTGAAAGTTTGATGACGTCACTTCGTACAGAGGATGGGAGTGGTGTTTATTAAATTTTGCCATAACTGAAATGTAGAACAGGTTTAAGATATGGAAGATTATGTGTTACATATGCTGTTAATACACAAATTACTTATTGTGGAATTTATAAAAATAATGCTTCTTTGATGACGTCATTTTGTATGGGAGATTGGCCGAGTTTTTATACGATTTTGCCAAATTTCAAGCACTAAGTGAATTTTAATATTCTTAGCATAATTCATTAGACTAATTTTTGTAAAATTTTTAGAGACCGTTTTCATAAAGTTACTTTGTATGGCAGGTAGGCATGGTTTTTATACTATTTTGACAAATTTTAAGTAGAGACAAAATATTTACCATATTTTTTATTTGTAAAGGCAATTGGTGCAAAATTTCAAGTCATTACCAGGGTTCGGATTTTGATGACCAAAAAAAAAACTGCAAAAAATGACCTTAAAACTGCAGTAAATACCCTAAAAACTGACAAAAATTACCTTAAAAAACGCAAACAATTGCATGAAAAATAAACAAAAAATAAAGTTTGAAAAATACAATATTACTAAACTTAAAATGTATTTTATGTAATTTTTATTCATAACGTTACAGTATATTACAAGGTACATTTTTAAGTTATTAAAATTGAAGGAACGTCGATTGTCTGGCAAAATGTTTTTGTAAACAGAAAAACTTTTTTCTACTTCTGCACTGATGAGAAGAACATAATTAAGAGACGATATGTCATCGGATGTAAGTTCCTCTTCTAGTTTCATAGTATTAATATTTTTACCCAATAATATTTCAGCAATAGAGCACAAAAATAGAGTTAATAAAAACTAGCATATCCTTAGTTTTTATCTAACACTTGTTTCATTTTTGTACATACCCTTTCGTCAGTTTCACCACGCGCAGAGCTTTTTTTTTCATCGAGGTCTATAAACAAAGCTTCTACTTTTTCGAGCGGTAATGTTTTTGATTGAAGGGACTATTGTTTACGGAATATGTTAAAAATTTGCATTTTTACATTTTTTAGTACGAAAAAAAAAACCAAAAAAAAAATTCCTTTAAAATGACACTAAAATTACCTTAAAAAACCGAAAAATGCTCTATAAATCTATAAAAATGTCCAAAAATTGCAATAAAATAACTTAAAAATAGCTTAAAATGACCAAAAAATGCCCTAATTCTAGTTTAAAGGACCTTAAGACTAAAACCTATAAAAAACGATGAAAAATGACGAACAAATGACCTAAACACTTTTCATATTTGGAATTCAGGAAACATAAATGGACGCTCTAAATAACCAGGAAATGCCTGAGAAGCAGTTCTAAAAGGATGTAAGTTCCTCTTCTAATATCATAGTATTAAAATTTTACCCCCTAATATTTCAACAATAGAGCTTAAAAATATAGTTGATAAAAATTAGCATATGCTTATCTAAAACTTGTTTCATCTTTCTACATACAGTTTTAACACGCGCAGAGCTTTTTTTCATAGAATTTTAATAACAAAGCTACTCTTTTGTCTAGAGGTAATGTTTTTGATTGAAAGGACTCTATTGTTAAAGGAATATGTTTAAAAATTTGCTTTTTTATAATTTTTAGTACGAAAAAAGTTTTTTTAAATTACACTAAAATGACCTGAAATGACCTGAAAAACCGAAAAATACTCTAAAAATTGAAAATGTCAAAAAGTGACAATATAATAACTTGAAAATCGCTAAAAATTGCCAAAAAATTAACTGAATCTCGCAAAAATGACCTGAAAACTAAAACCGATATAAACCGATGAAAAATGACAAAAAATGACATAAAAACTTTTCATATTTGAAATTGAGGAAACATAAATAGACGTTCTAAATAAGCAGGAAATGTCTTAGAAGCAGCAGAAAAAAGATGACATATCATTGAAATCCTAGCCCTGGATTGATTACATTAGTCATTACCAGGGCTAGGATTTCGATGACATGTCATCTTTTTTTTTTTAAGTTTACGGAATATGTTAAAAAAATTCCTTTAAAATGACACTAAAATTACCTAAAAAACCGAAAAATGCTCTATAAATCTATAAAAATGTCCAAAAATTGCAATAAAATAACTTAAAAATAGCTTAAAATGACCAAAAAATGCCCTAATTCTAGTTTAAAGGACCTCAAAACTAAAACCTATAAAAAACGATGAAAAATGACGAACAAATGACGTAAACACTTTTCATATTTGGAATTCAGGAAACATAAATGGACGTTCTAAATAACCAGGAAATGCCTGAGAAGCAGTTCTAAAAGGATGTAAGTTCCTCTTCTAATATCATAGTATTAAAATTTTACCCCCTAATATTTCAACAATAGAGCTTAAAAATATAGTTGATAAAAATTAGCATATGCTGAGTCTTTATATAACACTTGTTTTATCTTTCTACATACAGTTTTAACACGCGCAGAGCTTTTTTTCATAGAATTTTAATAACAAAGCTACTCTTTTGTCTAGAGGTAATGTTTTTGATTGAAAGGACTCTATTGTTAAAGGAATATGTTTAAAAATTTGCTTTTTTATAATTTTTAGTACGAAAAAAGTTTTTTTTAAATTACACTAAAATGACCTGAAATGACCTGAAAAACCGAAAAATACTCTAAAAATTGAAAATGTCAAAAAGTGACAATATAATAACTTGAAAATCGCTAAAAATTACCAAAAAATTAACTGAATCTCGCAAAAATGACCTGAAAACTAAAACCGATATAAACCGATGAAAAATGACAAAAAATGACATAAAAACTTTTCATATTTGAAATTGAGGAAACATAAATAGACGTTCTAAATAAGCAGGAAATGTCTTAGAAGCAGCAGAAAAAAGATGACATATCATCGAAATCCTAGCCCTGGATTGATTACATTAGTCATTACCAGGGCTAGGATTTCGATGACATGTCATCTTTTTTTATTTTTGCTGTTTCTAAGACATTTCCTGCTTAAATTCCAAATATGAAAATTTTTTAGGACATTGTTTCTTAATTTTTATAATTAATTAATTTAATTAATTAACTTAATTTTTCATAGTTTTTAGTTTTCAGGTGATTTTTACTAGATTTAGGGAATTTTTTGGTCATTTTTAGAGATTTTTAAGATATTTTATTGTCATTATTGCACGTTTTGAATTTTTAGAGCATTTTTCGAGTTTTTAGGTCATTTTTGCGAAATTTTAATAGAATTTTTTTTTCGTTTTTTTCGTATTAAAAAATGTAAAAATGTTAATTTTTAAACACATTCCTTTAACAAAAGAGCTTTTTCAATCAAAAATATTACCTATTGAAAAAGGAGTAGCTTTGTTTATTGACCTCAATAAAAAAAAACTCTGCGCGTGGTGAAACTGACGAAAGGTTATGTAGAAAGATGAAACAAGTTTTTGATAAAAGCTCAGGATATGCTTGTTTTAATTAACTCTATTCTTATGCTCTATTGCTGAAATATTTGGGGGTACAAATTTTAATACTATGAAATTAAAAGAGGAACTTACATCTGATGACATATCGTCTTTTAAATATTTTCCTCTAGTCAGTGCAGAAGTAGAAATAAGTTTTTCTGTTTACAAAAACATTTTGCCAGACAACCGACGTTCCTCCAATTTTAATACATAGCTTAAAAATGTACTTTGTAATATACTGTAACGCTACGTATAAAAATTTTATACAATAAATTTTTAATTTAGTAATGTTTTATTTTTAAAGCTTTACTTTTTTATGTAATTGTTTACGATTTTTAGGTCATTTTTGTCATTTTTTTTAGGTAATTTTTTGCAGTTTTTTAGGTCATCAAAATCCGAGCCCTGGTCATTACATTAGTTTTTGTGGCATTTAAAGAGATTTTAACATTATGTTTAAGTCATTTTGTATGGGAAATAGGCGTAGTTTTCATCTGATTTTAACAAATTTCAAATATATGGTGTATATTTTACTAAGAGCGTGAAGATAAATTCGTCAATCCGACGCTAACTTAGCAAAGACTCAAACCAAAATATTTGTTCAGCAAACAGTTAAATTCGTACTTTTTGCTAAGTACGATTTTAATTTTAGGAGGAAATTTCTTTTTGCAAAGTACGATTTTAACTTTTGGAAGGAAATTAAATCCGTTCTTTTTACAAAGTACGAATTTAACTTTTGGGAGGATATTAAATTCGTTCTATTTAAATCGTACGAGTTTTACTTTTAATTCGAAGTACTAATAATACTAATTTTCAAATCAAAAATTCTCAAAATCTGTGCGTTACGATTTTTTGTTAAGCATATCAAATGAAAGGTGATTAAACCGTAACGTAAATCGTAAATAGTAACGTAAATCGTATGTACAGACTTTGAGAATTTTTGATTTGAAATATAGTATTATTAGTACTTCGAATCAAAAGTAAAACTCGTACGATTTAAATAGAACGAATTTAATTTCCTTCCAAAAGTTAAATTCGTACTTTGTAAAAAGAACGAATTTAATTTCCTCCCAAAAGTAAAATTCGTACTTTGCAAAAAGAACGAATTTAATTTTAGGAGGAAATTTCCTCCCAAAATTAAATTCGTACTTAGCAAAAAGTACGAATGTAACTTTTTGCGGAACAAAAATTTTGGTTTGTGTCTTTGCTAAGTTAGCGTCGGATTGACGAATTTATCTTCACGCTCTTTATTTTACTTCATAAGACACTACAAAAATGTTTGTGGCATTTAAAGAGATTTGAATGTTTTGATAAAGTAACTTTGTACGAGAAGTAGGCGTGGTACTCATCCGATTTTGCTAATTCTCTTCGTTTTTTTTTAACATAAGCACAAATACCGAATTTCAATACGATAGCTTTAAAATTGCGACTGTAATCATCGTGTCGACAGGCAGACGGTTAGACGGACAAACAGACGGACAAGGCGAAATCGGCTAAGGAGGTGATGCTGATCAAGAATAAATACACTTTTCTATACCTGCCACGCCTCCTTTTCCACACCGAGTGACATAGTTAATATGCGATTTCCTACGCAGTACCCGTGGAGATGAAAAATATATATCAATTATAAAACAGCAAGCTTTTATTTTATTAAAAAAATTTTTAACTTAATGCGAAATTTGGTATAAAAAACTGACTAAAAGATGTTCGTTGAGAAAAAGCCTTTTCAAATCAAACCATTTTTTGATTAGAACTGCAAATATTTTAACAAAATCTTTTTAAACAAAAGTTTTTTCTAATAAAAGCTTCATAATATTTGAATTTCTGAAATTTCAAATCAGCATAAAATTAACGACAAAACAACTAAAGTAAATATTGATCAAAAGTAAACATCTCCAATTTGAAAGCACGAGATAATAAAATCCGGTTTCCAATAACATTCGATAAAAAGACGATCTTAAATAATAATAAAGAGGGGACTGATAGAAAAAACTATTAAACAGTATTTAATATGGACAAAATGTATAAATTTTCATAGAAGCAAAAAAGCACAAGTTATGCGCTTTCAATTGAAAATAGATAAATTAAATTTTAAAACACATAAATAAAAATATCATAGAAACAATGACTCAACAATTCACAATAATTTAAAATAAAAAAAAATTAAATTTGATTAACTTCTATCGTTAGTTTAATAGAAAAACACTTGAAAGAGTCAAATTGCACAATGAATCAAATCAATTAGTATGCTTCATTGAATTAATAATGGTCAGGCAGACAGACAGACAGACAGACTGATCGACGTTTAAGGGGAGATCATAAAGCAACCCGATCTGCTTGTGTCTCAGCTATATTTATGTCAGCACTTAAGGCTTTTAATAACAATGAATATAAATAAAAATAAATTTGGGTAATTTATTTGTTGACACTCACCAATTGATGCTATATTAAATATTGTGCCAACCACAGCCATCAAAAGAATTGTTCCAAGATTATCAAAGAACAAACGGTTGGGCATAAAATAGCCTGCATCCAATATTATAGGCGGCAGCATATAGAAAAAGAATGTATTCGGCGTCAGTGGCGAGACAGCGACCTCGGTGCAGAAAAACAGGACAACACCAATGATGACGCCAACAACAATTAGCAAGCAGGATTCAGGGAAAATCAAATGCAATTTTGGCGTCATATGAAAACCTAGAGACGGAAAAATTGAGAACGAATAAGTAAGTATAAATGGTATGGAGGTATGGTGAAAGACTAAGAGTATATGTTTATATTCTTTATATAGACTAAAAAGTGTATAAAAGCATTTAAGATTTTTATTCACTTATAAAACTCAGATACTAAATCCTTAAGAAAGATGAGTAATCACAACTTTTTTTTTAAATATCTAAAAATATCTAATTATTTAAAAGAGATATCAAATCTTTTCCAAAAAAGTTTTTAATAGGGGTATCACGATTCAATGCACTTGCTTGTGCAGTTGAGGCTGCTCAAGTAAAAGCTAAAAATCTTTTTTAAAACTTGTCATTTTTCGATAAAACTGCATTTTTTTTACTAAAAACTCAAGAAAAGTATTTTTTAAGTTATTGCATCTATTTAACACTTTTAAAATCCTTATACATTTACCAAAAAAAAAAACATTGAGTCTTTACAATAATGTGATAAGAAACCTAAGGGTTTTTTCGAATAAGACTTCAATAACAATGGCAAGATTATAAATACCATTAATATATTCCATCAGAAAGTATGTATAACAGCGTGTGAAGACAAAGATGCTAACGGATTTTTTTAATTCAAAGTGTCACATTTGATAAATGAAAAAGTTAAATATGCGTTCTCTTTGAATGGTACCACAAAAGGTGACATTATGTAAACATAAGATGACGTATCTATGTGATTGTTGCGAGCGTGAGTTTGCATGTTTCTATAGAAGTTGTATTTTGAAAGTTTCAAGGATAAAATATCACTAAAAGCTTATACATGTACTGTGATGTTTGTTTGTCATTAGCTTTATTTAAACAAACAAACAACTGGGCAAACAAAGTAAATTCAACCCAAAACGCACAATTATTATCACCCAGAATGTGAATTATTTTTTGTTCTACGATTTCAACTATTATTGAAGGCTCTCTGACACATTTAGACTTACTGGAAAATTATTTTGTTATAAAAAAATTGGTTAATTTATATTCGGTGGATGTTTCATTAATTTTAAATTTAATTATTGCATTAATTTCATAACAAAAACAACTCTAATGTAGAAAATTGTATTCCAAAAATTTGGAAAAAAAATATTTTCAACCAAATGAGTTGAATTTTTCAAATAAATTTTGTATCCGTATTTTTTTTCATTCATTTCATTAATTTCAGTCATTTCAGTCATTTCAGTCATTTCAGTCATTTCAGTCATTTCAGTCATTTCAGTCATTTCAGTCATTTCAGTCATTTCAGTCATTTCAGTCATTTCAGTCATTTCAGTCATTTCAGTCATTTCAGTCATTTCAGTCATTTCAGTCATTTCAGTCATTTCAGTCATTTCAGTCATTTCAGTCATTTCAGTCATTTCAGTCATTTCAGTCATTTCAGTCATTTCAGTCATTTCAGTCATTTCAGTCATTTCAGTCATTTCAGTCATTTCAGTCATTTCAGTCATTTCAGTCATTTCAGTCATTTCAGTCATTTCAGTCGTTTCAGTCATTTCAGTCATTTCAGTCATTTCAGTCATTTCAGTCATTTCAGTCATTTCAGTCATTTCAGTCATTTCAGTCATTTCAGTCATTTCAGTCATTTCAGTCATTTCAGTCATTTCAGTCATTTCAGTCATTTCAGTCATTTCAGTCATTTCAGTCATTTCAGTCATTTCAGTCATTTCAGTCATTTCAGTCATTTCAGTCATTTCAGTCATTTCAGTCATTTCAGTCATTTCAGTCATTTCAGTCATTTCAGTCATTTCAGTCATTTCAGTCATTTCAGTCATTTCAGTCATTTCAGTCATTTCAGTCATTTCAGTCATTTCAGTCATTTCAGTCATTTCAGTCATTTCAGTCATTTCAGTCATTTCAGTCATTTCAGTCATTTCAGTCATTTCAGTCATTTCAGTCATTTCAGTCATTTCAGTCATTTCAGTCATTTCAGTCATTTCAGTCATTTCAGTCATTTCAGTCATTTCAGTCATTTCAGTCATTTCAGTCATTTCAGTCATTTCAGTCATTTCAGTCATTTCAGTCATTTCAGTCATTTCAGTCATTTCAGTCATTTCAGTCATTTCAGTCATTTCAGTCATTTCAGTCATTTCAGTCATTTCAGTCATTTCAGTCATTTCAGTCATTTCAGTCATTTTAGTCATTTCAGTCATTTCAGTCATATCAGTCATTTCAGTCATTTCAGTCATTTCAGTCATTTCAGTCATTTCAGTCATTTCAGTCATTTCTTTCATTTCATTCATTTCATTCATTTCATTCATTTCATTCATTTCATTCATTTCATTCATTTCATTCATTTCATTCATTTCATTCATTTCATTCATTTCATTCATTTCATTCATTTCATTCATTTCATTCATTTCATTCATTTCATTCATTTCATTCATTTCATTCATTTCATTCATTTCATTCATTTCATTCATTTCATTCATTTCATTCATTTCATTCATTTCATTCATTTCATTCATTTCATTCATTTGTTGAACTCACCAATTTTTGCAATACTCGCTGACAGTATCCAAATGCCGATGATGAATGGTGTTTTAACACGATCGAAATCCACCTGCGACAACGGATAACGATCATGTGCGTGACCTTCCCCATCGTCATGGCCATGGTCATCACCAGCGTCATCGTTATCATCACGTGCTGGTCCTGAACGTTCATCGGTCAACAAAGATTTCTCCTTTTCAAGCGTTATTGGCAGGGCGGATGACACGCCGGGGTTTACGGGGTTCGATTCGGCCTAAAATAAAAGAAGGGGAAAAATTAGCTTACGGAGTTTCTAAAACATTGAAAAATATTTCTAATATATTAGAATCAACTTCTTCAAAATCTTATAAGGCATCTTATAAGGCATGATAGTTAATTAGGAGATTTATCAATATAATCGGTCTTAAATGTATACCATTTCTAATTGTAATTTAGAAAACATAAATTAAAATTCAGAGAAAAAATAAATGGAAATCAGATTCATTTCATTTGAATTGAAATTCAGATTTTTTTTTTAATATTCACGAGAAATTAATTTAAATTCATAAATTTCTGAAAAGATCATTTGAAAATTAGAAATTTGTATTTCAAATTCAGAATAGCTTAATTAAAATTCAGAAACTTCATTTGAAATTCAGAAAAGAGCAATTTAAATTCAGAAAATTCTGAAAAGATCAATCGACTTGTTTGGACTTTTGTCAACATACATTATTTTTTGCTTCGGGGGATTTGGTCGACATATTCTGTCGAGTCTCTTGCCGCGAAGAAATTTTCAGATTGGTTTTTTTTTTAAATAAAATACGTAGGAACATATATTTTTTAGTGTTGCGCCTTTTCTTCGTTTTTTCTTGGAATCAAAAACAAGTGGATCAAAATCAAAAAAGGAAAACTAAAATTAGCGATCAGTAGCTTTTGTTTTTCTCTAAATTTGACATCAATCTGTGTAAGCAAAATATCAAAATAATTGTAGTCAATAAAGTCATCAACGAGTCTTTGTAATGCATATAAACAAATATTTACTAACTCATATTTATTATTGATATCCAATGATTGACCGTGTAAAGTCCGCTATCGGGCAAATATTTAGGAAGCGTTTTGAATGGTCGTTTATTCAAACGACTGACTTTTTTCCTAATATTTTTTATGTTATTATTTTCGAAGTCAAAATGCAGCAACAAGGTCACAATAAAAATTCGAAGTAAGAACGCAACAACAAAACAAAACAAAACAGCAGAAAACAATTACAAAAAAGTCAAAACAAGCTGCAACAGCAAGTGTCTTAAAGCGACTTACAGTGGCTTAAAGTGAGTTTTAGCATAGTTTTCGCATTTTCGCTTCTTGACTTGTTGTCCGCTGGTTTGTCCGCTGGATTCTTCGATTGCAAAAAAAAAAACAAAAACAAAAAAAAACGTAATATATACTAAAAAACGTAAAATAGACAAAAACCAGCTGCAACAAGTCAGCGACTTTAAGGGCGCGTTTATAATGGCGACTTTTAACTGGACCGAACCGAATCGAGAAGAAAGGCTGGAAAACGCTGCACATACAATCATATGAAACAAGCTCAAAGTGCGTATAGTGCCAGCCGAGCTGGCAACTTCAAGTGACTTGTGCGCTGGTTTCCATCTTCACGATTGTTGCTTTCTCGGTCGCTCGCACGGTTTGCATGTGTTTTGATTCATTTTACCCGTTGCTTGCTTATTACTTTCGTTAAATAACATGAAAGTGCGGAAAAGAATAGCAATATAATACGACGCAAATGTGCGGCAGCAAACTAAATTCCTCGGAAAAATATTGATATACGCAAAAAAAAAACAAATTGCAGCACACTTGACAGCCAGCGTCGCGATCGATTCTGTATTTCCTTGAATTCATTCATTCAAGGAAACAAAGAACACACGATAGCAACAAAGAAGACCAACAAGAAAAGAAATAAGTACTTGCCCGCAAAAAATACGCACAGAAACAGCATTATAAAAAAGCAACGAAGATAAATTTCTATCAACTGTTGCGCACAGAAAACAAAAAGAGAAATAGTGAAAAAGCTAAACCAGCCGGTGAAGCAATTCGTCGATTAGCGGATGCAAGTGCGTTTCATCTAAAACAGACAATCGAAGATTATCAAATTTTCTTATGTGCGCTCTTCCTTTCCATTTGATTTTGTGCACAAAAGTAAACAAACAAAAAAAGCAGCAACAGGACAACAACTTTGTTTAGAAATCAAAAATAATACAACAAAAACAAAACCTAAAGAAAAAATTTCAAAAAATTTTAAACCAGTTGGATGATCAAATTGCTTCATGCGGCTTGAATTGCGTTTTAGCTGAGTCATAGCATCAAAAAATCTTAGGCCAGCAGCTGATGTACGTTTTTTTAATGTGGGTTCTTTCTACGACCTTCTTTTTTGTCTAAAAAAATTCGAAATAAAAACACAACAAGAAGGCAACAAAAACCAGCAGAAAACACTTGCGAAAAAAGTCGAAACAAGCTGGTACTTCAAGTGACTTGAAACGACTTGCAGTTGCAGGAAGTGCGTTTAAGCAGCGTTTTCCGCATTTTCGTCTCTGCACATGTTGTCCGCTGGTTTGAAGAAAGCGAAATGAATGAACGAAATCATGTGGCTTTTTTGATGCTTCGGTTGCAAAAATAAACAAAAAAAAAAACTAATCTATACAAACAAACCCAAAATAGTCAAAAACCAGCTGAAACAAGTCACCAGCGACAAGCGCGCACTGCGCGACTAGCGTACCAGCTACTTTCAGCAATACGCGTTACCAGCTCGGTCCGGCCCAGCAACCAGCTGGCGCCCTAAGTGATTTAAAGCTACTTACAGTGGCTTAAAGTGCGTTTCAGCATTTTTTTCGCATTTTCGTCTCTTCATCTGTTGTTCGTTGGTTTGATTAAAGCAAAAAGCAAATACGAAATCACGAAACAGCGGTAAGCGCGCAGTACACAAACACACTACCAGCTGCTTTTAGCTTGACGCGTCTTCAGCTCGGTTCGGCAAAGCAACAAGTCGCCAATATAAACGCGCCCTTAAGCTGCAAAACAGTTTTATGTACAATAAACAAGTCTTTTTTCATAGCCAACATTGACCTTGAAATGACCTTTCATGGTGTTTTAAGAGGTCAAAGTCATAACAAAGTAAAAAACGTAATATTTTCTTACGACCCTCGAAAATATTTGGAGGAAGATATTTATACACAATTTACATTATGACGAAGAACTAACTAATAACTAAGAAATTAAATTTAATCAAAAGTTTTATTTTTTTATAAGAAAATGTTGATTTTTAGGAGCATGACAGCATTTTAAAGTTTTTTTAAAGAATTTTTCAGAATAAAAAGACTAATTTGCTTCAGAATTTTCTTCACAAATATATATAAAAAAAATTTTAATTTGAAAAAACCCATCGCACTTTGACTGCTGCACTGCTTGAGTTTAAGTTCTTGTGTAATGTTAAATGTTTGTTTAAACATTTTGAAAATGTTTTTAAGCTTTATTTTAAAAATTAAAACTCCTTTTATTGATTCCGAATGAAAAATTATTCCCGATAGGTCTGATTATGTAATTCCAAAGTCACATTTTGCTCAAAATTATTACTATCTCAACATAAGTTTATTAATCCATTTTCTACCGGGCTCCCTATATTTTTGAGAAAAAGTGTCAAACATCTAAATATTATCAATCGAGGTCTAAAAATAAGTTAGAAATGCTCAGATAGGTTATTGATTTGAAATTTCTTGCGTTACGAGAAAAAATGTGGTGGTAGTTTTTCCGACCAGCAGCGTAAAAGATTCAATAAGATTCAATTATTGTTTAAAAAATTTTGAGTTTTTTTAGAATTTTGTCATCTTTACGTTTGCATTACATGTTTATACCCCAAGTTTAAAAAACATAACAGGGGTATATTAACTTTGTCACTCCGTTTGTAATGCCGGTAAGGAGGCGTGGCCGGTATAGAAAAGTATATATATTCTTGATCAGCATCTCCTCCAGAATCGATTTAGCCATGTCCGTCAGCTATAACAGCCGTCATTTTATAGCTATCATAACGAAATTTAATACATATAAGCTTTTTAAAATGGAGGTCAAGTTTGAAAATGAGCCAAATCAGATAAAAACTACGCCTACGTCCCATACAAAGTGACTTAGCCAAAACGGTAAAATCTCTTTAAATTCCACAAAAATTCATTTAATGACTTCAGCTATTGCACATCAGCTTTAAACTTTAAAATGCACTTTGAGTATGAATAATTTGTAATAGTCAAATAAAAATCGCGTCTACCTCCCATACAAAGTGAATTTACCAAAACGGTAAAATTTCTTTAAATCTCACAAAATTAATCTAGTGACTTCAAAATTTGCACATAGGAAATTTGTAAAAGTCAAAGAAAAATCACGTCTACCTCCCATACAAAGTGACATAACCAAAACGATAAGATCTTTTTAAATTCCACAAAAATTAATCTAATGACTTAAAATTTTGCACATCAGCTTTAACTTTTGAAATGCATTTTGAGTATGAATAATTTGTAAAAGTCAAATAAAAATCACGTCTACCTCCCATACAAAGTGACTTAGCCAAAACGGTAAAATCTCTTTAAATTCCACAAAAATTCATTTAATGACTTCAGCTATTGCACATCAGCTTTAAACTTTAAAATGCACTTTGAGTATGAATAATTTGTAATAGTCAAATAAAAATCGCGTCTACTTCCCATACAAAGTGAATTTACCAAAACGGTAAAATTTCTTTAAATCTCACAAAATTAATCTAGTGACTTCAAAATTTGCACATATGAAATTTGTAAAAGTCAAATAAAAATCACGTCTACCTCCCATACAAAGTGACATAACCAAAACGATAAGATCTTTTTAAATTCCACAAAAATTAATCTAATGACTTAAAATTTTGCACATCAGCTTTAACTTTTGAAATGCATTTTGAGTATGAATAATTTGTAAAAGTCAAATAAAAATCACGTCTACCTCCCATTTACCAAAACGAGTTTACCAAAACGGCAAAATCTCTTTAAATTCCACAAAAATTAATCTAATGACTTCAACTATTGCTCATAAGCTTTAACAATTAATATGTACGTCCTTTTAGTGTGAAATTTGAAAAAATCGAATGAAAACCACAGCTACCTCCCATACAAAGGAGGTTACCAAAATTTTAAAATCTCTTTAAATTCCACAAAAATTAATCTAATGACTTCAACTATTGCACATAAGGTTTTATAAATAATATGTAAGTACTTTAAGTATGAAATTTGAAAAAATCGAATGAAAACCACAGCTACCTCCCATACAAAGTGAGGTTACCAAAACGGTAAATATCTTTAAATCTCACAAAAATTAATCTAGTGACTTCAAATTTTGCACATATGAAATTTGTAAAAGTCAAATAAAAATCACGTCTACCTCCCATACAAAGTGAGTATACCAAAACGATAAAATCTCTTTAAATTCCACAAAAATTAATCTTCAACTATTGCACATAAGCTTTAACAATTAATATGTACATACTTTAAGTATGAAATTTGAAAAAAATCGAATGAAAACCACAGCTACCTCCCATACAAAGGAGGTTACCAAAATGGTAAAACCTCTTTAAATTCCACAAAAATTAAACTAATGACTTCAACTATTGCACATAAGCTTTAACAATTAATATGTATGTGCTTTAAGTATGAAATTTGAAAAATTCTAATGAAAACCACAGCAACCTCCGATACAAAGTTCGGTTACCAAAACGGTAAAATCTCTTTAAATTCCACAAAAATTAATCTAAAGACTTCAACTGTTGCACATAAGCTTTAACAATTAATATGTATGTACTTTAAGTATGAAATTTGAAAAAATCGAATGAAAACCACAGCTACCTCCCATGCAAAGTGAGGCTACCAAAACTGTAAAATATCTTTAAATCTCACAAAAATCAATCTAGTGACTTCAAATTTTGCACATATGAAATTTGTAAAAGTCAAATAAAAATCTCTTCTACCTCCCATACAAAGGGAGTTTACCAAAACGGTAAAATCCCTTTAAATTCCGCAAAAATTCATCTAATGATTTCAAAAGCTTTAACACAAAAGCTTTAACAATTAATATGTACTTCAAGTATGAAATTTAGAAATATCTAATGAAAACCACGGCTACCTCCCATACAAAGTGACTTTATGAAATCAGTAAAATCCCCTTTAATTCCACAAAAATTAAAAAAAAAAACTGAAAATTCCGCCCACCTTCCATACAAAATGACGTAATCATAATAGAAGAACCTTTATAAATTCCAAAAAAATTAATGTTTGAACTTGATGTTATACACAAAAGCTTTAATAAATAATAAGGACAGTGAGTTTTAAATGTGATATATTTAGATAAAAACCGCGACCAATAAAAAAGACGTCATCAAAATAATAAATCATTCAAGACTTCAAATAATTTAAGATACGGCAGTGGGGGTATTTTAACTTTGGTCCAGTCGAAGATAATTGCTTATTAGTTTTTAAAAAATTTTCTCATACAGCCAATAAAGGTTCAAAAATCATGATTTTTCTTTCCAGCCCCGAATGACTTAGTTTAAAAATCTTGAACAATTTTTCATTAGACTCTAAGGAAAGAACAACTTTCAGTTTTTATTTTTCTTTTAAAGTTATCAAAATCCATGTATAGAAGCGGAGATATGAGCGTAAGTATGATTGGTCCTTTCACTGGTCGGATAAACTGCCAGCTGTAGAAAATGGGTGAATTAACGTTCAGCAAAATAAGAGTTAAAATATTGTCATGAGTTGTAGGTGCTAAAAAAGTTAAATCATATTAAAACTACGTATCAGTTATATTTAGTAAGATAAATCTGTTTAGAGGTTGAACTTTACGCATTTCACTATTTGTAAAGCTTATAACACGCGCACATTCAAAAGAAGAACCCAACTAAGTTTTTTACAACGCTAATAAAATTTACAGCATGGATGAAATGAGTTAAAGCTTATCAGTTGGTGCTGCTGCTGCTTACTTCTGCATAATAAAACTCGAGGTCAAAATGAGGGGAACATTTGGGAATCGTCCTCTATTAATATAATTAGCTTTGAAATTTTTTTTATTCTATTTTCATGGTTTAAAGTCACTCTTCTTTCATGATTTTATTGTTAAATATGATCTACTCTATTGTTAACAACTTTATGCTTGGTTGTTCATGAATTGATTTTTTTTTAAATCAACAAAAGAAATAATTACAAAACTTGAAAAAATTTTGTTATTTATTAAGAAAAAAAAATATAATTGTATTAAATTTTAAACAAAAAAAATCGCTATACAATTAATAATTAAATGATTACTGATAATAATTTCATATGAAAATTACGTGTTTTTTAATACTTCAAATCAGTTGTATTAAAAATGATTTCTGACATGATTATATTAAATTATGTCTTTCAAAATTTTGGCATTATTCTAGAGAAAAAAAAACAAACAATTTTATGCACGTTTGACTAATTCTTTTGTTGCGTTTGATTTCGTAGTTTTTGTTGCTTTTCTTATACCATTAAAAAAAATAATTCATGAAAGACATGATCGTGATCAACATAAAAGTTTTTGCTATTTTTTCATAGAGTGTTAAGCTGTTTTTTGTGGTTTTTTTTTTTGTATAGTTCAGTAACCCATAATTGCTTGGGGTTATGTACTCCAAACCGCTCACAACTTCATAACGACGTCTAGTTCTTTTGTTATATGTATTAGCAACCAACAACAATAATGTTCCTTTGTATAACAACTGTGTGTGTTTGTTTAAAATTTGTTTGTAAACGTAATTAAATTTTGTTTATTATTCTATCGAAATTTAAGCTTATTCATTCATATTCTATTAGGTATGCCCAATTGTTTAAAAAATATTTGTCTGATTTAAAGGCTTTCAATTGTATGACGATTAATTGCACAGTATTTCAAATAAAAAATACTTCACTATAAAGCTTTTTGTTTATTTTTTCAAACTGTTTGGTAATCATATGGTTAGTAGATAAATTAATGTTCTGTTTATGAAATGATTTTTTAACATTGAAACGAATTATTTGCAAAAAAATAAATTTTGGAGATCAAATAAAATAATGATACCAATTAAACAATTTATTCTATATATATTGTGAAGAAGACGACTGGGTGTATGGGATAAGGATCATGTAAAGTAGTAACAATATTTTAATGACAATTTCTGGTTTCTTCTTTTTAAAAAAAAAAATTTCTTTCGAGTTTGAATAGTATTTAGAATTATGAAATAAAAATATGACAAATAATAGAGACATTATTTTCACTTTTCACAATATTCTGAATTATTATCATTTTTTAAAAAAATTAAAGGCTTGAAAAATTTAATTTACAATGGAATCTACTGTTAATTAAACAACATTGCTTGTCTAATGACAACAACAAAAGCAACAACTAGTCAAAATAGTCATATATGATAGGAGAATAATAAAATGATTGATTATTGAAAATTTGTGCGCCCTTGTTGGTTCATTCAAATAATAATAATTCATTACAACTTTCATGGAAATTTTAAAAATATAAAACATTATTAAAAAAAAAATTACTCAGATTTTTTCCATTTGATCGATGATTGTTGCCGGCGGTTGGCAGCATGTACACACAGTTAGCTACATTGAACGCACTTTAACAGCGTGGAGCTACCAAAAGTGTTGATTGCATGAAGTAGGTTCGTGCGTATGTTCTACTAACTTGGTTATCTACGCTACTCAAAAAAAAAAAAAAAAAATCAAACAAACAAGGTAAATAAAAAAAAATAGAACCAAATGAAGCGTAAAATCAAAGCGTAAGTCTCATGAGTGTATTTGTTGTTCAGTCAGTTGGTCAGTAAGTGAGTAAAAATGCATACATTGTCAATCTAAAAGTTGAGTTGAGAGTTGCCACACTGCAGGGACAACAAAATGCTCCAATGGCATAGAAATGGTAAATTTAGAAAAAAAATTTTTTATTGTTTTTTAAATGTTATTCTACTTTATTATTTTCATATTCTTTATATTTAGCGGCTATCCGAACAACAAAAGTAGCAAGAAAACGAGTAAGGAATTATCTAACACTGGATCGAAATTAAAGAACCCCACAGCCGTATTTTAGTATATTCGCAGTTTTCAATGCAATATTATTTTGATGACGTCACTTTTATAGGGCGTGGTTTTTATGCAAATATTTCATATTTGAAACACGAAGTACCTGCATACTAGGATATTCAATATCGGGATCCCAAAATCCAGGATCCCGGGATCCTGAACGAATTAAACCCCTTTAAATCCCGAGATTTTCTTTCATGGATCCCGGAATCCCGGAATTTTTAAATATAAAAATTATATTATTCATGTAAATGCAACCATTTTAATTTAAGTTGATATGAATATACACTGAGAAAACAAAAAATCAAAAATGCACATTTTAAAAACGTTTAGTAAAATTAATATTTTTAAAAATATTTTACGCCATACAAAAATGAAAACGCGTATTTTTAAATTGAAAAGTAAAACGAAACGTTTTTAAAACAACCAAGAATATTTTACTATGATAAGTTAGGATAAAGTTAATATTTTTAAAAAACATTTTACGCAATAAAAAAATAAAAAAGCACATTTTTAAATAGAAAAGTGAAACGAAACGTTTTTAAAACAACTACGAACGTTTTACCATGACATAGTAAAATTCACATATTTATTTCAAAACACTTGTTAATAACGAATTGTTTGTTATACATGTTTCATTGACTTATCTATAGTAATAAAACTCATTTTCTGTTTGTTTGTTTGTTTGTTTGTTTGTTTGTTTGGCCTTTATACAAATCTAAACGGCTCAACGGATTTCTCTCAAACTAGGTACACATATTAAGTTTGTCCTAACTTAAAATGTTACATACTTAGTTTTTGCCACGCCCCCTCTGAAATTTTTCAACTAACGGTAATTTTGTTATTATAAAACTTTTTACCATCGGAGATTTTTGTGTATTTAATTTTAAAAATTTTTTGTTATTTTGACGTCAAAAACACTCACATATCTTCAAAATTGGAGAAATTTTCAGTACAACGACTTTTTCATAAAACATCGTTTTCTAGGAATGAGAAAAAAACGACATGAAAATCAAAGTTTGGTCTTTCGATGCAAATATCTCCGCTGACCATTAATATATTTCATTCAAATTTTTTTTGTTCAAAAGTTCAATAAAAACACTTCACAAAAATGGGTTTAACTGTACCATTAAGTCAGTGTATATATGTTTTATGATTATGTCAAAAAAGGTCCAAAATATTGACTTTTTACTCAAAAAATGACTCAAAAATTGTTGTTGTTGTAAAAATGAAATCAATTAAAAATTGCACACCTTTCATATGACATAGCATTTATTTGCAAAAATTCTTTCAGCTAAGCGCAAAAATGATTTTACTGTTTTTGTCATCAAAACAACAAGGGTACCCCCTTTGATTTTTTTCGCGAAATTTATTTTTTCCAAAATGTTGTTTTTGTATTTTTTACAAAAAAGTCAAGTCTCCAAAATAATTTATGTTAAAAAATTACCCCAATATCTGTTTCCAATCAAAAGTTATGGCTAAAAATCTATTTTTTTCATACAATTGACTATCTATAGTAATAAAACTCATTTTCTGTTTGTTTGTTTGTTTGTTCGGCCTTTATACAAATCTAAACGGTTCAACGGTTTTTGCTCAAACTAGGTATACATATTAAGTGCATCCCAACTTAAAATGTTACATACTTAGTTTTTGCCACGCCCCCTCTGAAATTTTTCAACTAACGGTAATTTTGTTACTATAAAACTTTTTACCATCGGAGATTTTTGTGTATTTAATTTTAAAAATTTTTTGTTATTTTGACATCAAAAACATTCACATATCTTCAAAATTGGAGAAATTTTCAGTACAACGACTTTTTCATAAAACATCGTTACCTAAGAATGAGAAAAAACGACATGAAAATCAAAGTTTGGTCTTTCGATGCAAATATCTTCGCTGTCCATTAATATATTTCATTCAAATTTTTTTTGTTCAAAACTTCAAAAAAATCACTTCACAAAAGTAGGTTGAACTGTACCGTTAAGTCAGTGTTAAATGTTTTATGATTATGTCAAAAAAGGTCCAAAATATTGACTTTTTACTCAAAAAAAGACTCAAAAATTGTTGTTGTTGTAAAAATGAACTCAATTAAAAATTGCACATCTGGCTACCTTTCATATGACATAGCATTTATTTGCAAAAATTCTTCCAGCTAATATCAAAAATTATTTTACTGCTTTTGTCATCAAAACAACAACGTACCCCCTTTGATTTTTTTCGCGAAATTTTTTTTTCCAAAATGTTTTTATATTTTTTACAAAAAATTTAAGTCTCAAATATAATTTATGTGAAAAAATTACCCCAATATTTCTATCCAATCAAAAATTATGGCTTAAAATCTATTTTTTCATACCAGTCTTTGAATAAAACTGAGTTTTGTTTTAAAATTCTCTATATAATTTGAGCGTCCTCATTTATCTCTAAGAATGAAGTTGTGTGTCTAGAGTAATTATAAACATTTTGGTTCAATTGCGTACTAACCGAAAGTATGCTGAAAAGTACGCTGGAAAATATTATAAGTTAGAAATAAGTACTGCATTACCGACACGATTCCAATATTTTAGAAAAGTCGGTAACTGTTACTTTTCGCACACAGCGTAAACTTGCAGCAAATAACATAATGGCACTTCTTGCACTGTTCTTGCAGATTTTTCAGCTGGATTTATGTCGATCAACTGTTAATGTCGATAATATTGTTACAGGTTGCTGTATATACTATAATAAAAATTAAAAAGCGACTGCTTTCTTAACTTACACCTTTTTGCATTACAATTCACATTAAAAAACGACTGTACAATTTTTCGTATAAAATAGGAATTCAGAAGATTTAAGAAATTGCATCAACTATCAGACTCAATTTATATTAATTTTTAATTTAGAAACAATCCAATTGTTATTTTCCAACTGTAAAAACTACTAAAAAATTTTAGGAAGATTTTTATAAATATGATTTTCATTAGCGAAGTGCAAGTAACATGCTTACCAGTAAACAGTAAATTCAGTTCGAAACTTAAAAACAGTTTTTCATTGTGAAAAAACAGTGATAAAATTATTTCTTCGTTAAAAAAGCTTGGTAAATTTTTTAACTAATATTTTTATAGTGGTCTCAAATTTTTAAATTCAATTCAACACGTTTTAAATTCCAAAATTTACAAAAACATTTAATCGAAAAGTGTATATTAAAATGTTTATATAAATGACTCTCGAGTAACACCGGGTATATCAGCTAGTGTATTTGATATTTTTTCAGAAAATACTATATTTTTCATTCTCGATTTCATCACACTGCAGTTTGCCTGCAAGAAAGTAACGAAAGAGTTTGAGTTGGAGCATTTGCTGCCACAACTAAAAGGTAAGTATTTTAACAAAATTGATAACATCCGACAAAATTCTATTTTTTTATAGACGCTGGGATGCAGTATCATTATTTAAAAATTTTAACGAGATGAACATAGCTGATGATAAAACAACTAAAATAAAACTGCAATTTTGAAAACCAATAAAGCTTTTTTTAATTAATAGAGAAAATGGGGATTTCTTTAAATTTTTCAATTAATGGGAAATAATGAACATTTTCGTTTTTAAAATATAAATAATTGTTGTACCATTGCATTTTAATATTGTATGTTTATTGTTACAATAATAATGAATAACAAATGAATAATGAATAAAAAATTAATAATGAATTAAAAATTAATAATGAACAAAAAATGAATATGAATAAAAAATTAATAATGAATAAACAATGAATAATGAATAAAAAATTAATAATTAATGAGAAATTAATACTGAATAAAAAATTAATAATTAATAAAAAATGAATAATGAATAGCAAATGAATAATGAATAAAAAATAAATAATTATTAACAAAATAATAATGAAAAAAAAATTAACAATGAACAAAAAATTAATAATGAATAGCAAATGAATAATGAATAAAAAATTAATAATGAATAAAAAAGTAATAATGAATAACAAATTAATAATGAATAAAAAATAAATAATAAATAAAAAATTAATAATGAATAAAAAATTATTAATGAATAACAAATGAATAATAAATAAAAAATTAATAATGAATTAAAAATGAATAATGAATTAAAAATGAATAATGAACAAAAAATGAATATGAATAAAAAATTAATAATGAATAAACAATGAATAATGAATAAAAAATTAATACTTAATGAGAAATGAATACTGAATAAAAAAATTAATAATTAATAAACAAAGAATAATGAATAGCAAATGAATAATGAATAAAAAATAAATAATTATTAAAAAAATAATAATGAAAAAAATTATCAATGAACAAAAAATTAATAATTAATAGCGAATGAATAATGAATAAAAAATTAATAATGAATAAAAAAGTAATAATGAATAACAAATTAATAATGAATAAAAAATAAATAATAAATAAAAAATTAATAATGAATAAAAAATTATTAATGAATAGCAAATGAATATGGAATAAAAAATTAATAACGAATGAATAATACCATTTAAATATTTTAAATAATTTTTTTCTTAAATCTAGTAAAATTACCCCCAGCTAAAAAAAATTTCTCAAGATTATTTTTTATAAAAAACATAAATATTTTAATGTTTTCTGAAATGATGTTGCTATATATTTATAATTGTTTCGTTGAAAATTCTTTTTAACTAATTCATTTTTAATTAATTTAACGAGAATTTATTATACTTATAAAATTCTTTTTTTTTGTTAAAATTTTTCAACTTTTGTCACCGTTTTTTCTACTTTTGTTGCCATTCATCATGTTTGTTGCCATTTTTTCAAAATTCAAATTGAGATCAGCTCTCAGTACTCTAAATTTAAAAATTTTTTCTCTTTTATGAAGGTTTAAAAAAAATTTCAGTAACATTTTATTTTTCAGTTGCGGTAGACCTTTTGGTGGAAATGCCCATATTTAATGATGCTATTTGAACTCCTTTTTCGAAATCAATTACCTTACCGAAAGGAATGTAAGCCCCAACCACTGCAATTTCCCAAAATTATTTTTAGATTGAAGTCCATTCAATTACCTTTCCAACAGTAGTTCAAACTTAACATTTGGATAAGAAGTGTTTTGAGCTATGAATTTTAGATTTTCGACGTTTTTGACAATTTTTGTCAATTTTGTACACCCTGTAACTCCGCCAAAAATCACCCCAAACTTTTTTCCTCCAAGTTAAGTTTTTATTTCTGTAAATGATGCTTCATTCAAAATTTGATCAGAATCGGATACGGTCATTCCGTAAGGCCAGTACGTTTAAAATGGAATTGCTGGTTTTTATCTTTTTCTTTGGCAATTTGACCTATAAATTATTTTGTTTGAACTCTTGGAACTCTATTGAATTAATACCTGCACAGAAGTTATTGAAAAAAACTTTTTAAATAAATTTTAAAAATAAATTTTAAAATACAATAGACCCAATAGACTGTCGGATTTTCCGCTATCTTGAAAGCCTTCCTGCCGACGTGAATAAAATTTCACTGTTTCTCTCAATTTCGATTTTCATTGTAAAATTTTCAAAGTGATTGAAACGTATTCACAATGGAGTATTCTTAAAAATAGAACGTTAAGAACTTTTTGAATAAATTAAAGTACAAGTTAGGCTTTTATAAGTGAATATTAAAACGTAAATTTGTCGTAAAACATAAAAAGAGTATGTGTGTGGCTGACTTGCACGGTAGAAGTGAAGCCTTCAGAAAACTGTAAAAATTTTTAGCCCAACGACTTTTTCATAAAACATTGTTACTTAAGAATAAGAAAAAATCGGCTTAAAAGCCCATATTTTCGACTTTCGATGTAAAAATATCCGCTGTTTTAAAATATATTTAACTTTCATTTTTTTCAAAAGTTCAATCCAAGACTTAACAAAAATAGTTTGAACCGTTGTTTGGTCAGTGCATACTTTTTTATATTTTTTTAAAAAAAGGTTCAAAATATCAAAATTTTTTTTTTAAAATGACTCAAAAATTGCTTTTGTACTGAAAATAAAAATAAGTAAAAATTGCATTTCTGACTACCTTTCATATGACAACATTTATTTGAAAAAATTCTTCCAGTTTGTGCAAAAGTTGTTGATTTTTTGGCCAAATTTATTATTTCTAAAATTTCTTTTTATATCTTTTACAAATTATTCAAGTCTTAAAACTCATTTATGTAAAATAATTACCCAAATATCTCTTTTTTATCAAAAGTTATGGCTTAAAATCAATTTTTCCATACCATCGACTATCTTTGTTTTATTATTGTAATAAAACTCATTTTCTGTTTGTTTGATCGTTTGTTTGTCTGACCTAAATAGAAATCTAAGCGGGTGTTCGGATTTCATTCAATTTTAGTACACATATTGTGTGAATCCTAGATAAGATATACGAATACTTGGTTTTGACTACACCTTTTTCGCCTATTTTTAACTAACGAAAATTTTGTTATTAAAATACTTCGTACCACCGGAATTTATTCCAATACAATTTTAAAAAATTTCTCATATTTTGGCACCAAAAACAACCTTTTTAGTACAAATTTTTTATAAAAACATCGTTACCTAATATAAAAAATACTTGCAAATCAAAGTTTTGATTTTCCTTTTTTATACTTTCGTTTTTAAATATTTTTAATTTTCTTATATATTTTGAAAATTTTATTCTTATAGTTTTGAAAAGCAGCACACAAAGAGGAGATACGATAAGTGCGTTTTCGATAGGCTCTTTCAAATTTTCATAAAAGTAGACTCTACATTTTTACGACAGTTCAACAGCCACTGCAATGTTTAAAATGTCTTTGAAATTGGTTTGTGTACATAATAAGCGGTGGTTTGTTTTAGGGATGTTACGGAAGTGAGTTTACCGGAACCGGAGTTTTTAAATTTAATTAATCTGAGCCGAAATCGGAGTACAAGAGATGTATGAATAAGCTTACTTACAGTATTAATTTGCCGTTATGTACAATACACTATTCTTTCATATATAATTTACAGAAAAATTATTTTAGATGGCAACATTGTCGCAATAATGGAGTGAATCATTGGTGCAGTAATTAAATTAGAAAATTAGGCAAGTCAGGTTAAATTATTTTTAATTTCACCTTAATATAGCGTATATTGCAAAAATAGAATTCATAAAAATTGTGCGTGGTTTTTACCGTTTTGAGGGTGTACAAGTGAGTAAGTGCCTGTGTTTGTATTTGTGTTTGTGTTTGCTCTGTGTTAACAACTTTTGGTGGCCAAGTAAATGACAACAATATCAATTATAACAGAAGTGAAACCTTGTCGACGCTTTTCACAAATAGGTCAACAAACAAACACATAAACTTACTGTTTAATTAATGAGCTAGATAAAGTCTATGTATTTATTTATTTGGCTAAATAAACTCAGGTAAGCATGATAAAATTAATCTAGTGAAGCTACCTCGAATTTGCATTAATTGCACTAATATTTGCAAGTTTTACTACAGAAATAAACGTTTACTATGTTAAAGTTTATGAAATCGAGAAATAAGGTGACTACTTTTTCCAAAAAAAAAGCAAAATTCATATAAATTTTAGTTAATCATCTTAACAAATGTTCCCACTGAACCATATGCGAAGATTTCTCTTAAAGTAATAGTTTCGAGTACGTTTTCGGGCAGATTTTCTTTTTTGTGAATATTTGATTTTTTTAATTTGTATTTAACTTCAGATGTTAAAAAGCACAAAACGAAAATCCGATACATCAATACCCATGCCAGTGGCACACCCCCTGGAACCCCCCTGAAGGGTTCCCCATACAAACAATTCAAAAAATCACTATTTTTGGCACTTAACATGAAAAAATCAGCGAAATGGGGTCGCCACTGGCATGGGTGGATCGGCCCTCCAAAGTTAGTGGGGGTCGGTCATACATTTGGACTCGATTGCGGCACTCTAAATGGGTCAAAAAGGGATTTTTCAAAATTTGACCCTACTGGAAAAATCTCAAAATTTGGGGCATTAGAATTCGTTTTAGAGGTATAATTTCTCGGGCAAAGTTTCTTATTTTGATTCCTAGAATACGATTTTCACTGAGCAATGGGCGATTATTAAATCGACCCTAATGTATATATTAAGGCTGGATCTTTCGAAAAATTTCGGATAAATTTTTGTGATTCTGTACCTGAATATATAGAACATAATATAAATATTAGCAAGAACTAAGGTTACAAAAAATTACTTCATTGATTATAAAATTTTAATTTAATTTAAGTAGGTTTTGCGAGCAATATTTCGCTAGCGGTGGCCCTGAATATATTAGTATTTAGTCCAAAAAAAAAAATTAAATAAAATGTCAACATTACTACAGCAATAATAAAACAATTTATGATTAAAAAAAGATTAATTTCTGAGTGCCGAAAAAGTGAATTTCTATGGTTTGTTTTTTAACTCATTTTCGAACAAAAAAGGTTCGTTTTTGAGAGGCTATTCAATCCGGCGCACAGTGGGCCCAAATGGACGTTTGCGTCTCATAAATAATTTTTTAAAAATTACTCTTGCAGCCTGTATCATTATGAAAATAATCTAAGAAAATGTCAAATTTTGTACTACAATGAAAATTTTATAAAAAAAATTGACACAATTCAGTTATATGGTTCAGTTGAGAGCTAAGTGCTCTCAAGACACAGTCCTATATAAGCAGCAAAATGAAGAACTTTTATAATCGAATTTTTTTCAACTTTTTTTAAATTGACCATACAAATATTATATACCGTTGAAAAGCTTAAAGCTTAAGCTCTTTGAAATAATAAAAAACAAAACAAAAAATTATTTTATTTAATAAATTTAATATTTTTTATCAACCTGTTTTTTACTTTTTTTTAACTTTGATTAAGGTTTAAATAGTTGCGATGTCTTGCGCTGTTTTCTTTCATAGTGCATTTGGTTCCTTAGTATACTGGTAACTAGACAAAAATAAAAAAAGTTGCTCCAATTTTGCCCTTTTTGAGAAATTTATATTTTCATAACGTAGGTGCATGGCAAAAAATATCCCATAAACTTTATATTTTTTTTTCTTCTATTAAAATCTGTTGATGCAGTCGCAATTGATAGTTTCGTTAAAATCTGCCTGTTTCTCAAATATATGTTTGTCTAGAAGAAACCACTGGCGTAGGAATGCAAAAGGGGACTTTGCTGCCCTTTCTAACTCATCACATAAAGGTAGTTTTTTATAGAGTGATACAAGTTTAAATCATAATAAAACATAGCAATATATTTTTAATAACAATGAAACGGGCTTTATTGGATAGAGCTTTTTATGACATTAATGTTTAAATATGATTTCGGCCATGTGGCAGCCACGGTTGGCGCGTACAAGGCGCAATCTGGAACACCAATTTTCACAAACTTTTCGCAGCATTTGCAGCCTTATCTCGCCGATAATTCTTCGAATGTTGATTTTCAGGTGTTTAATTGTTTGTGGTTTATTGATTGACGTAGACAAGTGACTTTACATAACCCCAAAGAAAATAATCCAATGGGGTTTAATCACACGATCTTGGGGGCCAATTAATTGGGCCGTTCATTTCGTAAAATTATTTTTTCGTCAAAAGTTTCCTTGAGTATATCAATTGTAGCGCCCGCTGTGTGGCATGTGGCTTCGTCCTGTTGGAACCACATATCAGCAAGATTACTTTGAATCATGTTCCTATACCGTTCACTATTGACAGTAACATTCTGACCATCATCGTTTTTTAAGACATATGGGCCAATGACTCCGCCAGCCCATAGAGCGCACCAAACAGTAATTTTCTGTGGATGTAATGGTGTTTCGAAAAAAGCTTGTCTCGAATTAGCAGCTTTGAAGGACAATTATGTACGCCATAAAATGGACAAAGTGCACGAAAAGTTTGACGAACAGAACCATTATTTTGATTAAAAATTTCCACAATTTGCACGCGTTGCTCTGGTGTAAGTCAATCCATAATGAAATGTCAAAGCAAACTAGATAAAAAGCAACTATCAGCTGTTAAATGGGTGGTCAAATAAAGCAGTGATGCCAACTCAAAGTTGTATCACTCTATAAAAAACACCCTTTATTATGAACTTGTGTTTTTGGGGTTTTTATGGTAACTTTGCTCAATTCAACAATTTCTTTAATTTTTTTATGGATCCCATGCCTTCGTCCTGCATCGTATTATTCTATAACATATGTTTTCTGGTTAATATCAGAATTCTTTAACAAACACGATTTTTGTGTTGTTTTCCGTGATCATGGTTATATACGTGGCCCATGTTGTGTTCCACTTTTACCACATACAACAAAACACTTTACTTTAAATTTAAATTTTAGATTTAAGACTTTGTTTATAAAATTTAAAAAATTATAAAAACTTCTATCAGTTTGTAAAAATAATCTTAACAAGCTCGTAATAATAAAAAAAATGGATTTTGAAAAAAAATATTTTGAATGATTTATTGAATATAACAGAAAATATATTTTAAATTTGGCTTTATTATTGCAAGAGACAAAAAAGTTACACAATTTTGAAACGCAAAATCGTATTTTTTGAAATTGATTTTGGAAAAAAATTGGGCTTAAATATTTCAAAAAACAAAAAAGCTTCCGATTTTTTAAAGCCGAAATCGTATTTTTTAAATTTAACACAAAATGTTGGTACTAAAAACTTAAATTTATTTTGAAAAAAAGTAATTTAAATAATTTATTGAATATCGTAGAAAATATGTTTTAAAATTGGCCTTATTATTGCAAGAGACAAAAAAGTTACACAATTTTGAAAAGCAAAATCGTATTTTTGGGAACTTGAAAAAAAGTTAGTACTAAAAACTAAAATGGATTTTGGAAAAAAGTAGTTCAAGTAATTTATTCAATATCAAAGAAAATACATTCCAAATTGGGCTTAAATATTTTAAGACACAAAACAGCTACAGATTTTTTAAAGCCAAAATCGTATTTTTTTTTATATTGAAAACAAAATGTTGGTGCTAAAAACTTAAATGTATTGTGAAAAAAAAGTAATTTAAATAATTTATTGAATATCATAGAAAATATATTTTAAAATTGGCCTCATTATTGCAAGAGACAAAAAAGTTACATAATTTTGAAACGCAAAATCGTATTTTTTGGACTTGAAAAAAATTAGTACTAAAAACCAAAATGTATTTTCGAAAAAAGTAGTTCAAGTGATTTATAGAATATCACAGAAAAAAAATATTCCCAATTGGGCTTAAATATTTCAAGAAACAAAAAGGTACAGATTTTTTAAAGCCAAAAACGTATTGTTTTAAATTTAAAACAAAATTTTGGTGCTAAAAACTAAAATGGATTTTAAAAAAGTAGTTTTAAAAAGACTTATTGATTATCATAGAAACTATATTTTAAATTTAGCTTAATTATTGCAAGAGACACGAATGTAAGAGAATTTTGAATCGCGCAAGTCATGCCATAACTGTATATTTCGTACCTTTAAATACAATTTTAGTACTCAAAAACAACATGAATTTTGAAAAAAAATTGTTTAAACGATTTATTGAATATCATAGATAATATATTCCAAGTTTGGCTTAATTATACTAAGAGACAAAAATTTACCGATTTTTGAGACGCAAAAGTCTTTTTGGGACCACTGTGCGGCGAATAAGTTCAAAATTGTTCATTTATGAGTGCCGAAAAAGAGCTTTTCAATAGTTTTTTCTCAACTCGTTTCCGAACAAAAAAAGGACAATTGACAATTCTTTTTTAGCTCTATTCTGAGGTAAAAAAGGTTCGATTTTGAGAGGCATTTTAGTCCGATGAATGAGTCCAAAGGAGTTTATTTATGAGTGCCAAAAATGAATTTTTCTACCCGAAAAGGCTCACAAATGAATTCAAAAAAAGACATTTTTGGTTCACTGGGTTTAGTTATTTTAATTCTTTTTTGTGTATTTTATATATAAATTAGAAAATCGCCAAAAACTCCTCAACCGCTCATATTATTAGTAAGGAAATTTGTATTAAGGGGATGATGATTTTGGTGCTATCTATTTTGATGTATCTTTGACACTTGAGGGCGCTGTGGTACAAATCTTTAACAAAACCGCCAAAATCTCATGAACCGCTCATATGATTAGAAAGAAAATTTTTATAAAGCAGTTTTAAGGCTGCGTTCATAGTGGACGCTTTGGCTGAAGCTGAAGCATAAAGCTGCTTTGTCTAGCTTTTTTTGATCATAGTGAACGCTTATTCAACGCTGCACAAAGTAGCTTATTGAGCTTATTGGTGTTCATAGTGCGCGCTTTATGCTTGCAGCTTACTGATGCTTTGCTTTCATTTGTTTCTTTGGAAATATGGCCTCAATTGCGATTTGTTGAGTCATAGAAAGATTTTTTGTTTAAAGAGTGTGGAGAAGAGTAAAGAGAAATGGAAAAGAGAACTGTGTTGACTTTTAATGAAAAAAAAAGAGACATTACGTTGTTGGTAGATTTTAAAATTCTGTTTTGCATTCCACGAAGTGGTTCGAAGTTTTTATTCCTGATTTGTATCGAAGTCAACAATTTTGAAACAGGATAGGAAAATAGAGAAAATAAAGAAAGGAAGCAAAGAACTTGCATGATATTTTTTTGTAGCTTTGTTGGTAGATTTTAAGCTCGTTAAGAATGTTGTGATCACGTGAAGGCAGTGTTTTTTTTTTTTTTGTTTTCAACGCAGACTACGTTTTGTCGGTACGCTAAATGGGTAGCGAAGATAAAAATAAGGAAGCGAGAAACTTAAATTTTCTTATTTTTTAATGAACTTTCTGAAAATAACATATATTATCGATTTTATTCTAATCTTACAAGTTTTCCCCTTAAATGGATTAAAAAATTTGTATTAAAAAAATTTGTTCTTCGATAAAAGCTTTTCTTTGTAATTATATGTGTATTAAAACACAAAAAATTTCATAAACTTACTCGGTGTTTTCATTTGCTGATTTATTTTATCCCACAACTTTTCAGTTATTAACCGATTGTGGTAATTTTTTTGACGTTTATCCCATAAAATATGGCGCGAATAAACTTATGTTATCAACTGATTAATATCCATTTTGAAACTAAACTAGTCGTAAAGTAGATTCGCAATTATAACCAACGAAAGATCAAACCAATAATAAGCAAAAGTTCAAAGGAACTTGAAACACACAAAGCATAACAACGGTAGAAAGTTCAGCACAAAAAGGACACAAGAACAACGAAAACTATGTAACAAATGAGATAGAATCAAGGTTGCCAGCCAAAATTCGGAACAATTCCCACGAAAATTACCTTTTCGTGAAAATTTTTCCCAAAGTCACATAAATTAAATACCACCAAAATTTCCATGGTAAAAGTAAACAAAAAAAATTCCCACAGCAATTAAAAAATACCAAAAAAAATCCCACGATCATTTAAAATTACCACAAAAATACCACGAGTTTTGAAAATACCACAAAAAATCCCATATGCATTTAAAAATCCCACAAAAAATTCCATATGTATTAAAAAATACCACGAAAAATCCCATATGTATAAAAAATTTTAAAAAGTTTAGAAATCCCAGAAATTTTTGCATTTAAATAAGCAGAAATAAATAGACACGTCGATAGTTAAAAATTTTGCATTTATTGGCTTTGTTTCAAAACAATAACAAATAAATAACCCAAGTAGAATTTTGCGACCACAGGTTACTTAATACACATTTTTTACATGACGACGTTGCAGAGATACTGATTTGGATAATATTGTATGGGGAAAGTTTGTAAAAATTCCTATTCGTAAAAATTCCTATTCTTAATTTGCGATAATTGCGACCCAAGTGTAGGCTCTTTTTATTTAAAATGGTGGCCGCAAATTATTATTATATTTTCCTAACAATAAACATGAAATTGCTTTTATATTGTATTGTTAAGCTTTTCATCTATGTTTTATTGATTGCTTACATTAAAAACTATTGCTGAAATTTGTGCACAATACTTTCTTCACAAAACTTTTTAAAACATTTTCTATTAATATATGAAATTATTACAAAATTTTCTGAATTTAGATTGCGCTTAAATTTTTAAGAAGTTTTGGCTGTTTTTTACCCAAAATCTTCTTTCCCATCTACATTTAGCTCCAAAAAATATCTAAAACACCTAATATTATGTTGTACTCTTCTATTTTTTATAAATTCTAATTATAAAATAATTTAAAATAATTATGGCTGTAAACAAAATTGGCAACTCTGTAATGCATTTATACTAAAATGTAATAAGTAACTTCAAAGTAATTTTTACTAAAACAATGTCGGCATTGTGTTGCACCACTTTCGAAAAATAGTGATCTCTGTAACGTAACCAATACATAACATCATGTCAATGTTGACAAAAATAAACGCAACGACGTCGCTGCAACCCAAATATGGACATACAATTTGTTTCACATAAAGTTAATTGTTACACATATCATATGTTTTCGTCTTATATTTGAGATCGTGAATTTTATTTGTATGTATCCATTTAATAATTTCTAAAACGATAGTATGCTTATAAAAATAATATAATAAAAAATAAACAAAATAAAATAAAAATATTGTTTTAAAAAATATTTGTGGTTTGTGAGGTGATAAGCAATTCATTATAACACAAGATGACTTTTCAAAAATTTTGGTACTTATTTCTAATATCAAATAATAAAAGTGACTTCAGAATAAAAAATAACCATAATAAAATATGTATACAGTTTTCAAAGATATTTGTGCTTTGTGAAGTGATAAACAGTGAATTTAACACAATATGATTTTTCAAAAAATTAGGCACTTATTTCTAATATAAAATAATGTCAGTGACTTCAAAAATAGAAAATAAACAAAATAAATTAAATATTAGTTTTTAAAGATATTTGTGTTTTGTAAAGAGATAAACAGTTAATTTCAACACAATATGATTTTTAAAAAATGTAGGTACTTATTTCTCATATAAAATAATATACATAAGTGACTTCAGAAATAAAAAATAAACAAAATAAAATATATATAAATTTTTTATGGCAACTGTTATATAATTTTGATTTTAAAAGATAATTGCTGATTATTGGATTCGATAAGAAAACTTGCAAATATTGTCTATTATTGTTTTGGTAGTCTTATATATTTCACTTTTTTTGGACTTTTAAAATAATTTTTGTAAGCTTAACGCTTGCATGCAGAAATGTGGAATTTTCAGAAAGGTCAGAATTTCAAGTTTAGAATTTTTTTCAGAAAAGAATGCGCTATTCGTTTTTCTGCAATTTAGTGATGTCAACTTGTTCTTAAAACAAATATGTAATTTATTCATTAAGTTCGAAGAAATGTACAGCGTAAACTTATAGCTTTACTCTACTGTATATATACGTCGATCATCTAATACTATGATTAAGATTTTGCTTAATAAAAGTGAAAAAAAAAACTTTTTAAGAAAAAATTCCCAAATTCCCATGCAATTAAAAAATACCACGTTGAATTCCCACGCCAATTAAAAAATACCACGCTGAATTAAAAAATACCATGGGAATTCCCAAAAAAAAAATTCCCAAGACCAATTAAAAATTACCACGAATGGGATTTTTCCCACAATACTGGCAACCTTGGATAGAATACACAAGTCACTTGTGATAAGTGCATAAAACAGAAAAGCACCACAAAACGAAACAACTAAAACGCTACAACAACGCAACAACAACGCAACAACGGTTAAAACTTCAGCAGAACAAAGATCAAACATATAAAACAAAATCAACGAAAATATTATTAACAGGCAAAATTAATAAACAAGGGCCGAAATGTAATTAAAAATTAAGTACGTAGCAATAAATAATAAAACTAAACAAAAAAATTTAAACTATGTGATCAAACAAGAATAAAGCGCTGAAAAGCATTTTAAAAATGCTCTACAACAAAGCATAACAAACAAAATTATTTTGCTGTGAGAGCAAGCGAAATGCAGATATAAGCGCTGAAAAGCAATTGAAAAGAAGCTTTATACTAGCTTTATGCTGTCACTATGAACGCTTTGAGCTTTTTCCATATGATTATACACAAAGCGTTTTTAAGCTAAACCTCTCGGCTAAGCTAAAAGCGCTTACTATGAACGCAGCCTAAGGTATGATGAGTGTTTTGGCAATCTTCTCATAGTTCAATCTGTAATGTGATCTCAGTCATCTCATTCAATACATAGGAGTTTTTTTGGTATTGTCTGCCGAAGTTATATTGATCTATGGGGTTTTTCAGGCCCCATAACTGCTAACCCAGACCAGCCAGACCATGGTATCTATATAGCTTTTTTTATTCACTAAATCCATACTTTTTACTAGAAAAATTCAGTAAAAGCATTTGCTGATTTTTTATTCACATGACCCCATAAGTAAGTAGCACAATTTTGCTTTGGAAGCATGTTGGTGCCGATAATATATAAACAAATGTCCGTATCTCCGCAATATCCTATTGCGCTGTGTAATCAAAAAGCTTTCAACGATACTAATATCAATTGTTTAATATAAACTAAAGTAATCAATTAAACTCTGACAACTAATGATTCAAGGCCACTAGAAGGAACACTCTCTATTAATAATAGTGTTTTCCTATCATCAACCAAATAATTTCAATGAGGTAAAGCTGATGTCATCGAACATTGCAATACAGAGAATCAATACTTTAATGAGCGGAGTAGAGGGCAGTATACAAATATTGAGTTTTGAATAAATAAAAGCCAGTAAAACAAATTAATTTACGATCGTAATAGAAAAGGACGTCAACTTGTCAAAAAAAAGGTATGAAAGTAGAGTGTGAACAGCAAACAAACCTAAAAATAAGCTATTTAAAGAGTCTAACAATGCTATAAGGAGCACATGCTATTCAACCAAGCACAATTAATTTAAATGTCAAAAATTGTGAGTAGAAATAGCAGGATGTATGCACTTTATTGACAAGGTCAATTTTGATTGTTTTATGTTATTATCAGGCTTTTGGATAATGCTTATTGACAATATATAGACATTATAAATCTGTTAGCATTTTAGCCATTTAATATAACTTACGACATCTGTTGACATACCCAAGTGACTATTCTGTATTGTCGAGAACTTTTAAAGCAAAGTAATTAACGAGTTGTGGCAAGAGAATAGAATAGCTACAATTATATTCATCATAATAATTGCTATTAGTGTGATTTTTTTGAAGAGTCTTAAAATAGACAAGTTTAAAAGCTCATCATGACTTTAAACTTACATGTTAATGATTTTAAACTTATTTAGCGTCTTTGTGAGAATTGCATGGAATTAATAGAATTTGTTTCTACGAAAATAATTTAAGCATTATTGAGTGGTTTTCACATAAAATTAACTGTCATGTAAAAATATAAGGTTTCCTCTAATTCCAGATTTTCGCTTTAATTATCTTTTTTAATCTATAGTAATAAAACTCATTTTCTGTTTGTTTGTTTGTTTGTTTGGCTCTTATACAAATTTAAACGGCTCAACGGATTGTGCTCAACAGAGACCTGCAGCGATGAACTGCAACTGGTTTTTGTATGACTTCAATATCATTAATATCATGCAACATATTCTACGCCATCGAGCTCACTTACAACATCAAGCATGTTGCATTAGCCAATTGTACCAAAGTCAAACACTGTGTGATGTGTGCTTCGACTTCAGTGGAAAGTATAGATGTTTGCATAAAATAATTATGTGTATAAACCACAGCGCACGAACGGCAATCGTTATAATTATGCATTATTTTGAGCTACTGCCTCGTGTACCATTGCAAGTTGATTTCAACTTCGGCTAAGCAGTGATACAAAAGTAAGCTTACGAACGATGAAATTAGCGCGTACACTGCATTTTTACTCAAGTGCTTGTAGATTACTTCAGTATGAATAGAGTAAATAGTTTTAGGAAGTTTTAGGGGTAGCTTATTTCGAAGATGTTGTCAAACTTTAAAATTTAAGATGGCGGATAGAGTTGCCACCTAGATTTTTTTCATTTTTGCGAATTCTTGTAATTTTGAAATTCTGACAACGGATTTGATTTCGAATATAATGTCACAGTTTTAAAATTTAAGATGGAGGTTAGGGTTGCCACCTTAATTTTTACCACAGTATTGCCACCTAATAAGATGTATTTTTAAGAGTTTTTAAACATCATTTATCAGTGTTAAGGGGTCGCTGATTTCGAATCTAAAGTTAGAATTTTTAAATTCAAGATGGTGGATAGGGTTGCCACCTTAATTTTTTGTAGTTTTATGAATTCGGGGCTGGCAAAAAAAAAATCGTACACCAAAAATGGGTCGCTGAATCCGAATCCATTGTCAGAATATCAAAATTATAAAATTTTGAAATAAAAGGGTTGCCACCTAATAATATGTCTTTTCAAGAGTTTTAAACGTCATTTATCAGTTTTAAACTCTTGAAAAGACATATTATTAGGTGGCGACACTATTATTTCAAAATTTTGAACAATTGAACAAAAGTTGTAGCTTTATTAAAGATCTGCATGCATACAAAATCTTATCAAAATCAGTGATTAAAGGTGTTTTATAGTAAAATGGCGTCTGATATAATTTCTTAAAAAACTAAATTTAATAAATATCTTTAAAAATTTTCTAAACAAATTTTATTGCTCACTCAATTAAACTTTAGAATTTATTTTAAAAAAGAAATCAGCTCAATTGAACCATTAGCTTATGAGCTACAAGCTCTCAAAAGTCACGCAAAGTAACTGCAATGTTACTGCAATGTTACTGCAAATACTTTGTGTTCGGAGAACAAAATAAGCGCTGGTTTTTTTATGCAGGAGTTACGCTTTATGTCTTTGTTTTGTTGCTTGTAAATGACCACACTTACCATTGCATACCAGAAGTTTAAAAGACCCTGCGCTGGTTATCAAACCAACAACTCGAACATGCATTATTGTGGTCTTACGGCACGCTCATACACAGTTGGCTTCAATGTTGCAAGTATGTTCGACACAACAATCGCAGCGCTTGCGTAGTGCGGTCAGACTGTCACTGTATTTGTTGAGGGTAGATTGCAAGTAGCGAAAATGCCATCGCTTGCAGATCACTGGTGCTCAAACTAAATATACATATTAAGGGAAGGTTCTCCTGGATTTTTTTGAAAAAATCCATTTTTTTTTTTTACATAAAATGAAAGTTACATATATGTAGAATGTTTGTGCCAAGGGATATTTCAATACGAAGCGTATTTCTCGAGCTAGAGCGTGTCAAACGTACCCATGTCACGCGCGCGTACCAACTTTCTAAAAACTTTAAACGCGTTTTTCTCGGAACCATGTTTTCTAATCTAACGGACAGCACAGGGATTGTTCTATTGATCCGATTTCCTTCATTCAAAGAATGTTTGAAAGTATATACTTTTTTGTACGCCTGGAACCTAACATTGGCATAAAAAATTGTTTATTTATAATTTTTAAACGAGATCTAAGTAAAAAAAAAAAGCAAAAAATTTCAATTTTTTTTTTAAAAGTCCATAAAATTGGTTTTTTTACCAAACTTAATTGAAGTTAGGTTCCAGGCATATGAAATGTTATCAATTTTAATAAATTTTATACATTTCTCATTTCAGTTCATTACCTGAGGCCCCACACTGTCCGCGGGAGGTCGATGTTTTGCGCGCAGAGGTCGACGAGATCCGCCATTTTCAAGCCGCCATTTTGAATTTTTCAAATATCTTTTTTTTTTAACTCGTCAATAAACCACGAATCAAAGTTCAAAAGCATAAGTTCGTATGTCTTTTCATTTTCCCACAAACCATTCTCAAATTTTGCTTGTTTTTCGGCCAAATCCAAAAAAATCCAGGAGAACCCTCCCTTAAGTGCATCCCAACTTAAAATGTTACATACTTAGTTTTTGCCACGTCCCCTCTGAAATTTTTCAACTAACGGTAATTTTGTTATTATAAAACTTTTTACCATCGGAGATTTTTGTGTATTTAATTTTAAAAATTTTTTGTTATTTTGACGTCAAAAACACTCACATATCTTCAAAATTGGAGAAATTTTCAGTACAACGACTTTTTCATAAAACATCGTTGCCTAAGAATGAGAAATAAATGACATGAAAATCAAAGTTTGGTCTTTCGATGCAAATATCTCCGCTGTCCATTATTATATTTCATTCAAATTTTTCTTGTTCAAAAGTTCAATAAAATCACTTCACAAAAATAGGTTAAACTGTACCGTTAAGTCAGTGTTAAATGTTTTATGATTATGTCAAAAAAGGTCCAAAATATTGACTTTTTACTCAAAAAATGACTCAAAAATTGTTGTTGTTGTAAAAATGAAATCAATTAAAAATTGCACATATGACTTTCATATGACCTTTCATATGACATAGCATTTATTTGCAAGAATTCTTCCAGTTAAGCGCAAAAATTATTTTACTGTTTTTGTCATCAAAACAACAAGGGTACTTTGATTTTTTCGCGAAATTTATTTTTTCCAAAATGTTGTTTTTATATTTTTTACAAAAAAACCAAGTCTTCAAATTAATTTATGTGAAAAAATTACCCCAATATCTCTTTCTAATCAAAAGTTATGGCTAAAAATCTATTTTTTCATACCAGACTATTAATAAAACTGAGTAGTTTTGTTTTAAAATTCTCTATATAATTTGAACGTCCCCACTTATCTCTAAGAATACAGCAGTTGTGTGTCTCGATTAATTACGAACATTTTGGTTTATATAAAATCTTCCTTATAGCAATCTATTTATTTTTTTGTCCTGTCCTGTTAAATTTGTTTTGATATGATGGCTCTCATTTTTCTCATTATTGTATCACCGTTGTCACTCAGTTCTTTATCAATGGTCTCTAAATGTTCTATATATATCACTATTTCATCGAAAAGATGACTGTGAATAAGAATGCTGTAAAAGTTAATTTTTTTCATGTTTAGGCTGTGTGCGAATTGATCTAAATGCGGCCTAAACTAAATAGTGTCGATAAGGCAGTGCTTCCTAATTTAGGAAGCATTTAGGTAGCTCGAAAGTTCCTAAATTATTTCTGAAGCACTGCTTTATCAACCCAATTTAGTTTAGGTCGCATTTAGATCAATTCGCACACAGCCTTAATGTGTTATTTGAACAATATTGTTGAAAGTCAAATTTCCACGCCAACTAAATGTACCGACATATAAAAGACAACGAAATTTTGACGTTTTAACTCTCCAATCATATCCAATTGGTTCAGTAGCGTACTAACCAAAAGTATGCTGAAAAGAATGCTGGAAAAGGTTATAAATTATAAGTAAGCACTGCATTACCAACACGGTTTCAATATTTTACAAATATGTCGGTAACTGTTACTACTTTAATTCTTTTCGCACACAGCGTAAACTTGCAGTAAAAATCATAATGGCACTTCTTGCACTGTTCTTGCAGTTTTTTCAACTGGATTTATGTCGATCAACTGTTTACGTCGATAATATTGTAACAGGTTGCTGTATATACTATAATTGGAAATTAAAAAGCGTCTGCTTTCTTAACTTGCACCTTTTTGCTAATTAAAGGCTGTATGCGAATTGATCTAAATGCGACCTAAACTAAAGTGGGTCGATAAGGCAGTGTTTCTTAAATAATTTAGGAAATTCTCGAGCTACCTAAATGCTTCCTAAATTAGGAAACACTTCGTTATCGACACTATTTAGTTTAGGCTGCATTTAGATCAATTCGCACACAGCCTAAATTACAAAACGACTGCACAATTTTTAGCATAAAATAGAATTTTGAAGATTTAAAAAATTGCATCAATTACACTGTGCAACAGATTTTTCTAACGGAAAAGCGGATAACACAGGATGATAGTACTATTGTATAGTAAGAAAACCCTAAAAGGAATTTGCAAAGTTAGCTCGCTTTTAAAAGATATAGGCATTAAAAGTTTGCCTCTTGCAGAGTATTTTTTAAAAATAAAGTGCTCATTAGGGCGTATCGAATTACAATTTTTTTCGAGTTTCACATTCTTAGAGGTCTTCAAAGTTGCATGGTGGTCAAGATCTAAAAAAAAAAGGATGTTTTCCTCTTACACAAGGACAAAGTTGTTTTTTTGAGAAAAATTGTAAAAAATAACGATCTATAAGTGCTTTGATTTTTGTAAGAAAAACTACATATGTCTTAAAGCAAAATTAAAAACAGACTTTAACCAAAAATATCTCGCCAAACAAGATGCAACTCTCGATTTCTACCCTCATTGTCCTGAGTGAGAGATACTCGAATCTAGAGGTACACTCGAAATAGTACAGAACTTTTGATTGTTATCTGATTGTCTAAATGTTGGTGTTATTGGTGAATGAAATATTTGCATATTTCTCAAATGCATTTTCTTGTTTTCGAGAAATGTATTTTGAATGCAATTTTTGAAGTATTTCAAAAAAATTAAGATAAGGTTTTATATATTTTTGGCATCAGAAATGGTACCGAAGATAATTTTGTGAACTTGGATTCTTAAAATATTTCTGAACGAAACACTGTCTGAAAGTATTTTTTCATTAAAAAAATAATACCAGGTTAAGACAGACCACGATTCTTTTTTGTGTTTTGATTTTTTTAAAAAAAATTTCTGCCTAGCATGAAATTTATTATTTCGTCAAAACACCGCACCTCTTCATTTACCAAAATGTTCAACTAAAATGTTGAGTTTCTAAGCCTGCCACTCGATGAGTCTTAAATTGATTCAACAATTGCTTTTACGATGTGTTTAAAAAAAAAAAATAACAACCTTAAAGGAGATATCTGAAGAATTCAAAAAGCAAAAATTATTTTACCACTTCTGATGCCTGAGATATAAAATCTTATGTTAATTTTTTTTAAAAAGTTGAAAAATTGCGTTCAAGTATGCTTTTCTCAAAAAACAGTAAATGCATAGGCAAAAAATGTGAATATTTTAAAAACACCAAATATAAGTAAGACGTAAACACTAATAAATACAACTAAAATTAACACAATCAGATAACAATCAAAAGTTCTGTGCTATTTCAAGTGTACATTGAGATTCGAATATCCTTCGCACAGGACACAGAGTAAAAATCAAGAGTGGCATCTTGTTTGGCGAGATATTGTTAGTTAAAGTCTTTATTTACTTTTGCTTTAAGACATACAGTGGTGGAAAAAATAATAGAAACAAGCAAAATTTTTTTATATATTTTTTATACATTTTTTTATTTAATAACTTAAAAAAAAGAAGTATGCAAATATTTTCTTTACTTACATTGTCTATCGAAAAATTAATGAAATTCAACATTAACATAACTTAACATAAAAATCTGTTATATTTTCCAATTTACTATTGGAAAAAATAATAGAAACAAAAATAAAAAAAAATAATTTTATCATTCCATATAGTATACAAGAAATCAAAATTATTTTAACTTAATACTTGGTGGAACCGCCTTTTTTTCGTATTACTTCAATACATCTACGATTCATAGAATTCACTAGATTTTCGCATGTTCGCGGCGGTATTGAATACCATTGCTCCTTGACTTTTTCCCAAAGTTGTTGTTTATTTCGTGCTCTAAAGTCACCCAGCCGTTTCTTCAAGACCCGCCATAGATGTTCAATGGGGTTAAGGTCCGGTGATTGCGATGGCCACTCCATTACCTGAACACTATTGTCGCTAAACCACTTCTTTACGAGCTTCGATGAATGCTTTGTATCGTTGTCCTGCATGAATTCCCATTTAAGAGGCATTTCCTCTTCCGCGAATGGAAGCATCGTTGTCTTTAATATATTGACATAATCTGGTGCACACATTTTTGTATCTATCAAATAAATTGGACCCACACCGTTTGAGGAAAAACAGCCCCATAACATGATAGACCCTCCGCCATGTTTAAGAGTTTTTTTGGTGTACTTTGGGTCATAGGCCGAATTTGGGGGACGTCGTACATAAACTTTTCCATCGGATCCAAACAAATTTATTTTTGTTTCGTCCGACCACAAGACATTTTTCCAATTTAATCGGTCGACGTGTCGTTTAGCAAACGCAAGTCGCAGTTTAATGTTCTTTGCGGATAAGAATGGGACCTTTCGTGGAGTTCTTGCCGGCAAATTTGCTTCTCTTAATCTGTTTCTGATAGTTCTACTGGTAACTTCGATATTTAAATCCCTTTTTAGTTCCTCAGAAGATTTAAAAGGGCTTATTTTACTGCAACGTACCAACAGTTTGTCCTGGCATTCTGTGGTTTTTCGCTTTCGTCCCCTGTTCTCAGCTTTTTTCCCCGCATGAATTGCAGTAAAAACCTTTTTCTTGGAGCATTTCATCATTTTCGCAATTTCTTCCATTGTTTTTCCACTTTTGCGAAGATTTTTTATTAGTTTCTGCTCCGTTTCAGTTGAGTGGTTTCCACGCCCCATTGCAGTTAATTTTGTAAAAAATTTTCATATAAAAAGCTGGCGAAATAATAAAGTTTTGTATTTTAAGGACTATCTATATATAAAACTCGCTTAAAAAAATAGTTTAAAATTTTACTTACCAGATCAAACGCAAAAACTGAACTTGTTTCTATTTTTTTTTTCCAAATCAAACACGTGCCTGTATCACTCAAACGAATTTTAAATGAAAATGATTTGAAAAAGAAGCAAATGCAAGTAGCCACAGAATGTACCGTTAGTTAACTTTGAGTTACAGTAGTGAACATCAAATTGGAATGTTTCAATTTACGCAAGGAAGCTATTCAAACAAATTTTAATGTTGTTTCTATTATTTTTTCCACCACTGTATATAGTTTTTCTTACAAAAATCAAAGCATTTGTAGATCATTAATTTCTACTGTTTTTCTCAAAAAATAACTCTGTCCTTGCGGGAAAGGGAGACAACCTTTTTTTGGGAGACCACCCTATGGAACTTTGGAGACCTCTTAGAATGAGAAATTAGAAAAAAAAATTTTAATTCGATACGCCCTTATGAGCACTTCATTTTTAAAAAATACTCTGCAAGAGGCAAACTTTCAATGCATATATCTTTTAAAAGCGAGCTAACTTTGCAAAACCCTGTTAGGGTTTTGTTGGTCTAGATCAGTACCATCGATCTGTGTTGGTCGCTTTTTCGTTAGATTCCATGACCCTTGAATTGTAGCATAGTGTTATCAGACTCACTTTATTTTATTTTTTATTTGTGACACAAGCCAATTGTTATTTTCCAACTGGAAAAACTACTTGAAAATTTAGGAAGATTGTTGTCCATTTTCCTTTTTTTTTTTTTGCAAATTTGATTTCCATAAGCGAAGTGCAAGTACATGTTTACCAGTAACCAGTAAATTCAGTTTGGAACTAAAAAAACAGTTTTTGATTGTGAAAAAACAGTGATAAAATTATTCCTTCGTTAAAAAAGCACGGTAAATTTTTAATTAATATTTTTAGTGGTCTCAAACTAAAATTCAACATGTTTTTACAAAACTCCAAAATTTAGAAAAACATTAATCGAGAAGTGTATATTAAAATGTTTACATAAATTACTCTCGAGTAACACCGGGTATATCAGCTAGTATAAACTAAAAATTATTCTTTCAGCACAATTATTAATATTTGTTTAATTCTAAAATAGCTGCTTGTTTGAATAAGAGTTAAGATACAATAAAGGAAGTAATTAAAATATTTTCTAATACCTTCAAGAAATATTTATTTAACTTATTAACACAATGAGCATTTTTTATTGGAAACAAGGAATGACATTCACATTTAAAATATGTTTGTATTATTTCATCTGGCAACCCTCACAATTAGTGGCTGTCATTTATACTTGGCGCATTCTTGCGAAATACAAAGGAAATTTAATTTGTTTAATTAGCTGGAAATACGCTAAATAAACGACGCATTGTAGTAGAGTCCGGAGTGTAAAAGAGTGACAATAGAATACTCAACTAGAACCAAATGCAAATGTAAACAATAACAAAAACAATAATGCAATGCAACAGATGCCTTTGGGGCATTTTAAGCCATGCAGTTCTGTAGAAAAACCCCAATGCGAAAAATATCTACTTCGAAATGGGAAAATATTTATAAAAATTTAATGTTCAGACTTTCACAATCAAGAAATAATAATTAGAAAGGAAGTTCATGCAATTAGTAGGGTGATCTCATTCGTTAACTTCCATTCGGTACATGGTTAAAAATCATGGACTAAATTTTAAAGTTTTTTTGCTTACATATAGGAAAACACCAAAAAAGATTATTTTCTCATCCAATGAAAAGTTTAAAAATTTCTAATCCAAAAAATATTAGTTTTTAGTGCGCAAAAAGTTTAAAAAAGCAATATAAATATCAACTTAAAATAAAAAAAACTTATTTACCCAGTTCATGATTTGAACACACGTCCTCTGATGTGCTGATCTAGCATCTTATCCACTAGTCCATCTCAGTTGTAAAAAAGGTTTCGCTTATTTTGCATCATTACGAAAGCAAGTTAGCTTGAAGTACTGAATCGTGAATACCCCTATTTTTAAATTTTTGCTTAGGGTAAAAAAAACATACTTTTCTGATTTTAAAAAGCAATAATACGTATCTTAATTATCAAAACAAATTTAATCTCCTTCAAGCTTATTCCAATTAAAATCAAAAAAATTTTGTGAACTAAACATATCTCTGACGAAAAGTAACGTAAGGCTAAAGGCTGGAAGTTTGAGACGAACAGCCATACGAGCAACCATAGAAAAGTAGCTAGAAATTATCGATTTTTTATTTTATTGGTAGCACTTTTTAGTTAAGGGCTCCTACACACTGAACGTAATGGTAAATAACACATGTAAATAGATATCAAATTAATTTAGAAACCAAATTTATAAAAGAAAAACAATTTTCAAATTCAAAAATGTGTCCTTTGAAAAAAGGAGTACTTTCGTACTGGCGGGAGTAAAAGTGTACTGGGCTGTATAAAAAATATATTATGTTGAAAGTAATTTACTTGCATCAGGCAAATTGTTTCTTCTCCAAAAATTATTTTTTATTAATAAACAAAATTTTAAATACATAATATACTATGTTAAGCAAAATATTGTACTTTAAAAAAAAAATTTTGTAAAATTGCTGCAACTAAAGCATTTTTTTCCAACTGAAATTCGTTTTATAATTTTTCAGCACTAGCAAAATAATAGTTAAATGATAATTTTGTGCGAGAGTTGGAACCGATAGCCACCTTTATTGATTCAATCAGCAGTTGAAATATTATCGAACTTAGTATTATAACCAGGGCTAAGATTTCGATGACATGTCATCTTTTTTCTGCTGCTTCTAAGGCATTTCCTGGATATTTAGAACGTCCATTTATGTTCCCTGAATCCAATTATGAAAAGTTTTTCGTCATTTTTCAACATTTTTTATCGGTTTTAGTTTTCAGGTCATTTTTACTAGATTTAGGGCATTTTTTAGCTATTTATAGGTTATTTTATTGTCATTTTTGGACATTTTTAATATATAGAGCATTTTTCGGTTTTTTATGTCATTTTAGTGTAATTTTAAAGGAATTTCTTTTTTGTTTTTCGTACTAAAAATGTAAAAATGCAAATTTTTAACATATTCCGTTAACAAAAGTCCCTTCAATCAACAACATTACCTCTCGATAAAGGAGTAACTTTGTTTATAGACCTCGATGAAAAAAGCTCTGCGCGTGATGAAACTGACGAAAGGGTATGTAGAAAGATGAAACTAGTGTTAGATAAAAACTCAGGATATGCTAGTTTTTAGTAACTCTGTTTTTATGCTCTACTAGCTGAACCCGGTGTGCTTCTCTACCCCCTCGTTATTAAATAAAATTAAAAGTACTTATATGTTTAAAAAAATTTAATTATTTAAATTTAATTTAATTATTGCAATGCTTCTCCCCTTTTTTGTTTTAAACCAATTAGAATTCATCACTGAACCGCATGTTATTTGCTTCATGCTCCCCCTTTTTATTTTTAGACCAATCAAAAAGCAGCAATTACACAATCAGCTGTTTCGCAGTCAGTTGTGGGAGAATGAGAATGGGGCTACCCCACTATTTTAATTAATATTTATTTTAAATTTGAGGTAAAGCCGTTAATAAACGTAGCAAAAAAAGTAGGTGCAGAAGTGTGCATGGTCGAAAAATATTATCACGTAATAAGTATTCCTGAGTCAAAGCTGCACGCTGTGAAAATTTAAGATCGGTTAACAGGTCCAGCCTCCAATATATCGCAAACAAAGGGGGCGTGCTCCGCCCACTTTTCTTTTGGTACGTATTTCTATTCATGCCAATACCATATATAGCAAATACTCCCGCCGTTGGTCAAAAAATGCGCAAGATATGACGATTTTAAATTTTGGGTTATATGGACGAGGCCACGCCCCACAGTACTTTGTCCAGTAGGAATAAATCAAGAGTTTCATTTTGACGAACCCTAACAAAATAGATATTGTAAGTTAGGTAATACTTTCACTAAAAAGAGTTTAAATTTTCTTCGCAAAAGAAGTAGTTTTGTGGAAACTACACCTCTTCAAAGTCAACGCTTTTTATGCGTTTTTATTATTGTAGAATTTTCGACTTCGCGTTGTATTTAAAGAAAAACATGCTGTTAGCACAGTTTTTACGCTATTCAATTGATTTTATTTTTGTATTTCTAAGGAAACAGTGAGCAAAAATAAGTTTTAACTATATTAGCAAGAAAATTTAAAATAAGTAATAAAAATTGAATTTTAAATTATCAAAAAATTTTGAAAAAAATTGAAAAATTTGCAGTTTTCAACAGTCATTTAAAAAAAATGTCCACAAGTGTCACCTTCAATTTTTACATATGCATTTCTACGGCTCTTTACTTTTCGGAAACATTAAATATTTCGTCCAACTTCGAACCACTTTTTGAGTTATCGTGTTTTTAAAAATGGTCCAAAAATAATTTTGTGAATTTTTTGCTTATGTGCTTCATTCAAAGAAAAAAATGCCGTAAGCACGTTTTTACTCTATTCCATTGATTTTATTTTTTTTTAAATAATAAAAACAATTCGTTATTTTATATTTATAAGAAAATGTAAAATAAGTATTAAAAAATTTATTTTAAATTATAAAAAATTAAAAAAAAAATTTTAAATTTGCTGTTTTCAGCAGTCATTTAAAAAAAATGTCCACAAGTGTCATATTTCATTTTTAAAATTAATTATTGTATGTTAATCTATCTTTCAGGAACATAAAATATTTTATCCAACTTCGAACTATTTTTTGAGTTACCGCCTTTTTAAAAATGGTCTAAAAATCATGTTTTGCAAAAATTAGCTAAATGTTGTTAGTGTATGTAACATTCAGTATATTATACAAAAATAAAAAACGTAAACAAACATATTCTTTGTGCTCTATACCTAACAGAAGGGCATATCAGCTTATGAAAGTTAAGTTCTTACAGAGAATGATAACACTGTATTTTTTTACAGAAATGTAAGAACTTTTTCATAAATTATTATTAATAAATAAACTTATTCTTCAAAAGAATGTTTGAGCAATCGAATTGAATAACTGTTATTAATATTACTACAAATTAATTTATAAATTGTTAAATGTAGGGAACTCTCATATTCTCTCAATGCTACCCAATTTTTACCGTATTTTCTTAACAAAAACAGAGAACTTGCAAAAAAGCTGTGGAAGTTAAAGTCTATTTGCATGTGCATTAAGAAAAAACATAATATATTATTTGTTATCAAAAATGTCAATAATTTTAACTAATAAAGATTTATTTAATTGCTGGATTTCTGCTGGTCCAAGAGATAAATTTTTGATTTTAAAAAGTTTTGTTAAAAACAAAATTGGTGAAAGACTGTTTAATGAAGCAACAATAAAAAACATTCGGATTTTTCAGATTAAATTAGATAGAAAGTGGAAGGAGTGCCACTATAACAAAAATTTGTTTATAAAAAAGTATGAAAACTGGTTAAGTGTCCAAACTTTTATTATTCCTGATCCAGATGAAGTAAGTAAAAATAAAAAAAGTTTTTACACAGTTTAAATAAATCTTCATATCTAAGCAACCTAGCATTAGTCGCGGAAGAACTAAAAAGGAGTTCCACTTGTTATCTGAACAAATGAAAAGAAGAAAAGTTGCTGAAATAGTATCTGACTATACTGAAGAAGAATTAGAATATGCATCAGATTTTGCGAGAACAAAAGGCAGTATTAAAAAAGAAAGTGTCCTCTCAGTACAGGTGGCATTGACAATTTATTTAGACTTGGATCTCTCGGAAGTAAAGTATAATATTCTGCGCAAAACTGTCAATGAACATCATGAAAACTTCTTTCCAAGCCTATATGCAATACAAAATTTTAAAAAGAATATAGTACCACCTGTCAAAGCTTCTGAAAACTCTGCAGAAGTGGAATTAAAACCACTCATGCGAAATATAGCTAAAAGTATATTTAAGCTTTGTGATGGCGAAGAGACTCCAGATAAAGTAACACTGATATGCAAATGGGGTATGGATGGCAGCTCGGGTCACAGCCGATACAAGCAAAATTTTTCAACGGAAGATTTCAGCGATGAATTTATATTTTTCATTGCATTTGTCCCAATCAAGTGAGTAAAAGTTTAAAAATTTAACTATGTATATTTTAATGAAAAAACAATTATTTTTTGAATAAAAGGCTAATTGATTCGTCATCAAAGAAGCCTCTTTGGATAAACAAACCCCTTCTTCTACTCTTTTCTGCAGACCCATAAAAATTGTAATGGCTAAGGAAAATAGGACCTTAGTTATACAAGAAAATAACGATATTAAAAAACAAATAACCGAATTAGAATGTGAAATATTGGAATTTAATGGGAAATCTGTAGAGGTTTCATATGAAATGAAATGTACAATGATCGATGGATCCATTGCAAACGTTCTTACGGAAACAAATTCAGCTAGCAGATGCTTCATTTGTAATGCAAGTCCAATTGAAATGAACAAAATAAATTTTACTAGATCTGCAAACACAGATTCTTACAAGTATGGACTCTCAACTCTTCACTGCTGGATTCGGTTTTTTGAATGTTTAATCCACATATCATATCGTTTGCCATTTAGAGCTTGGCGAGTAAGGCAAGAGAATCAAGCCATTTTTTCTGAAAATAAAAGCGGAATACAAAGAGAATTCAGAGAGAGAATGGGCCTGCTTATAGATCACGTCAAACAAGGTTATGGCACAACTAATGACGGCAACACGGCTAGGAAATTCTTTGCCACTTTTGATGTTTCTGCGGAAATTACTGGCCTTAATAAAGATTTAATATATAACTTCTCATTAATTTTGCGAATTTTGTCATGTGGAAGAAAAATTAAAATTGAAGAGTTTAGTAAACTTCTTATGGATACCAGGAACTTATACTTAAAGTGTTACAGTTGGTACTATATGCCCAGCTCTGTGCACAAAGTTTTAGTGCATGAATTTTCTTTAGTTTTTCTAATTGAAATAAAATAATAAATAACGCAACCTTTTTCTTTTGAAGGAAGTTTATCGGAAGAAGCATTGGAGGCTTCCCACAAAAATATTAGATATGCTCGTCTAAACCACACGAGAAAAAGCTCTCGGGAGAATTCAAATAAGGATTTGATGACACACCTATTGATTTCAACAGATCCTGAGTTATCATCAAAACGAAATATTAAATTTAAAAACAACTTTAATGAGGAAGACCCTTATTTTACCTTCTATATGGAAAGTGAGACAAACTAAGATCTCTTATAAATTTCATAATATTAAAAATTTTAGTTTCATTTGTTAAAAAAAATTGTTGATAACAACATAAATAAGTATTTCTTTGCAAAAAAGTATTTTTTTAATATATGTTGGTAAAGATTTATATTTTGGAAAAATTGCATAAAAAACTATATGTATATCTTTTAAACGAAAAAACATATTTCCAAACGGGGTCAATATTAAAAAGTTAAAGATTTAACAACTTAATATCTTTAATTTTTTTTTTAAATAAGTGTTTTTACTTATTTTATTATTCCCTTTAAATCACAGAAATTTCGATATTTAAACTTTATTTCCAGCGAAAGTAATAGATCTACGTTAAATCTGATTTCATTTTTAAAATCAGCGGTCATAAATTAATCAGCATGCAAAATTTCATAAAAATCGAACGGCTCCCTGTATTTATTCCTCACTTTTGTATGGGCTCAAAGTACTGTGCGCCCTTTTGTCCACTCACAACTTTTTATAGTCAAGAATTTATTATTTCGTAAGAATATCCTATTGTGAAAATTTAATGACGATCGGTCCAGTAGTTAAGACTATATTACGATTTTTAATTGTCCTAAAAAAGGGCGTGGTCCCACCCACTTTTCTCCTATGTATTCCTAATTATGCCAATACCATAAGTACCAAATATCATCGACGTAGGTCAAAAAATGCCCAAAATATGGCGATTTAAATTTTTGGGTTATATGGGCGGTGCCACGCCCCTTTGTCCAATAAAAACTTCATATAGTCTATTATTTTTTCCAGAGTCAAAGTAATATGCTGTGAAAGTTTCAGGAAGATCGGTACAAGGGCTTAGACTCCTAAAAAGAAGAAACAAACAAACAAACAGACAGAGAGACATTCATTTTTATATATATAGATTGAAAGCAGATAAATTATAATTACAGTAAAATGGGGCGAAAAAGGGGGATTTGGTTATAAAATAAACTATGGCTACCTTACCTGTAGATAAAAAGTATATAAAACTTTAGGTAAATACATATTACAAAAAAGTATTTTGTATAGCAAACATTGTTAGTGGTATAAGTATCTGAATTTAAAAAAGGGGCGGTGAAGTGGGCGTGGTTCATAGTAATATGGCGACGTTAACAGTATTAAGAGCAATATACTACCAAATAAAAAAATTTTGGAAATTGGAAGGAACAAATTTGTACAGAGAACAAAAAGTTTAAAACTTAAATTTGGCGTGAAAAGGGGCGTTAAAGGGGGCGTGGCGTAAGAAATGTTTATTTCTGCCTCGCCTGGAGTATAATGGGTATACAATTTGAAGTAAATCTGTTAAAAACTATATGGGAGCAATTACATAATTTTAAAAAAGTGGGCGTAAAAGTGGGCGTGGTCGAAAAAAGTACCCTATTAATCATGCCAGAGTCCCAGTTAAATGCTGTGAAAATTTCAGGAAGATCGGTCTAGAGGTTTGGTCTCCTATAAGGTACAAACAAACAAATAAACAAACACACATTCCATTTTATATATATAGATTGCTGAAATATTAGGGGGTAAAAATGTACATACCATGAAATTAGAAGAGGAACTTACATCCTATGGCATATCGTCTCTTAAGTATGTTCCTTTCATCAGTGCAGAAGTAGGCAGAAGTTATTCTGTTTACAAAAACATTTTGCCAGACAATCGACGTTCTTTTAATTTTAATAACTTAAAATTGTCATATACTGTAACGCTGTGTATAAACATTATATGAAATAAATTATAAGTTTAGTAATTATTATTTTAATTACATCATTTTTTGTTTACTTTTTATGTAATTCGTTGCGTTTTTTAGGTCATTTTTGTCATTTCTTTAGGCAATTTTATGCAGTTTTTTAGGTCATCAAAATCCGAGCCATGATTATAACTACTAGTATCGCCTGTGGCCGAAACTCTACCAACTTTCTGAAATTTCAATCGGTTTTTTCTCAATCTGAGGCTATGACTTTGCTTTAAGAAAATCTTAAGTTTTAAGTTATCGCAATAATTTTTCATATCAAAATATCCGACATTTTTTTTGAAAATATTGTCTGAAAACATTACCAAAAAAAACCTTTCATACACTGTTATTTTTCTCAACCAGGGCTTTTCATACAAAAATACGTTGTACTGAGAAACGGTATAGTTTTTGAGATATCGTAATAACTTTGATGCCAAAATAACGGAAATTTTTCAAAATTTACTATTTGTAAAAAATTTCACCATCACAATATATATTCACACTTGTTACATATAAAAATGCTTATTGTAGGGTATCCGTAAGAGATGACGAAAAATCTTTCAAGTACTTGTTGCACATATTTCATCTCTAACAGTTGAGCTTTTATTTAATAAATGCTCTTTTTACGCTCATATTTCAGATCGAAGGTCACCAATCTAAAATGTAATCATACTGTGCAGCCAGATCTTTCATTTGATACCTCATTCACTATTCTACCTCTTCCTAGCCCTGAGATTCCTTACTAAAAATAATACAAGCTTTCAACGTTAACATTTCGGGTCAGAGGTCATAAATATAAAATCGTAAATGATTCTGCACATATACGGCGCAGTACCTTTCGAATGATATAAGTTTCATTGCCCTTATTCTAAAATTAATATCGAAAAAGTGTACGACAACATTTGATGTTTGCCTATTAATATATAAGATCTTCAACTCGAGAACATGAAAATGTTTGCGTAATATCCCTGCGGTGTAAGACTAATCAGCAGTAAAAAATTATTAGTCTTTATACTAGTTAAAACAAACTAGTTTATATTTTGTCACGATTTACTAGTCGCAAAAATAGTTCAAATCCAACTAGTTTGTGTCAAGTCACAATAAACCAGTTGTAAAACTAGCCAAAATCAAACTATATTACAAATTGTTAAAATCAACCAGTTCCACAACCAGTTGGAGCTAGGTAGTTTTTCGAATACTTTAAAGTTTTGAAAATACTCAAACCACCAAAAGTCCTTGCGTTCGTCACGACCGTAGTAATATGGCGAACAATCTTTCTTACTAAAAGTTTTCGATTCCAAGGTAATAATTATATTATGAACAAATCCTGAAAACATATGAATAACGCCCACACATCTTCGAGCGCTCATCTATTTTGGTAGTGCAACAAAGATTCGCTAGACTAACTTTTTGTAAGCAACGCAGACCTTTGTGAATTTTTTCAGATATAGTCCCGATGGTGGCAATTTATCTGCCTTAGGGACAGTTGTACAGTATGAGTTTAAACTTTAGTCAAATTAAACCAAGCTTAGTTCACCAAAATTGCTATTTAAGCATTCGTTGAAATTAAATTGACTTAAACTATCATATAATATGTTCCTTTTTTTGGCAATATATGCTTTGTTTTCAAATATTCACAACAAACTAGAATTTAACTAACTATAACTACATATATTATAAACTAGTTTTCATCTGTTCAGAATAGGACAATTGATATTTCCTATGACATCGCCATGTTAAAAATACCAGTTGTGTATATGAAAAAAATACGATCTTGAACTAGTACTGCTCAGTTTTCAACTAGTATGCAGACTGGTTTTAAACTAGTTGGTTACACTGCAGGGATTCCCTAGTGGGTATTATAAGTAAACTGCAGATAAGCAGCAGAAAAAAATCAAATCTAACTCACTTGGAATAAATTGCAATTGTTAACGTTTTTTTTAATGCCCATTGCAAAAGTTTTGTAAAAAGCTTAAAAAACAAAAAATATTTTTTTTTTATATGAGATAATTAAGTTACAATAGTTGCAAGCAACAAGTATCTAGTTCGAAAAAATAGAGGAATATGAATTAGCTTCAATTTTAAACAAATAGCGCCAATTAGAGATGCATTGGCATGAGTGAAGAGTTAGCGAACAATGCAATGGCATGAGCTTGTTAGCTGTCAAGTTCAAGTTTGACAAAAATGCAATGCAGCATAAATAAAAAACAATAGGCGGAAACATTCTTAGTTTTTTGCGTCTCTTTTAAGACTAATGTGTGTGAACTTGATCGCTTTTAATGGTATCATTTAACTGAATCTTTATGTATAACGAAATGAAAGCTGAACGTGGTGCGAGACAGCAATACATTTTATTTATTTATTTATTTATTTATTTATTTATTTATTTATTTATTTATTTATTTATTTATTTATTTATTTATTTATTTATTAATTTAAGTAATCATAAGTACAATAAGAGCTATGCTCTTTTATAGTACAACATAAATGCATAAATGTAATAAATTTTTATTAATATAATATAATTAAAATTAATATTAAAATTGAAATTAAAATGAAAATGAATAATTATATATTAAAAATTTGAAATTAAAGTTTAAAATTAAAAAAAAATTAAGAATATTAACAACTGTTTAAAACAGAATCAAAAATAATGACCTTAATTTTTAAACAATATTGGTTTTATGTTTTTTTTTTATTTTAAAGAACATAAAAAATAAAAAGAATTAAAGTTAAGTTAAGATTGGAAAAAGTTTCTGATACAAAGAATAGATAACATAGAGAAGTAAGGAAGTGAAAAGCTATTGAGTAGAGAAAAATGAAAAGATAGATTGCCTAAAAGGACCTCTCCCAGTGACCTCCCTAGACCATCGTGGTAAAGCATTCCACAGCCTAATGGCGTTATTGAAAAACAGGTGGGAAGAGTTTAATGAGTTATGCCTCGGAACTATTAGAACATGGCTTCTACTTGACATACAAAACTGAAGTTTTTCATGCAGATAGCAACGAGTTTTTCCATGGATTAGTTTGTGCAGGTAAATACAGTTTCTAGCATTTAGGTAAGCAGTTATGTCGCATCCAAGTATTGCATTTCGGAAACGAGACAAACGATCGTATTTTCGGAGACCATACACATAGCGCGTGGCGTAATTAAATGCAATTTGAACTTTTTACTGGGAAGATGCGCCAAATTTACTATAAACTATGTCTGAATAAGAAATGATTGGTAAAATTAGCTGTATGACTAATCTACGTTTAATTTCAGTAGGAGTGACACTAGCAGACATTCTTAAGTTTCATAGGACATAATAAACTTTTTGGACTACACTATTAACATGGTCTACACAGGACAAAGAAGAATTAATGTAGAAACCTAGATTTACTACTTTCGACACCACAGTCAGTTTGTTATTGCCAATAAACAGATCAGGGACATATAGGAAGAACATACGATTTGGCAGCGTTTCGTTGAAGGCCATTATTTTTGGACCCCTCATTGATGCTACTGAGATCCTCATTTAACCTACAACACAGATCATCAAGAAGCCCAGTTCGTCGCGAAAGATAAAGCTGGATATCATCCGCATAAGCATGAATAGATGCATTTCGGCATACAATAAAGATGTCGTTTATAAAAATTTAAAATAACATAGGACCTAGTATAGAGCCTTGCAAAACACCACTTACTACTAATTTGTATGACGAGGATACCTGACCAACCTTAACTCTTTGTATTCTATTACACAAATAACTAGACATTAGATTAACAGCACTATCACAGAACCCGGAAAGATACCTAAGCTTTTGACACAAATAACTATGATTGACTTTATCAAAGGCCTTTGAAAAATCAAGTAAGCCGGGTAAAGTCATAGAGCCGGCATGATATTCGGGTCGAATATCATCAAGAACCTTTACTACCGCTGAGGAACACCCATGCCCTGCCCTAAAACCAGACTGATAGCGGGATAGCAGTTTTTTCTCAGAAAGATATTTGCTAATTTGTTGAGCCATAAGTTTTTCACCTTTGACAATGGTGACAGTATACTTATAGGCCTATAATCATTCGCACCAGATGGATTTTGCTTTTTAGCTATAGGTGTAATGATGGCAATTTTCCACATGTCGGGAAAGGAGGATGTTATAAAGCAATGGTTTATAATGTGCGTAAGAGAAGTTGTTATGTCAGGTAGTAAAAGTTGAAATAATTTGGCGGTAATGCCATCTTTTGCAACTGCATTTGATTTTATCTGCATAACACAGTTTCCAACATCAATTTCATTAACCATTTTAAACTTAAAAGACTGTGGTATAGTCAAGTTGTCACAGGAAAGCGTAGAGGTATCATTAGAGGTAGAAAAAATGTCAACAAAAAAGTTATTTAGAATTTCAGGAACTTCATTGCATTCATTACGAATTTTATTACATAACCCAAGTCTTTTTATGTTGCTCCACAACGTTTTCGAATTAAGGGATAAATCTAGTTTCTCAGAAAAAAAATCGTGTTTTGGCCTGTCTTAGGGCGCGTTTATAGTGGCGACTTGTTGCTGGACCGAACCGAACCGAGAAGGAAAGCTGGAAAACGCTGTACATACAATCATATGAAACAAACTCAAAGTGCGTATAGTGCCAGCCGAGCTGGCAACTTAAAGTGACTTGTACGCTGGTTTCCATCTTCCCGATTGTTGCTTTTCCGCTCGCTCGCACGGTTTGCATGTGTTTTGATTCATTTTACACGTTGCATGCTTATTACTTTAGTTAAATAACATGAAATGGAAAAAGAAAAACTATTTTTTTTTTTGTTTTTGCTGTTGCTCCTTTTTTTTCGTACGCAAGAAGTACGTGCTAAAACAATTTATCAAACTGTTGCGATTCATAAAGCGCGGAAAAGAATAGCAATATAATAGGTCTGTTTCCGTACTCACACTGTGTGACTTGTGAGTCGCTATTTTCTGTTTCCGTACTTTTTATGTAAGAAATGGGAGAAGAAGAACAAGCATAAAATCGCTCTCTCGAGCACAGAATGTGCACAGAGAGTGCTAGAACTCAAGTCTTCGAGTAAATTAAGAACAAGCATCAATAAGAAGAAGCATCAAGAAGAACAAGCAAATGTCAAATGTTTGTTTATGTTTTTCACAAATATTCACAAATTGTGCTGCTAAAATAAATTTACAAAGTGCAGTTTCTTTTGATTCTCCAATTTTTAGCTATAAATAAATTATTTAAAGTAATTTTATAACTTAAAACATAGCTTAAAAGATTTTATAGCTTAAAAAAATTTACTTCACAAACAAAATTATGACAATTTCAATTGGCGCTATTTACGTTTGACTCGTCTGCTGTCAGAATCAGCTGTTTTGTGCTCGAAACTAGCTAGAAGCTGTTTCCGTACTTTTGCTAATATTCTCAAATTTAATTTTTACTCTCTCAGTTCGAGCTTACCAGAAGTTACACAAATCTTACACAGTGTAGAGTACGGAAACACACCTAATATGACGCAAACGTGCGGCAGCAAACTAAATTCCTCGGAAAAATATTGATATACGCAAAAAACAACAAATTGCAGCACACTTGACTGCCAGCATCGCGATCGATTCTGTATTTCCTTGAATTCATTCATTCAATTAAACAAAGAACACACGATAGCAACAAAGAAGACCAACAAGAAAAGTAATAAGCATACAAGAACACGAAATTGCCCTCAGTTGTTATGCTGTATTTTCTTGCCCGCCAAAAATACACACAGAAACAGCACTATAAAGAAGCAACGAAGATAAATTTCTATCAACTGTTGCACACAGAAAACGAAAAGAGAAATAGTGAAAAAAGCTAAACCAGCCGGTGAAGCAATTCGTCGATTAGCGGCTGCAAGTGCGTTTCATCTAGAACAGAGAATTGAAGATTATCAAATTTTCTTATGTGCGCTCTTCCTTTCCATTTGATTTTGAGCACAAAAGTAAACAAACAAAAATAGCAGCAACAAGATAACAACTTTGTTTAGATTAGTTGTATATTGCTTTGTTGCAAAATCAAAAATAATACAACAAAAACAAAATCTAAAGAAAAAGGTTAAAAAAGTTAAAACCAGTTGGATGATCAAGTGGCTTCATGCGGCTTGAAGTGCGTTTTAGCTGAGTCATAGCATCGAAAAATCTTGGGCCAGCAGCAGATGTAAGTTTTTTCAATGTGAGTTCTTTTTACGATCTTCTTTTTTGTCAAAAAAAAATAGAAATAAAAACACAACAAGAAGACAACAAAAACCAGCAGAAAACACTTGCGAAAAAAGTCGAAACAAGCTGGTACCCCAAGTGACTTGAAACGACTTGCAGTTGCAGGAAGCGCGTTTCAGCAGCTTTTTCGCATTTTCGTCTCTGCACTTGTTGTCCGCTGGTTTGAGGAAAACAAAATGAATGAACGAAATCATGTGGCTTTTTTGATGCTTCGGTTGCAAAAATAAACAAAAAAAAAAACTAGTCAAAAACCAGCTGAAACAAGTCACCAGCGACAAGCGCGCACTATACGCACTTCCAGCTGCTTAAGGCAGGACTCGTTTCCAGCTCGGTCCTGCACAGCAACCAGCTGGCACTATAAACGCGCCCTTACTAACAGAACAGCTTCATTTCTAGCCAAGCGAAAAGATTCCCAGTTTTCAGGAGATGGTCTGACACGTATTGGGTGAAACAGGGACAAGACACATTTTTCACGGTTGTCGTACGTAGCAGTACATGTTTGTCAAAAAGATATGTAATCGGTGCTAAAAGAGACCTAAGCTTATCGTTTATTTTATGATGAAGCCAACATTCATTGAAAGATAACATTGACACATCGAGGAACAGGGACTGATAGTTAATATTTTTGAAATCACGGAAAGAAAAATTATTAGAAATTGCATTACGAGACAAATTAACATTTAACGAACAAAAGATTAAGTCGTGGTCAGATAAAAAATAGAGTTGATCGAATAGAGAAACTACTGAAAGATCAGAAACAATAAAATAATCAAGTAGACTTGGAGTGAAATTATTGCAATACCGCGTGGGTACAGTATCATTTACAACTGATAGCACTACTGTCGATAAATTATCATACAGTAAAAACTTACTAGTTTCATTGGAAATAATATTGATGTTGAAATCTCCACACAACATTATGAAGTCATAATCAAGAATACTGCTTGTTAAAGCAGAAAACAGAGGATCAACAGAGAAACACTTATTAGGATTAAACACGCATGACAACAATATCTTAGTACTATTATCCCGTACACATAAATTTAAAAATTCAATACCTGGTCCACTTGATTTACCTACAACTTTAGAGTTAAGGGTGGTTTTACAGTAAATGGCAACTCCTCTGCCTTTTTTCCAGTCCGATCGTTTATGTACAATATATAATTATTAATGCTAAATTTTTTTCTAATATCAAAAAATATTGTTTCTTCTTTCACGACGTTCAGCCCACGCTTCGTTATATATATAAATATGCAGTAAGGCTCCGTTCCTGTAATGAACTGAGTTTGAAATGTGACACGTAGGGCCAATTTTTCAGTGCGAGTTTAAACTTTAGTCAAATTTAACTGAGGTTAACTCACCAAAATTGGACGTTCAAACTAGGATTAGGCAAAAAAGAAACACATTATTTATTTATTTATTTATTTATTTATTTATTTATTTCTTTATTTATTTATTTATTTATTTATTTATTTATTTATTTATTTATTTATTTATTTATTTATTTATTTATTTATTTATTTATTTATTTATTTATTTATTTATTATTCAACTATAAACAAGTTTGTTCTACAGTTACTAAAAATTATCTTAAAATTAAACAAGAATTTAACAATATAATATTAGCTTAACATAATACAATTTTTAAAAGAGACCCTAGTTTGGGTTATATCAATATTGCTACAAATTGCATTAAAAGAAGAACTCATATTATAAACAGGGTCCTGTCTACCATAATTTGTCCTGCGATATGGAATTTGAAAAAACTGTCTGCATCTAAAATTCGAGAAAATACACGAGCAAATATAGCCAAAAAATACTTTCTTCTAAACTCTAAGGTTTTCAAGCCTAAAAGCGCACAACGGGAGTCATAAGTCGGCATAAACTCCCACCGAAGTTTTCTAAACACTAGCCGAGTAAAACGTCTCTGAATATTTTCAATTCTAGAAATATGCACAGCATATCGAGGGTCCCAGACAACACAACAATACTCCAAACTTGATCTAACCAAAGAGAAGAAAATTGACTTTAGAGTAAAGGGATCTGAGAACTCCTTAGTGTTGCGCATAATGAAACCCATCATTGCATTAGCTTTGGAAATAACAGCATCATAATGCTTACCGAAAGTAAGTTTTTTGTCAAAAATTACTGCCAAATCCATTTTAATTTCAACTCTTAAGATTTTATCAGAGCACAAAGTATAGTTGCCTACAATTAATTGCTGTTTCTTGTTTGAATATACAGAACTATAAGCTTTTTCGAAATGATCGAATTGATAAAAAAGGCGGGGGTGTTGCAATATATTGTAAAAATAACTTAAATCTTAATCTGTTGGGAATGTCCAGTGGTTCAGAGGTAGAGTTTCTTAAAGTCGAAATCTATGACAGTTTTACAAAAGTTTTCTTGTCGTGTGTGTATAATCCGAATCGTAATTGTTGTTTGGAGCAATTGTTAACTATATTGTTGAATTGTGCAATTGATTATGATCACTTCGTTTTGTGTGGTGATTTAAATATAAATGTTTTATTTAAGGATAGTTTTGTTGGTAATTTTATTGATCGTCTGACTGAAGTTGGTCTCCAAATAGTAAATAGCAGTTTGATTACGCGCTATGCAATTAATGCTACTCCAAGTTTATTAGATCTTTTTATTGTTTCAGATGTTTCTACTGTTTTGCTTTTTGACCAATTATCGTTTATATCTGACCATGATCTTCTTTTTTGTTCTTTGAATATAACTTTGACACCGATTTTAACTGTTAAAACTGTTTCATTTCGTAATTATAAAGCTATTGATTATGTTTCGTTGTATAATGACCTGTCTATCATTAATTGGTCCGAATGTTGGTTTCTTAGTACTGTTAATGAGAAGTTGTATTTTTTAAATAATATAATTTGTGAATTATTTGAGTTGTATGTTCCATTGACTACACGTCGTGTCTCTAACAGAAGTTGTCCCTGGTTTACAAATAATGTTAAATTGGCGCTGAAAAACCGTAATAAAACTTATAATCGTTGGAAGAGAAACCCGACAACATCTAATTGGGAACAGCACAAAAGAGCTAGAAATGAAGCTAACTGCATTGTTAAATTGTCTAAACGCACTTTTTTCATGTCGAAGCTAAGTTTAGCACAACCTTCCAAAAATCTTTGGAACAATTTAAGACTGGCTGGAGTATGTAATGTGTAATCCGATGATTTTCTAATTGATCCTAATATTCTTAACGATTATTTTATCGCTACCTCAACATCTACTTATAACACTTCTGTCGATAATACGATAGGTTTTACTACCGAAAGGCCATGTAATTTTCAGTTTGTTGCTGTGAATGAGTGTGATGTTGCTCGTTGCGTTAATAATATTAAATCAAATGCAGTGGGTGAAGATGGAATAGCTACTAAATTTATAAAAATAATTTTATCTTTCATCATAAGCCCTTTGACACACATAATGAATCACTGTTTCACAAGTTCTTGCTTCCCTGATGCGTGGAAAGCTGCTACAATCATTCCTATAGCTAAAAACCCCAATGCCTGTGAACCGTGTGATTTTCGTCCGGTAAGTCTTTTACCAGCTTTATCAAAAGTATGTGAGTCTCTCATGGCTGTACAAATCTCCGAACACATTAGAAAATGTAACCTTATGTCACCAATTCAATCTGGTTTTCGACCTGGCCACAGCTGCTCTACAGCTATTGTGAAGATCCTAGATGACATAAGATTATCATATGATATGGGGCATATAAGCTTGCTTTGCATGTTGGACTTTTCAAAAGCATTTGACTCTGTTGACCATTTATTACTATGTCAAAAACTAGAACTTAATTTTGGGTTTTCTATTACTGCGGTCCGTCTGTTATATAATTACTTAGTTGGAAGGTCTCAAAGAGTAAGGGTGGGAAATAGTCTGTCTGCTTTTAACAATCCTGTGGAGTTCCTCAAGGCTCGGTACTTGGTCCGCTTTTATTTGCAATGTTTCTTAATGATATTTTCAGCAAATGCCGTCATGTAACCATGCATGCATATGCTGATGATCTTCAGCTGTACTTGTCCAAACCAATTGATCTTGTTGATGATTTACAGTCAGTCTGGTTAGAGCGTAATCGGCAACATTTTTCGTGGTTTACCGTTACGCGTGAACGAAGTATGCAAAAATTGAGAGGAGAGGTTGCTTCATTACGCAATATATCAAACAGTTTAATTACATTTGTGGTTTCAAGTGGAAGTGTAAAATATTGTTATGAGTTCTGCATTTGAAAAGCGGTTTGAAGCAGTGTTTCTGTGTTTGCACTCAAAAGGACCGAAAATGTCCCGTTTATCGGCAGCAAAATATATGAAAAAATCAAAAGCGTTTGTGACAAAGTGGGTTAATCGCTATATGTGTGAAAAAAATGTCGATGACTACCCTGGGCGTGGAACAAAAAAGAAGACCTCAGATAATGATGATAAGAAAGTCCTCCACGTCTTCGAGAAAAATCCTGGACTCTCATTGCGTAAAGGTGCGGCAATTTTGCAAGAAAAGGGAGTAAATTTGTCCAAAGATGCTGTCCGAGAACGTTTGCGAGCAAATGACTTTAAATATCGCAGTTCTTTAAAAAAGCCCTTACTTACACCAGTTCATATGCAAAAAAAACTCACTTGGGCGACTGCAAACAAGGATCGTGATTGGAGCAATGTAATATTTACGGATGAATTTTCTTTTTGGGCCGGAGGTTTCATTAGTCGATCGTGGTGTACTGGAGCGAATAGATTAGTTCAGCGAACTGTCAAACACCCAGTTAAAGTTCATGTCTGGGGATGCTTTTCAGAACGGGGTTTTGGACACCTTAACATATTCACTGCCAATTTGAACGCTGAACTAATGACGAAAATATACAAGAAATTACTGTTACCATCAGCTGATTCAATGTTTAAAAGGAGAGGAGTATCCTGGATATTGCAAGAAGACAACGACCCCAAACATCGAAGTCGTTTGTGCAAAGCGTGAAAAGGGCAAAATGGGGTCGAATTGTTGGATTGGCCTTCACAGTCTCCAGATGCAAACCCAATCGAAAATGTCTGGTCAATTATGAAGGAAAAGCTCAAAAGAAAATGTATCTGGACTACTAAACAGCTTATCCGCAATATTAAAAAAATTTGGAGGGAGCTACCACGGGAGTTTGCTCAAAAATTAGTTCAAAGTATGCCTCGTAGATGTGAAGCTATTATTGTTAATGGGGGCGATTATACATTTTACTAAATAAATTGCGCACTAGCCAATTAAACATGCAACAAAATGTTTTTCATTTTAAAAGAATCGAGCTAAGAGTTTAAAAGTTATGCCGATCACGTTCTTACCAGACTGACTGTATGTATTGAGGTAAATGAAGACATGATTAAAATAGTAGATTGGGCTAAAGCTAATAAGCTTAATCTTAACCCTCTTAAATCATTTGTTCTGCCAATTTTTAAGTCTAGATACTCTTTTTCTGATATACCAGCCATTTTTCTGAATGGAGTCGACTTGAAATTTATAGGTAAAGTTAAAAATCTCGGTTACTATATTAACTCCTCACTTTCCTGTGAAGATCATATAAACTCTGTTGTTTGTAAAGTTTACTATATCCTACGGAACCTGAGGAGAACTGCATCATTTGTGCCTGTTGAGACTAGACGAAAGCTAGTGGTTCAACTCATAATGCCAATAATTTCTTACTCAGAAGTTGTATACAGTAAGCTCGATTCGAGGTCAAAGCTTAAGTTACAACTTGTGTTTAATAATGCTGTCAGATACGTTTATGGTCTTAAAAAGTTTGACCGTATAAGTCATTTGAGCAATCGAGTACTTGGTTGCAATATTTTCAATTATTTGGATGCTAGAAACTGTATTTTTTTGCATAACTTGATTTATACACAAACTCCTAATTACTTATTTAATAAGTTACAGTTTTGTAGATCGACCAGAAATATGAACCTTGTAATTCCTGTATAAAATTTTTTTGAATTCTAACAGGCTCTTTTTTGTGAACGCTATCAGAATGTGGAATTCGCTACCTTCAAGAATCAAAAGTATCCGAAATAAGCACAACTTTAAGCATGCAATATTCCAACACTTTTCTTGATACTATCTTTCTTCTTTCTCCTATTTTCTATTTCATTAATGTTATCTTCTTAATTATTTTATAAAGTTCCTTAAAGGTTATTTATACATAAGTCTAAATTCAATTCAATTATAATTTATTGTTAAAATTTAAGCTTATAACTAAATTTAATTTCTTGAGTGAAATGCATTTGTTTGTTGATTATAACTTAAATTTACAATTTAAAATTTAAAGTTAAATCTAGTCGTTGCTTACAATTTTTTTTTTTAATTTAAAAAAAAGTAATTTAAAATTTTTTGTTTTTATTTATTTGTTGGTTATAACTTGTTGTTATTCTTTGATTTCTTACTGCATTTAAAAGACTTTGTCTTATATGTCTTAAAGTTAAATCTAGTCGTTGCTTACAATTTTTTTTTAATTTAAAAAAAGTAATTTAAAATTTTTTGTTTTTATTTATTTGTTGGTTATAACTTGTTGTTATTCTTTGATTTCTTACTGCATTTAAAAGACTTTGTCTTATATGTGAACATGATAATTAAATTAAATAAATTAATTAAATAAATTAAATAAATAAATTAAAATGACATTACACTACATTTAGTAACATTAAAATATAGCTTATTGACTTCACACCACTTCTGCAAGCCATCCAAATCCTGTTGAATAAATTGACAGTCTACTGAAGAATTAATAATTTTAAATAACTTCATGTCATCAGCATACATGAGACATCTTGAAAACTGGACATAGTTTGGAAGGTCGTTAATAAATAAGACAAACAAAAGCGGACCAAGATGACTGCCTTGGGGCACACCAGAAAAATTATCAATATATTTAGAGAGGTATTTACCAATCCTAACCGCTTGTCTACGACCGAACAGGTAATTCTCTAGCCACCTAAGCAAGAAGGAGTGGAAACCCAGTTTACCAAGTTTCCTTATTAAAACTGAGTGCTGGACTCTATCGAATGCTTTCGCAAAATCTGTAAAAACTACATCTACTTGTTGACCTCTCTCCATTTCGCTTGCTATAAAGTGAGTAAATAGCGCAAGATTTGTTGAGGTAGATCTGCCAGACACAAAACCATGTTGACACTCCGATACTGCGCCTTTGATGCAAGAATATATTTTCTTTTTTACCAGAGATTCAAATAGTTTTGGAATAAGTGGTAATTTGGATATAGGTCGATAGTTTGCAATATTTTGCCTCAAACCCGATTTAAAAATTGGAGTTATCTCGGATATTTTCCATATATTTAAAAATTCTCCCCTTTTAAGGGATTGGTTAAAAAGAAAGGTTAGAGGTTGAAAAAGTGACATAGCACAATATTTTAGATAGATTGGAGGAATATTGTCAGGGCCACATTTCTTCTTCGAATCTAAGCTAATTAATTCTCGATACACCTCTTCTCCATATAAGGTTAAGGAACCAAGATCTGTAATAGGAATAACATTAAACTCAGACGCAACATCATTAATTAATTGGTCATAGCACTTGGAATTGGACTGAAAATAGAGTGCAAAAAGTTTGCTTATTTCTTGAAAATTGTCAGATTTACTATCCTGGAAAAACATATTTTTAGGGAGACCCCAACTTTTTTTTTTTGTTGTTCAAAAAAGTCCAAAATGCTTTTGGGTTGCACTTAATGTTCGATTCTAAGGCCAGCAAATGATTCCGATACAAAAATTTTTTAAGTGTCTCATATTGTTTACGTGCCAGAACCCTGTTTTAAAGCTATGTTAATCTTGCTCTTTTTGCATTTTTTGTTCATAGTATTTTTAAGGTTAGCCGGGAGACTATTATACCAACTTGGTTTAGTAGCTATACGAACCTTTTTTAATGGAACAAATCTCGTGAATGTTTCCTTAATGATATTTATTCAACAGAGATGATTCTGTAAGAGACTATCACCAAAGATTGTGCACCAGTTTATATTATATAAAAAATCCGATATTACAGCATAATCAGCTTTATTAAAATCATATTCATAAATATGTTCACCCAAGAAGGGATTATTTAAGGCAACAATATCAAAATTTACTAGAAGAGCCTTATGGTGAACGCTATTGTCGGATAATATGAATTCTGCTTCACTACATACAGTATTAAACTCTAAGTCAGTAAAAACTAGGTCTAGCAATCTATTTAAACCATTTCTTATTGCATTTATTTGGTACATCCCAAGTGAAAGAATTGAATCTAGAAAATCAGCATCTTTACCAGCACTCAAATTTACTTGGTGATAGTGCCGGCCAGTTATCAGAGGAAACCCAGTTTACGTTACCCAAATTTAAAATCACCTAATATTAATGGATATTCATTATCATTAAGCTTTTCGACTATCTTAAGAATATTAAAAAAATGCAATGAATAAGTTTCACAATTTGAATTTGGTGGAATGTATGAAACAAAAATGTAAATACTTATTCGCCTGTAGTTATCGCCAGCATCAGAATATGTTGGAACATCAATCTTAACACAGATCTGCTCTATTACCCCAGTACTTTGTATTAGATGAATCTCTTGGCATGAATAGACAGAGGGAACAGCAACCAAAACCCCTCCACCACGTGTAAGGCCTGTAGCTAATTGACATCGATCGCGACGGAAAACTTCATATTTGTTGTCAAAAAACTCCGAAGTAAAAATATCTCCCTGTAACCAGGTCTCAGTCAAGGCAACAACATCATAACAGCAATCAGATACAGCGACAGAAAACTTAGATGATTTAGTGCGTAAGCCACCTACATTCTGATAATAAACAGTCAATTTATTTGTATCGTCATTTTGCGACAATTTAGTAACTAAGGCGCTCACTGGTATAATAGCATTCAAGTCGGAATCTGAGCCAGAGGCCCGATTTCGTTTTTTGAGTTTTTTTGGAAAGGCCTTATTCGCACGCCCAGAGGCCAGAAAATTGGGTTAAAGACAGTTTTAACTAAATGAGGTGGAATTGCTATTTTAAAATTCACCGTATTTGTAGTGGCATTCTTAATAGCTAGTTTAAAGCAAGCAATCTGAGATGCATCAACATCGCATCATCGCAATTATATGATAACTAGCTGAAACCCGGCGCGTTGCTGCCACTCTCCCTTGTCAAACGCCCATAAAATGTTATCAGTTAAACAGCATGTCTAAATTGAGGTCAAATACTGAATTCCGAGACTGTGCGACCTATATCCACAAAGCTATTCGATATAACAATTTTGGGTTGTATAGGAAGTGCCACGCTCTCTTGATCACCCCTCATAGAACGTAATCAATTAAACTGCATGTGTTCATGGAGGTCGAATACCGAATTTCAAAACTGTTCGACATATAACTCCAAAACTATTCGATAACACAAATTTGGGTTGTATGGGAGGTGCCACTCCCCTTTTCCCTACACCCATAAAATTCCAGGTCCAATACTGAATTAAAAAACTGTGCGACCTATAATCCCTATAATAGGTCGCTTGATATCTTTAATTTGGGTTAATTGAATCTGCATGTGTAAATTGAGGTCAAAAACTGAATTACAAAGCTGAATTTCTATAACTTCAAAGCTATTCGATATCACCAATTTGGGTTGTATGAGAGGTGCTCCTCCTCCTTGTCCAACTCCCATAAAATTTTATCACTGAAACGGTACGTCTAAATTGTGGTCGAATACCGAATTTCTAAGCTGTGCAACCCATAACTCTAAAGCTAATCGATAACACAAATTGTTTTTATATTTATGGGAGGTAAAATAAGGTGTGGCATTTCTTCTTAAACCATCTCGTACTCAAAGCAAAGCCACTTACAAAATTTTGAGCTCAATCGGACCAATAGTTTTGAAGTATTGTGATATTTCCAAAAGTAGGCGTAGATGAAATGTGACAACGCCCGTTTTTATTTAAGTTATTGACCGTCATCATAAGAACTTATTTACCAAATTTTAATTTAATACGACCAAAACCGTCTTAAATATAGCATTTTTATTGATTTGTGGGCGATAAAAGGGGTGTGGCATTACTTTTTTCTTAAACCTTTGCGTAGCAGTTACGAACAAACCAGTGAAAGGAAGTATCCAATTTGGTCCAGTCCTTTTCAAGTTTTAAGCATCCGAACAAATCACGATTCATTTTTATATATACAGATAATGATTTGTGGGCGGTAAAAGTGGGCGTGAAAACATTTATGTATAGTGACTGCCTCTAGAAGCACCTGCACAGCAAGTTTCACTATAAAAATGTGTAGAACTCCGGAATTGCCATTATTTCGAAAAAGTGGGCGTATGTTTAATGCGACCACGCCCATTTTTTGTACAGTTACTGACAGTAACTATCTGAACAAAATTACTAAATCTTAGTTTTTACGATCGAAACCGTCTGATATATATCCTTTATTTGGTTTGTGGTCGATAGCGCAAATTTGGCTTGTATGGGAGGTACCACGCCCCCTCGTCCAAACGTTACCAAACCTCACAGGAACACTCATTCTCCTCTTCAGACATTGTTCTGCCACAGACCACCTTACTGCCATATACGAAAATGCCAAGAAATGCAAAATATATTCACCATTTCCAGTATATCTGCCGAAAGTAGCCATATGCACTAAATAACCAAATTTTAGTCTAATACGATCAAAATCGTGCGAAATATAGCATTTTTGTTGTTTTGCAAGCAGTAAAAAGGGGTGCGGGAAAATATTTCCCTTGAACCATCTCGTAATCGAAACAAATCGACTGCCCAAATTTCAGCTCAATTTAGGTTAAGCTTGGCGCACTTTACTTCACTCGACGCTAGCTCCCTGAAAAGTGAGTTTAACTAAAGTGGGACAGGCCTATTTTTAGTGCACTTGCCGAGAGTAACCATATGAACTGACTTACAAAATTTTTGTCCAACACGATACAAATCGTTGAAATAAAACGTTTTCATTGGTTTGTGGGCAGTAAAAGGGGGGGCGTGAAACCAATTTTTAGTACAGTTGCTGACAGTAACCGTACAAACTAAAGCAACATTTTAGCTCAATAGACCCAGTAGTCAATTTTAATGATTTCTCAAAAAGTGGGTGTGGGTGTGGGTGTGGGGCTATATAGCGATGACGCCTTTTTTTAGTTCAGTTGCCGAAAGTAGCCATACAAACTTAGGTATCACATGTTAGTCTCATACGGCCAAAACAGCTTGAAATATAGCATTTTGACTGATTTGTGGGCGCAAAAAGGGGGAGTGGAAACCAATTTTTCGTACAGTTACTGTCAGTAACTACACAAACCAAAGTACCAAATTTAAGTCTTATATGACCAAAACCGTCTGAAATAAACCATTTTCATTTATTTGTGGGCGGTGAAAGGGGGCGTGGAAACCCATTTTTAGTGCAGTTGTCGACAGTAACTGTACATACTAAATTACAAAATTTTAGCCGTATACGACCCAAACCGACTGAAATATAACATTTTTATTGATTTGGGGGCGGTAAAAGGGGGGTGTGGCACATTTTCCCCCTCAACCATCTCGTACCTGAAGCAAATCGGCTGCCAAAATTTCAGGTCAATCGGTTTAGTAGTTTTGGAGTCTATAGACATCACACAGCCAGACACACATCGTTTTGCTTTTTATATATATAGACATTGATTTGTGGGCGGTAAAAGTGGGCGTGAAAACATTTATATATAGTGACCGCCTCTTGGAGCACCTATACAGTAAGTTTCACTGTAAAAGTGTATAGAACTTTGGAATTGCCATGATTTCGAAAAAGTGGGCGTATTTATTTTACGACCACGCCCATTTTTTGTACAGTTACCGACAGTAACCATCTGAACAAAATTACCAAATCTTAGTTTTTTACGATTGAAACCGCTTGATATATATCCTTTTTTTGGTTTGTGATCGATGGAGCAAATTTGGCTTGTATGGGAGGTACCACGCCCCCTTCTCCAATCGTTACCAAACCTCACAGGAACACTTTCAAGATGTGCCTTTATTTTCCCTGAAAATTTCATAATGATCGCTTCAGCGGTTTTGGAGTCTATACGTGATATAGCCACATACCCACATACCCACATACCCACATTCCCACATACATACATCCATTTTTATATATATGAAGATTTAAGTCAATTTAACTTTAACGAATGCTAAAATATCTAGTTAAACCGAGTTTAGTCGTCCAAGTGAAAAATTGGCCCTAAGGGACAGTTTTTCAGTACGAGTTTAAACTTTAGTCAAATTAAACCTTGCTTAACTCACTAAAATTAGACGTTTTAACTCGCTTTAAATAGCTATTTTAGCATTCGTTAAAGTTAAATTTAATTAAATGCGCCAACATTTTTGTGATCGGTATGCCACAATTTTTTTCTTATAGATTTCGGCCCTCTGAACACGAAAATCGCAATTAAAATTGTTCTATGGATAGGTTTTCGAGATATATATTTTTAAATTTTTGACCCGATATTTTTTTGGGTACAGCTACATACATTTTACCATATCTTCAGTTTTAATTGACCGATTTGGTTATAATAAATATCAATTTAAAGAATAAATAAATTTACTTAAAATTTGATTCATCAATTTTGCTGATCTGTTGAGTAGAATCCGCACAATCGAAAGAAATATAAAAAAAGAAATCATTTTTTTTAGTGCGAAATAAAATTGAAGAATCGAATTGGAAAAAATTTAAGTTGAGTTTTTCATGAATTAAATAGGACTTTTTTCAAATTTAAAATTAATAAAATCTTTATAAGTAAATAAGACTATTTTCTAACTCAAAATTGTAAGAGCCTGCATTATCGTCAGAAATGTTATACTTGAAAGAAATGTGAGTGCTCCTAACAGTTTGCATTGGGTTGTTCTGACAATTTGCCATACAAATCTTGGGCTAAAAAATTTTTTATCTAATTTTTTGTATAAAAAGTATATTTACTCCACTGAAAATAGCATAAAACCTAATCCTAAATCATTTTGGGTCTTCTTTAACTCTAAACGGAAAGCAAGTGGTTTTCCCAAATCCATGGAGTCTCAAAAAGGGGTGGGAAATAGCGCACAAGAAATATCAGAATTGTTAGCTGATTTCTTTGGATCGGTTTTTGATAATTTTAATTTAGATAAAGATTCGGATTTTTCGTGTATATCTGATGTTGTAAACATTGGAAGCATTGTAGTATCTGAAGAAGAAGTACTCAATGCTCTTCTTGATTTAAATGTCAATAAAGGGGCTGGATACGATTTATTACCTCCAGTTTTGTTTAAAAAATGTGCTTATTCTTTATATGTTGGCTTAACGTTGATTTTTAATAAGTCTCTTGATGAGGGCACAGTCCTAGACGATTGGAAGCTTTCGTTTATATCGCCAGTGTTAAAGTCAGGCCAAAATGGTCTAATAGAAAATTATAGGCCAATTGTCAAACTCTCAATCATACCTAAAATTTTAGATAAAATCATTAATAAGCGCTTATTTACTGAATTTAAAAATTATATATCAGTTCATCAACATGGCTTTTTTTGTGGGAGATCCACGTCTTCTAATCTGGCAATATTTTCGAACTATTGTCTAGAATCTATTGAAAACCGCATGCAAGTGGATGTATTATATACGGATTTCGTAAAAGCTTTCGACAGTCTTAATCACAAATTACTAATTAAAAAACTAAATAAATTAGGAGTACATTCCATTTTGTTAAAGTGGATTACTTCTTATTTAGAAAATAGAAAATTGCTTGTGAAAGTAGATAATTGTTACTCAAGAGTAGTTGATGTCAAATCCGGTGTTCCGCCAGGCAGCCACTTAGGCCCTCTTTTATTCATACTTTTTATAAACGATATTTCTTCCATTTTTTCTTTCTGTAAATTTTTACTATATGCAGATGATTTAAAAACATTCACTGTAATAAAAAATGTTGATGATTGCACTAAATTTCAAAGAGAAATTAATCTATTCATAACTTGGTGTAATGAAAACAGCTTGAGTTTAAATTATAATAAATGTAAAATTCTTACTTGCTCTAGAAAAGATTTAAATTATGTCTATGATTATACATATGATACAAACTCTATCTTTAAACGAGAATGTATAGTTAAGGATCTTGGTGTCTTTTTTGACACACAATTGTCTTTTGACTCCCATAAAGAATTTATTTTAGCTAATGCAAACTCGAAACTGGGTTTTATAAAAAGAAATTGCAAGGAGTTCTTGGATCCTTTTACAATAAAAAAACTTTTTATAACTTTGGTAAGATCAGTTTTAGAATAAGCTTGTGTCGTTTGGAATCCGATGTATGAAAAAGACATCAGGCGTATAGAAAGGATCCAAAAGAATATATCTAGGTTCGCTCTTCGCCGTATGTATTCCCTTGAAAACATGCCTTCCTATAATATGCGATGTCAACTTTTAAATTTACACACTCTTGAGAACAGGCGAAAAGCTCAGTGTGTTTTATTTATAAAAGATTTAATTGATAATAATATAGATTCCTCTGAACTTCTTGGTCTAATATCGTTTTATACTCCGCTAAGAAATTTTAGAGATACAAACTTATTTTATGCGCGTTTTCATAGAACTAACTATGGTACAAATGAACCGATTTCTAGATGCTTATCTCTTTGCAATTTAGCTGCTCGTCATTGTGATTTTGCGGATAATAGAAATAAGTTTAAATTTGATGTATTAAATTATTTTAATTTAAATTACATTTTGTTCACTAGGTTAAGTATGTAATCTGTAAGGGCAAAGCCCAGTAGATGGTAAACATTAAATAAATAAATAAATAAAATCTTGGCTAAAAAAGTATACGAACCATATAGTTTTACGAGTGTTATTTAATTTTTTGCAGCCAACTTCTTTATAATATTGCTCATTTTAACATAAAATTCCTCTACTTTCCTTTATGTAAGTAAGTTAAGAAAAAAAACTCACCGTAAGACGCGCTGTCGAACCATCTTTTACAACGTTGGTAACCAGACCATCTTCGCTGGCGACAGCATTCGATGGAGTGCTCATGTTTGGACGGGCTTCGATGCGATTCAAGCAGGAGAAAAAGACGCAGACAAAAAATAAGAACAACATCTTTTTACTCGTTATCAGTTTAAATTTCCCTGTCCTTTTGTTGGTTGTTGTTTTTGTTGTATTAGATGTAGACGTGGGTGTTGCACCAGTATTATTTTGTTGTTGTTGCTGCTGTTGGCGTGCCTTTTGAAAGCGTGGATCGTCGGATTTTATCGTTATTGCATCACAGAATGCAACAAAAGCCAGCCAAAAGCGTAAAAGTTGCTGCTGCACACAGCCGCTAACATCACCACCACCACCACCACCGGACGTTAGGCAGTTGACATTTTTATACGTTTCCGTTGTTGCAGCTGTTTCCGTTAACAAAGCTGCTACTTCCGGTATATCACTATTTTTATTATCATCATCATCAGCACTACCTTTGACATCATCATCACTTTTATTATTATTATTATCATACTTTTTAAAATTGTTGTTACTTAATTTATTATCTTCTCTGCTAGGAATAGTAGTTATAGTAGCTGTTGTTGTTGTTGTTGGGGTTGGGGTTGTTGTTTTTGTTGTGTTTTTTATAGTTTTATGCCGCCTAATTAAATTACTTTTACTTAAAGTAGTTGCATTAGCAGTATTAGTAGTAGTTACAGTAGTAGAAGGTATTGTTTTTGTTTTTTTTATAGTTTTTGTTGTTTCAGATACATAACTAGGCTCAATATTATTAATTTTATTTATATTAATATTGTTATTATTAAAAATTAAAATATTTTTACTAAATGTAGCACCAATCAAAACCGTTTCTTCTTCTTCATCATTGTCAGTAGCGTCGGCTAGACCGCTACTAGCATCACTTGTTGTTGTTGTTGTTTTTGTTATTATTGTTGTTGCATTGTTGTTATAACAACATAGCGCACAATATGATTGTTGTTTTTGTAGTTTAGTACTTTTATTGCACCAGCAAGCACGACGCGCCAAATTCATTTCTTGCGCCAACGAAGGCGTGGCACTATCATAATCCGTCTCCTTCATTTTGATACTCCTTCGTCTGGCCAACGTATAGCAACGTTCGCTTATTGCACTTGAATTTCCTTCTAAAGTTTGTTTCGTACTCTTGAAACTTTCATTGATTCCATTTACTAGCATAGGTTAGAAACGTCCAAGAAGGTATTTTCTATTTTTTTTTATTTATTTTGTATGCTAGTTGTGGGGTGGGCTTAAAATCTTCTTTGTTTAGGCGTCGTCGTTTATCACTTTTTTTCTATAAATTTTTTTTAAATATTTTTAGCACTTTTTGTAGATTCATTTGGTATGTTTTGTGTTGTGTAATTTTAGTATTTTTTTTTATTTTTTTTATTTCTTTTAGTTACAATTTGTTTGGTAGCGAAACTCTCATTCATAAATCGATCACTTTGGCGGAAATTTACAGGAATTCTGGTAAGTTAACATCGCTTTAAGAAAAAGAGAAAAATAAATCATGAGTAAATATTTTAATATTTATAAACCTTATAAGGTTTATGGTAAAGAGGAAGAGAATAACTTAGTAAATTAAATACTATTTTTTTTTTTTTGTAAAGACAGCAGCATGATAGTTACCTAACGGTTTTAAGTATAGTACCGGGTTTTTCGAAAAATACGGTTATAAACTTTATTTTTGAAGACATGATGAAAATTGAATGAAAATGTAAAGAAAAATTGTTAATTTGTATTTCTATTTGTATAATAATTTTTTTATTTTTCTTCTTGATGACCCCATTATTTCGTGATTGAGTAAAATTAACTTGCGATACATGATCAGATCCTCAAAATAATAGAAAAGCACTGTAAATACATAAGACCTATAAATTTAAGGCTCATTATTTTTAATAATACATCTTTGAACTTCCTTTAAATCGAGAAAAAAAGTCTCGATAAATTTTACTCTGTTTAATAGTGCTGAAGGTCTTAACTACTTTATTGCTTGTAGATTTTGCTTAACCCTTAACTGGTACACCTTAAAAAAATTACACTTATGGCGTTTTCTTTTCTGTATTTTTGCTGCCCTCTTTGAGAATTCTGCATTTTTCCCGTTCTCTACTCGAAAAAATTCTGACCTCTAAAATGGAATTGTGTTCTTTTCTCGAATATGTTGACCTCAGAAGAGAAAAAGTGCAGAATTTTTTGCACTCTCAAGATCGACGGTTTTAAAGTTCTGCCCTCAAATGCTACCAACTGAATGAACAAAAAAGTGACATATTAGGCAAACATTAAACATTATCATAGACATTTCATTAATGTTTAAGCTTTTTCACGGATGACAAAATAAATATTACTAGTATCGCCTGTGGTCGAAATTCGACCAACTTTCTGAAATTTCAATCGTTTTTCTTATTCTGAGGCATTGATCTTGCCTTAAGAAAATGTTTTGTAGCAAGAAAATCTCAAGTTTCAAGAGAAACCAACAGTTTTCAAGATATCGTCATAAATCTTATATCAAAATTTTTCAGAATTAACTATTTGTACAATAAAAAATGTACTATTAAAAAAAATGCTTATTGTAGGGTATCCGTAAGAGATTGTGAAAAATGTTTTTTCTACATTGTATTAATATCTAAAATATCCTCCTACGCCATGTTCTTCCATTTCTTATAGTTTTACTTCAGAAATATTCTTTCAATGCTCATATCTCAGGTCAAAGGTCACATGACTATTCGGTGAACTTCTTCTCCCTACTCTAATTTATTTAAAAAAATTATCAAAATCGGTTCAGTAACCCGGAAGAACTGTTTCTCCTACGCATATTTTTATATATAAGGAAGTGGCTTAAAACATAGATTTGTGTATATAACTTTGGAGTGGTTTGAAATATTTGAAAATTTTGTTCACAAAAATTATTTTTTAAGCTTTATAGAGCTTTATAGAAAATATAAAAACTACATTTTGAAAAATTTCGATGATAGAAACTGTATTTTGCATTATGTGTCAAAATGAAGCAATTCTGTATTGATGAACAATAGCAGCTTAAGTCTTATTTCAAAGTTTCCAGAAATCTTGCTTCAAAGTTTTCAATCGCCATATAAGTTATATGAAAGGATCTTTTGTTTTTGCGTCATATCTTTGGCAAAGGTTATGCTAGAAGTTCTAAATTTTGTGTGTTCATAATGATATATACGTGAAACACAACTATATCAATAACTCAGTTCTGTCTTAAATCGACTTAAGCTGTTATTGCTTATCGACACAGAATTTTTGCTAATAAATGATATGTCATATCAAAAAGTGTGAAAAAAGAAAATTTTATAAGAAAAAAAACATTACAACAACAAGAACGTTTGGCCTATTTTTTGAGCAAAAACTTAATATTTTAGAGGTTTTTTAAAACCATATAAAACATTGAATTAGTGAGATAACGGTTAATCTTTTCTTATTTCTCCAAAGTCATTTAATTGATCTTTCAGACAAAGAAAATTTGTTGAAAATCGATTAAGAAATGGCTGAGATATTTGCTTGCAAAGTCAAAACTAGAAATTTCAATAGTTTTTTTCTCATTCTGAGGCGATGGCCTTGCCTTGCTTCAAGAAAATACGTTGTATTGAGAAGATATACATTTTTCGCGATATCTAAATAATTTTAATGTCAATTTAAAGGGGATTTTTTTAACATAATATCCGTGGAGACTTTTGTTTTATAATTGACTTTTGTTAATAATAACCAAGAAAGCTTTTGTTTACCGTTATATTCCTTAACCAACGACTTTTCATACAAAAATACGTTGTACCGAGAACATCTATAGTTTTCGATATATCGCTATAATTTGTATGTCAAAATAACGTAACTTTTCAGACTTTACTATTTGTTAGAAATTTCACCATCACAATATATATTTACTCTTGTTGTATGTATAAAAAAAATGCTTATTGTAGGGTATCCGTAAGAGATGGCGCAAAATGTGGGAAGTGTTTCTTGCACACCTTATCAATGTCTAAAATTCCCTCTTACATTATATTCTTCCATTTGTTACAGTTTAGCTTTTATTTAATAAATGCTCTTTTTACGCTCATATTGCAGGTCGAAGGTCACCACTCTAATATGTAATCATACTGTGCAGCCAGATCTTTCATTTGATACCTCATTCACCATTCTACCTCTTCTTAGCCCTGAGATTTCTTATTAAAAATGTTGAGTCTGCAATGTTATTATAAAAGAGTTTCTTGAAACGTCTTCGTCCTCATCTAATAATTAAGATCTAATGATTTTCCATTGCCGAGAACAATATAATGAAAGAAGGATTATTTTATTGTTCGCATCTGTTGTTTTGCAATTTAATTTATTTCTCAAAAGTAAACAACAGTGTAGCCAACACAACATCATTGAAAAAAGTTAAGCATTTTTTCTGAACTTTTCTCGACTAATAACAGGTCAACATTTTTTGAGTTCAGGTTAAAATTTAAAAAATTATGCACTCTCAGAGGGCAGCATTTTTGCCGAGAAAAGAAAACGCCATAACAGTACATCTGGTCCCAGGAACCACACCAACTAAAATGCTAAAAAACCACAAATTTTAGTTACAAATTCATTTTGTTTTTTAAGAACGTCTTAAATAAAGTTTTTTCTTCGTATTAAAAAAAAATTGTTTAATTATTTTGAGTAAAATTAATTAATTTTGAATTGAATTGTTAGAGATATATACTCTTTTGTTTTTTTTTTTTGTTATGATCCCACAGACCAGGATTACCAGTTAAGGGTTAATCCTGGTGGAAATATTATTTGCTGTTTTAAAGAAGGACAAAGAGAGTTAGTAGATTTTTCGGATTTGGTTTTTAAATTTTCAGTTCATGCCTTCCTTTTTTTAGTTGTATCTGGATGTTTGATATCTCACTTTATATGTTAAACTAGCAAGCCGCAGTTGTCCGCGGCTTCGCCACGCTCTTTTTTATCAATCTTCTTAAGACAATACATGTCAAACGAAATAAAAAACATTTCTTCTTTTGTTTTGTTTTGGCAGTAACAATCGGTGAAGTGGAGTACATTTACTACTGTTTTGGTTTTTGTTTACGATCACGAGCAAAAACCACAACAAAGCATATAAAGTTTTGTGCTCGTAAACGCAATTCTGTTCCGCTCTCTCTTAAAAAAAATTATTTTTTTCATTGATATTTATCAATCAAAAATTAAAAAAAAAATATGATTTTTTTTTTTTTTGCTTTAAATTTTGTTTGAACGTTATTTTTTCAAATATAAAAAATATTTTTCGTTTAAAAATAATTGATATTTCTTCAAAAATAAAAATTATTATAAATCGTTGGTGCATCTGTTTGCCATTGCATAACTTCTGAATGACTTAGTTGAGTGGGATTACATTTGAAAAAAATTGTGTTTTGTTAACCCGAATATAAACAGCTATGTTAAAATCCAATAGCTATGTTACAATAACATAGGAGGTCTATTTTCCCTCCCTTAGGAGTTATGGGGTTAATGGTGATTTCATGACTTTTATTCACACTATTATTTCTAGCAGAAAAATTAGCTCATTGTTAGTTGAAACTACAAAATTTCAAGTTTGAGCAATATTTTCTCAGAATTACGCGAAATAAATCTAAAATGTTTTTGGCATTAAATTTCTGATTTATTTATATTGCTTTCCAATGGCATCAAAATCATTAACATATGTTCAAAAATAACAAAGTAAGTTTTACTTTAAAAATTCATAGCGAGTCATAACGCAACATTGAAAAATTCATAACAACACAAATACTTTATAGTTGAAGCTATGTTAAATAGAAACAAAATATTAAAGTAGTTAAAGCGTTATGCTTGGTTTTCACAATGTTATTTTTATGATGACACAAAATTTTATCACCTGAAATATCACCTTAATAAAACTATAGAACACTCTAGAACATAGCTCCATTTAATAAGTTATTTGTTTTTAATTATCCAAGATTGCAAAAGTTAGAAAAAATGACAACGTGTTGTTATTTTCAATTTGATTGACAACAACTGACCGAAAATGACATGCTGACTGAAAATGACCTACTGAAAACCTGGCATTAGTAATTGTAATACGCGAAGAATTCAACGTCAAAATAGAGTTTGGTTGCAAAACACAATATGCAACACAAAATCGCCGATTAAAATTGCAGCAGCTGTGTTGCATTGAACTGTAGTGGAATTCCCAAAAATTTAACGATAATAATCGTTGCCGTTATCGGTCATTGTGCGTGCCACGTTCAAAGAAAATTACAGTTTTTGCTAACTAAAGATATCGAAAAAATAGTCGTTAGCGCGTTTGGAAATTCCACTACTGTTGTGCCAACTTGTTGTGCACATGTTGCTTCATAGTAAGGCTTCAGTTAGCAACTTTTATTGCAGTTGCATTACTTTTCAATTGCTCCATGTGTAAAAGGCATAACTCTTATTATTTTTAACACTAACCGTAGAAGCAGTAGAAACGCTAACAATTTAATTTACTTATCTTTTAGTAGAACAAATTATATGGCTACTGCTATTTTAAATTGCATGAGTACCTTTTTTAACAACTGTAGCTTTTTTGATGTAACTTATCGAAAGGTCCACTTAAAAGTAGATTGAAAACTAATGTATGATTAGATCTATGTAAACGCATGGTTAGTTATTACCTCTTGAGTTCTCCTAGAGCCCAACCAGGGAGGGTAGATTCCTCTCGTCTAAAAATGCGAAAAAGCTGTAGTAGCTGACTCTATTGTTATTGCGCGTTTTTTTTTTTTTTTTGTTTCTAAATGTCATTTTAAATTGGCTTTTTTGCACTCTTTCATAAGACATAATATTTGCAAGCGAAAATTGTTCCAATTTTTTAAAAATTGTAAAAATCCAACAGTTTTAAAATTGGTCCAAAATTTTGTATGCAGTGACTTTAACCAAATTAAACTTTTACAGTTACTACCTGAAAGGATAGAACAACGTCTGCCGGATCAGCTAGTGTTCCCCATACAAACAAAGTTCCTCATACAAACAAATGTTTGTATGGGGAATCCCCCAGGGGTTCCAGGGGGTGTGCCACTAGCATGGGTGGATCGGCCTTCTAAAGTTAGAAGGGCTTGGTCATACATTTGGACTTGATTGGGGCACTCTAAATGGGTCAAAGAGGAATTTTTCAAAATTTGACCCTACGGAAAATTTGGGGCATTAGAATTCGTTGTAGAGGTATAGTTTCTTGAGCAAGGTTTCTAATTTTGATCCCTAGAATACGATTTTCACTGAGCAATGGGCGATTTTTTTGCCTCCCCACAAATCGACCGGCCTAATGTATATGTTTTTAATATAATATTTTTTCAACAAATTTCTATGATGCTAGTATCTACGCTTTTCTGTACAGTTATTGTGAATAATTTTATTTCCCACTTCTGTTTAGAGTCCCGGTAAATTGATAACGAAGTTTATATAATATAAAAAACTTTCTCAGCAACTATTCTAATTAATCCGCTAAATTCAATTGTATGTTGTATAACGAAAAGCAAAAGTAAGCAACGAACTCAATATTGAAATAAAGTGTGCACTTTATTTTTAATAGAGTCTTCACTTTATTATGTTAAAATTTTATTACACTTTTTCCGGCATCTTAAAAACTGAAACTAATTCGACAAAATAGCAAAATTTAGTGTAAGCAACTATATTAAAATTTTCTTAAAAAAACCCTGTCGACTGGAGTAATTTTGAAATATGTATTTTGCAGCTCATAACTGATAACCTTTTATATTCTCGCATGTTCTTAGGAAGTACATTCTTTGTTGAAATACAATACAAATTCTTTCTTTCTTTCTTTTCTTTTTTTTTTTTTTTTTTTTTTTGTTGTGGCCATAACTTTTGACATAAAATCAATGTAGTGCTTCCGTTGATTTATTTGTTTTTATTGTGGATATAAGTTTAGTTTTTGATGCCGTTCTAATTTGAATGAAAAAAGTGTTTATAATTCGTTCGAAAGAGCAAAAAATATCATGTTAAAGACTATTAAAACTGAAAGAGTATGAATATATTTAGAGTTTGTCTTCACTATTAAAGAATTTACACACCAATTTTAACAATTTTATTTTCTCTTTTTTTAACGTCTATTTTAACAATTAATGATGTATATAAAAAACTTAGAATAAACAAAAAGTTGAAAGATAACGATATAAATTTTATACACAAACCCATAATCGAGTATATTCAAGGTACAGTAAATTATAATAATATGTATCATTTTTAGAAATTTATATTGTTATTTGCGCAAGGACAATGCATACAAATATATTTGTATTATGTAAAGAAAATATAAATGTAAAATGCCAATAATAACAAAAAATTAAAACAATTATTTTTGTGGCTAAGTAATTCGGTATAGAAAATGTCGATGTCCTGAAAAAGTGCCAAAAGTGCTTTGCAGCTTAACTATAAAAGCTTTATTGCTAACACAAAACATTGATATTCAATTTCCGGCGCTTAGGCATCTCCGGTCGAAAAATATGCAGATAGTTATGACGGAAATTTGTTTTTGCTTTTATGCATGGGCTGACAAAAAATAAAAAAGCATAGCAAAATAAATATTAGCATAAAGAAGCCTAAAGCTTTCATTTCTGAGCCGGTTGTTTTTTTAATGTCATTTATAATGTCGCACAGTGTAAAATGCGCGGCCAAAAAGTCCCAAATATCGATGTTAAAATTTTCCCATAATTTTTATAGACAGTAGCTGCGTTCCTTTCGCCTTTATATAATCGTGATAACAAATTTTCTCAAAGGAACGGCAAGAAAAACGACTCGTAGAGGGCACTACCGTTGCAGTCAAAATTAAATTCAATCAAGTAATCATGATACAATAACTATTAGGTGTCATGAGAACGTGTGTCGTTAAAAACTGTTGTGAACTGTTATGGTAGCGATACCTCAGTGAACGATGTTTTTCTCTGAATGTGTTTTACTCTAAACGTCAGAAAAATTGTAAATTATTTAATTGTAAATTGTTGGCTCCGCTGAATGCGTTCAATGTGTGTGACACACGCGGTTTGTTTTGTTTAACATTCGATGGTCGCAGCTCGTGAGAAAATAAGTAGCTGTCATGGCTACCTAATAGTCATTGTATCAAACAAACAAATAATAAAAAAAATTAAATGACAGCTCATAAAAATATACAGGTGCGGCATCTGTGTTTCAAATTTTTTAAAGGCTATATCACAATTTTATATGGCTAGCAAAAATAATCCTATTTATTATAGGATTGTTATTTTTGTTTTTGCTTTGCATGTAAAAAAAATAATCTGGATTATTTTGAAGCTATTGGAACGCAGCTAATATCTTGGGTGAAAAAATTAAAAATAAATTTTTTGAATAGTAGACACCGGTTCGTTAGGACAAGCCGTCAAAGTTGTATTTTCTGAAAATAATATTTCTTTTGTTTGCGGCAGTATTCGTTTTTGTGCTCCGATCATACATACTAGGAGTGTCCAAAATTATGCCCATACGGGCGTTCTGCCTGCCCGCAGCAAGCAGCACGGGCAACAGCATATGTTGGATAAATTCGGGGATAAAAGGAACGAGGGACATGCACGAAGAGAATGAGAAAGAGCGTAAGAAAAAGCATCACTTATATCGTGATCAGTGTTGCAAGAAAAATGTTAAGCCTGTAACTAAAATTGCTAACAAAAGTAGCTAAAAAGAACTAACCATTTTTTGTATGCTAAAAAAAGAAAATAGTTAAAAGCAAACACAACTGCTATATTTAATCAGTTTATCAATGATATTGATTGATTTTTAAATGCAATTGCTGCATAAAAAATTATTAAACACTATTTTTATTTAATTTTATGCACACAAAATTAAAGAAAATTTATAAAATTGAATATATATTAAATTGAATAAAGGTATTTTAAACAGTTTTTTTTTAAATTTTCAAATATAGTTTAATATTGGCCTTTATTAATAAATAAAAGCAGTTGTTAAAAATAGCTAAGCTTTAAAAGAAAAAACCTTAAAAAAGAAGCTAGGAGCTATACACAACTTTCGAAAAAATAAGCTGAAATTAGCTGAATCTAACTGGCAGCACTGATGGTGAGTGTGAGAGTCTGCTTTGCGAAAGTCATAATATAGCTCAATAATGTATACAGGGTTACCACATTTTTATTATTAAATACTTTATAAATTAAATCTTTTAAAAGTTCTAAAAATCTTGTAACTGACAGCTAATGTGTAAAATCAAATTGAGTTTAATAATATTGTGGTTTTAAAAATGCTTTTAATGCAATGTGGAGGCAAGGCGCATTATTTATCCCAAGCTGATATCAGAATTTTGGCTTCCCAAACGTCAGTACATTTTGAACTGTTCAAATCTTGAGATTAAAGGCTCAAACATAATAGGCTCGAGCTGGCTGTAGCTAATGTCAAAAATCAACGAAAAGCTAGCTCAAGTTCTGAAAAATACTCATGATTGAGCATGATTGAGCTCGTCTTTAAGAGCCAGTTTTTCAGTACGAGTTTAAAGTCTAGTCGAATTGAGCAGACGTTAACTCACCAAAATTGGACGTTTTACCTTTGTTTAGGCAAAAAAGAAACACACTATTTTATAATTTAAGTCAATTTAACTTCAACGAATGCTTAAATATCTAGTTAAACCGAGTTCAAATGTTCAATTTTGGTGAGTAAAGCTAGGTTTAATTTGACTAAAGTTTAAACTCGTACTGAAAAACTGGCCCTAAGTCATTAAAAAAACTCGCCAATATGTATATTAATTAGTTTTGTTTGGTTTGTTTAGTTGAATTTGTGATAACAGGAATGATTCGCGAAAATAAGTTGATGTTAATTTCATTTAAATTCGTTTGAAAGAAAAAACAGCTTTGGCTGCAGCCAGATCAAGTTAACGAAACTTGACGAAAAAGCTGGCTTGAGCAATTATGGGTTGTACTCATCATTTCTATGAAGTTGTATAAAATTTGACATTAGCTGCAGCCAGCTCGAGCCTGTTATGTTTCGGCCTTAAGATAGCGTTTTGAGGCAAGGAAAACAATTAAAATTATGTTCTCCAAGTTAGCGGTTCCAAAAAACAAATTCTTGACTGGATTGTTTTAATTGAATTGTTTTAATTGAATTGTTTTTTTATTTTTTTTTATTTTATTTTTATTTATTTTAAAAAACTTGTTGGCATATAAGAATAGTTCTTTTGCATTCCGAATTTACATTGGATATAACAACATTTAAGACACGAAATGCAATTTAATGTTACATAATGCTATCAATAACAATATTACTTAAAAAGACTAAAATTTAAACAATGAATTATTCCTTAAAAAGTAATTAGAGAGTAAGAGAAGAACAAGAAAGAGTAAGGAGAGAAATTGGAAGTAAAGAGAAGTGTTTGAAAATAAAATGCTTAAAGTTAATTGTATTAGAAACGCTTTTAATACTGTTAGGTAATGAATTCTATGACCTAATGACACTGACGAAAAACAATCTACTGGAGTTAAGGAAATTGTATCTAGGAATAATAAGGTTCAAATTTCTACTTGGCCTGCAAAACTTCAACTTATCAAACATATATGTAGGACTACGTGTATAGATAATTCGGTGCAGGAAAATGCAATTTCTAGCTTCAAGGTAACTAGGTAAGTCAAGACCAAGTAATTTTTTACAATGGACAGAGATATGATCAAACTTTCTAAGACCGTATACATAGCGAGCTGTATTATTAAAAGCTACCAGGAGCTTAGGTAGGGACCGAGAGTCAAGTCTGCAGCACACGACCTCAGAGTATGTTATGATCGGCATAATCAACTGCAATACAAGTTTTCTTTTTGCTGCAACTGGCACATTGTTCATTTTATAAATTTAATTTTTTTTACATTAAGGTCGAATTTAAAGAAGAAGTTTTCTATAATATTAAACCGTAATATTATAAATAATAGTATAATATTATGTTTGATAGAAGAAGTATTAATATATTGAATTAAAAATATATCATTTGCATTCTTAAAAAAATAGTTGCATGGTAACTCTAGCATGAGCGCTTGCATTACGAAAATTATAATTGCGCTCATTGTGCTCAGAGCTGCCTAAAATCAATGTTGCATCCTCAGTGATATAAAAATCGGGCGTTTTATAACTGTAATCGTAAATACTGTCCAAATTATCCATTTACCGTATCGAGTATGTATTTTGTCATAAAAACAAAAAATTTTAGTCATATTTTGACTGTTAAAATTTTGAGGGAAAACAATTGGTCTGTTTCCGTACTAACTTCAAGTAAAGTTCGAGTAAAGTTCGAGTAAAGTTCGAGTAAGATTCGAGTAAAGTTCGAGTAAACTTCGAGTAATAGCGAGTAACTTGATTATCTGTCCAAATGAGAATATTTATCAAAAAGTACGAAAACAACTTTAAGTAAGTTTCAAGCACAACAGCTGTTCACACATTTTTACAATAGAAAATAATTTATTTTTGCATGAAATTATTGGTTTATTCTTATAAACTACACTTTGTTCAAAATAAAGAATACAAAACCACTTGCATTTAATTATTAAAATAATTTTTATTTCACAAAACATTAAAAAATATTGATTTAATAATTTGACGGACCCGCTGTTCGTAGCTGAAAATTCGTGCTCCAAGAAATTCTTCAAGTAAAGTTCAAGTAATTGTAATAGAACAGAGAGTGACATTTAGCTTGTTCTTCTTCTCTCTCCAGCTAGAAAAATATGTAAAGAAATGCTTTCATTTAACTTCAAGTTACTTGGAGCGAGTACGGAAACAGACCTAATATTTATTTTGTTTTTTTAATATTTTACGCAAAAATAAAACTTAAAATTTGCCTGATATTCTGCCATGTGAGAGGTTTTAATTGTACCTGCAAAAAAAGGTTATACAATTTTACCAATATTGGCCACATAACTGATATTTTGTTATATATTTTATCTTTGAACGTTGAATATTAAAGGCTGTACGTTTACCCCAAAGCTTAAACAAAAACAAAAAAACAAATTTGCGCCGTAAGAAGTAATTATACGTCAAAGCAACATCGCTTTTTGTAGCTATGTCGAATATTAAAAACTCTTTTAAGGAAAAATATGCAGAATGTGCAACACTGCTTTTTCATTGCAGCATGTTCTCGCTCGCACGTGTTCTGTACATCTACGCTCTTCATCCTCTCAAAATTTTCTGCTCCTCTTTCCGCTTCACCCCCGAATTCATCCAGCAGACGACAAAGTGCACTGCCTGTCCTCTGTCGACGCACGGGCAAGAATTCTGGACGACCCTAATCTATACTATTATATAAAAGGCTTCTCACGTATCTGCGACGACGCTAAACTTAAAAACTACTGAACCGATTTTAGTAATTCTTTCACTTGTATAAAGCTACATGTTTAACTTAAAATCTTGCATCCTTTATTTTTTTTAAAACACTCTTGAAAGTTACTAAAATTTAAATTTATAAAGTAACCAAAAAAGCCAAACGTAAAAATCATTGCTTCATTAAATTGTTAGACGTTTTCAGCCGTATTTATAAAAAGTTACAAACCTCTTGTAAGCCCCTTGTAAGATACATGCCTAAAAACGTTATTCATAAACGTTCAATAACGAAAAAACCTTTTGTAACAGCTTCACAAATGAGAGAATTTTAAAATAGAAACAAACCTTCTGTAAACCTCCTACAAATTTTAATGTTCTCAATTGAGAACAATCTTCTCATTTTGTGGCAAACTAAAATGTAAACAAACAAATAAATAAATGAAAATAATTGTGTTTTTTGATCAGTGTTACCATACGGACAAATAAAACTTTTTGCCAGTTTTTTTGAGAGGGTAGACAGTTTTCCAGTTTTTGCCTAAAAAAATACAGTTTTTTTTTAGTTTATCTAGTTTTTCAAGTTTTTATGATTGAAACAATGCTTACTAGTTTTATGAATCAAATACAATAAATAAAATTAAATGTATGTTACTACAAAAATATAAGTAACATTTGAAGCTGCTACTACTACTTTTCACGCCCTTTCAAAAATTTATTTATGTGGTAGCGGCGTTGCTACTATTGTTGCTTTTGTTGTTTCTGTCAATATGCGCATTTCCATCGTAACTCACGCGACATGCGTACGACTTAAAGCTTCGTTTTCTCGGAAGTTTATGTTATTAATGTAAAAAAATTTCTTATTTGTAAGTATATTGCCGTGCTTGGCCAAATAAATAAATAAAAAAATTTCTTATGTACATATGTCTTACAAGACATAGTAGTGGTATGACCTACCAAAATTGTCGTTCCTGTAACTAATTAAGAATGGCAGTGGTAAATATGGGCGTAACTCACGCGACAAAAAAGGAAGTGTGTTTTACAAGCATGTTTAAATTGTAAAAACTTAGCGAATTTTCCCATTTAATTTGTTTTTTGTTTTTAATTTTTAAATAATGGGAAAACAGTGAAGTTTCGTAATAAACCCACTTTATCTATGGACTTTACTTATTTAAAAATACTAGTATCGCCTGTGGTCAAAATTCGACCAACTTTTTGAGATTCAATCGTTTTTCTCATTCTGAGGCGTTGACCTTGCCTTAAGAAAATGTGTTGTACTAAGAAAATCTTAAGTTTCGAGAGAAAGCAACAGTTTTCGAGATATCGTCATAACTTTTATATCAAAATTTTTCAGAATTTACTATTTGTAAAATAAAAAAATGTACTATAAAAAATGCTTATTGTAGGGTATCCGTAAGAGATAGTGAAAAATGTTTTTCCTACATTGTATTAATACCTAAAATTTCCACCTACGCCATGTTCTTCCATTTCTTATAGTTTAGGTTTTACTTCAGAAATATTCTTTCATATTTCTGGTCAAAGGTCACATAACTATCCGGTGAACTTGTTCTCCCTACTCTAATTTATTTAAAAAAATTATTAAAATTGGCTAAGAAAAACGGAAGAACTGTTTCTCCTTCGCCTTATAACTTTGGAGTGGTTTGAAATATTTGAAAAAATTTTTCCCAGAAATTATTTTTTAAGCTGTAGAGCTTTGTAGAAAATATAAAAACAACATTTTGAAAATTTTAATTTTCATCAAAAAAATCATGATTTTCGATGATAGAAACCGGTTTTTTGCATTATGTGTCAAAATGATGCAATTTTTGCTAATAAATGATGTGTCATATGAAGGAGTGTGAAAAAAGAAAATTTTATAAGAAAAAAAAATTACAACAACAAAACCGTTTAGCACATTTTTGACCAAAAACTGAATATTTTAGAGGTACTTTTAAAACCATATAAAACATTGAATTGGTGAGATAACGGTAAATCTTTTCTTATTTCTGCAAAGTCAATTAATTGATCTTTCAGCCAAAGAAAATTTGATGAAGATCGATTGAAAAGTGGCCAAGATATTTACTTGCAAAATAAAAACTTAAAATTTCAATCGTTTTTTTTATTCTGAGGCGATGACCCTGCTTCAAGGAAATACGTTGTGCTGAGAAAATCTACATTTTTTGAGTCATCTCAATAGTTTTGATGTCATTATAACGGGAATTTTTTAACATATTATCCGAAAAAAATATTACCAAAAAAGCTTTCGTATACCGTTATATTTCTGAACCAACGTCGTTTCATACAAAAATACGTTGTACTGAAAACATTTATAGTTTTCGAGCTATCACAATAATTTTCATATCAAAATAACGGAAATTTTTCAGACTTTACTATTTGTAAGAAATTTCACTATCACAATATATATTCACTCTTGTTGCATAAAAAAATGCTTACTGTAGGGTATCCGTAAGAGATGGAGCAAAATGTTGGAAGTATTTTTTGCACTCCTTATCAATGTCTAAAATTCACTCTTACATTATATTTATCTTTTATCTTTTTACGCTCATATTTCAGGTCGAAAGTCACCAATCTAAAAAGTAATCAAATATTAATAAAACTAAAATCAGAAATAAATTGGAAATTCCTACCTTGTGTGGGATTCTTTGAACTAAATATTTTTTAAGGAAAAACGATTGGAACTTCACAAAGTTCAAACAATCACCATAAATTATAAAAAAGTTTGATAAAAATATGTATAAAAAAAATGTTTCATCATCATCATTTGTGATTGTTCGATTTTTCTTAAATTTTGATAAGGTTTGATAAAAATCTATTTTTGATTTTTGGTTTATTACTACAGATTTGAGAAAAAATGCTTTCTGCATTTGCTGGTGCTTCAGGAATCGATAAAATAGCATAAACAACATTTCTTTGTAATAAAAAGACTTGGAACTATCTCCACATTTCTTAAATTAATCCACTAAAATGAATGTGATTTTTTAATGTATAAAACTATTTTATATAGGATGTAATTTACTATGATCTCAAAAATTGGTAATGACATTTATATTCATATAAATATCAAATGTTTTATTTATACAAATTTATAAGTTTTTTAAAAAATTTATAATTTAATCTTAATTAGTCTCAATTAATAACTTAATTAACACAATTAAGTTAATGCGATTCTTTTTGTTTTGTTTAGTTATTAATTTAATCTAAATTCTTAATTTCGAAAATTATAATAAAAATTTTAAAGCACGCATTATAAAAATATATGTTTTAGTTATTTTTTTTTTGAGTTCCAGTTTTTCCACAAAAAAAAAGTTTCTTTTTGTAAAGTTAAAGTTAAAAAAAAGTATGGCAACACTGTTTTTGATTTAAAGATAAACAAAATTTTAAACAAATGCCTGCCAATATATCAAATTCACAAAACTATTTTTTTCTTTTTAAACAATGTCATTCTATTTATCAAAGTCACAAACGAAAATTTCAACTGTTCCTACTTTAAAGCATCAGTATTCTCACTTTAACTATAAGACTCTTAAGACTCGTTTATGAATACAACGCTTTTAAAGATTATTTTAACTTTAAAAAGCTTTTAACTAATGAACGTTTGAAAGCTGTTTTAAAATATTTTTATGAATACGGCTGTTTATGTATAATCATATATAATTTTGTTGTTCTAAGACAAAACTTAATGAAGTTTCAGGCAAAAATGGGTTTAGTTTGTATGGGAGATGGGTGTGGCAGTGTGACGATTTTTATAACGTTTTCAAAATTTCTTAATTTTGTCAAGAGAGATAGTCGTGGCAGTTTTCAAAGCTCTGATCACTCCTTTTATTTTTGGCCAAGAAATGTATGGGAACGTTACACTGTGTGTCGCAGGGTTAAAACTAAGTCACATTAAATCCTGTAGTAACTTAATCCTTGGATCCGCAAAGTGGCCTCCTGCTGGACAATGCAATTTGATAATAAATTTGTTTTAATAACACCGTTTTGATAAAATTTATTTTTTTTAATTGTTATTTATTCATACATTTTTCTAATAAGTGTACTTTCATAATTAAGGTAGATATTATTTTAAAGCTTCTTTAAAGCAATTTATAGCCTTCTGTATGCTGACCTAACAACTTTATGCAGACATGTGTACAAAAGTTTTGACCATGGCTTTCTTTTTCGGCGACACCAATAATTTCAACACAACGCTCATTCGTTTTTTTTTTTTTGTCTCAAAACAGCTTAATTTACCAGCAACAGTTCAAATTTAACTGTCACAGCAGTCAAAAAAAAAAACAACTAAATAAAACCAAAACATTTGCACAAAAAATTTTACCAGTTATGGTTAAGTTTCTTTAAACTAGATTATTTTGCACACTTTTTTATTTCGTAGTTTGTTACCAGAAATTTAAACAACACCGCAAAATTCAGAAGCGCGTGCAGTCGTCAAGTAGGTAGCAACTCAACTGTATCAAAAATCGAAACAAACTAGTTACAAAAGTGTTTCATACCAAACAAAAAAAACATGCCTGCAAATAAAAGAGGCAGAAAAGAACAGAAAAAACTCAAACAAATCATGAAATTATCTATAAAAAAAGCATGCAAAAAGATGTAGCAAATATTAAGAACCAATAATATTGTGAACGATGAAAGTACGGCAGCGTTTGATGTTGTTGTTATTGTTTTTGGTGTTGGTGTTGGTTGTTGAACTGTGTTAATAACCGATTAAGTTTCAATTACTGTATCGTGCAAAATTTAATATTTATCTGTAAAACACATTATCACCGTGTTTTACAGATAAATATTAAAATCTAATATTGAAAATGAAAACGAGAATTACCCCCAACAACAATAGTAACAACAACAACAACATGCCCAATAAATCAAAGCACGTGAGCTGGGGAAGGGAGGCTTTTTTGATAAGCGGTTTTTTCACGCAATTTTAGGCTGCTGAGAACCGAAAGATATTAGTGACTTGATGTTTGATGAAATTCAAAAACATTTACATTGCTTTTGTTAAAAATTAACAGCTTTTATCAAATTAACACATTTGCACACTTATTGCAAACATAAATGTAGCTTTTTGTTTAAAATTTAGCAAAATAATAAAAATACATAATAGCTGATTATAGGAGAGAAAAATAAATTTTCCATAGATTCAAATTCAAAAAGTAGTAACAAAAAAAAGGTAAGCTTTGATACCCTACATTCTATGCTTCACACAATTACCTATAGATTAAAGTGGCCCTATATGTATGGAAAAAAAATGTTAGCTCGAATTGTTGACGCTATGGCTAAAAATATTACATTTGATATAAAACTAATTTACTCTAAAGATACAGTGTTTGTTGTTGTTGTTGTTGTTGCCTTCTCTACAACGAACTTGATCTAAAAAGCTTGCATAAGCACATGCATCCCAGCAGGCAACTAAGCAAGTGCTCCGCAAAAGAAGACATGCTAGAGCACTGCTATTATTGGCGTCAATACACCTTCCATGATCACTGCATTGATAAGTGCTTCTGTAAGGCCTACCTTTTGAAGTTTCTGAGAGTTTTCATAATATTTTATATGAAAAAATTTATAAAAAAATTAAGAAAAAAATATAAACGATCAGAACAATTTAAAAAAAAAACAAAATTAAAAAAAAATGTTTTGTTCGAGTTGGGTCTGGTACCCAGATTTCCGTAGTCATTACATATCATATTATATGAAAATAATTATATGGAAAAATTCCAAGTCTTTTCTTATATTTTTGTATGAAGAAATTTAAAAAAAGAAATCAAAAAAAATTTGCAATGAACACAAAAAACAGGAATTGTCTTCGACTGGGCCGAAGTTAAAATACCCCCACGGCCGAATTAGAGTATATATAAAGTCTTACTCAAACTGTTAAATATATTTAAAGAGATTTTCCCGTTTTGGTTAAGTCACTTTGTATGGGAGGTAGGTGTGGTTTTCATCTGATTTTTACAAATTTAATACTCAAAATAAATATTCAATATTTAAGACACTGTGCGAAATTTGAAGTCATTAAATTGATTTTTGTGGAATTTAAAGAGATTTTTCCGTATTGGTTAAGTCACTTTGTATGGGAGGTAGGTGTGGTTTTCATCTGATTTTTACAAATTCAATACTCAAAATAAATATTAAATATTTAAGACACTGTGCGAAATTTGAAGTCATTAAATTGATTTTTGTGGAATTTAAAGAGATTTTTCCGTTTTGGTTAAGTCACTTTGTATGGGAGGTAGGTGTGGTTTTCATCTGATTTTTACAAATTTAATACTCAAAATAAATATTAAATATTTTAGACACTGTACGAAATTTGAAGTCATTAAATTGATTTTTGTGGAATTAAACCGTTTTGGTTATGTCACTTTGTATGGGAGGTTGCGTGGTTTTCATCCGATTTTGCTCAGATTCAAACTTGACCTCCATTTTTGCATAAAAAGCTTATATTTTGAATTTCGTTATGATAGCCCAAAAATTACTGCTGCTATCGTAGACACAGACGGATAGACGGACATGGCTAAATCGACTCAGGAGGTGATGCTGATCAGGAATATATATACTTTTCTATACCGGCCACGCCTCCTTATCGGCGTTACAAACGGAGTGACAAAATTAATATACCCCCCATTACGTTTTTTAAACGTAGGGGTATACAAATTTTTTTTGTCCGAGCTGAGCCTCGAGCTCACGCTCCCGAAAGCTTACTTTAATTGGTAATGATGCAAAATAAGCTTAAGTTTGTTAACAACTGCGGCAGACGAGTGGATAACGTGTCGGACCGCTGCATGGTAGGACGTTGGTTCAAATCTGGAAATTGTCAGCCGCTTTTTATTTCAAGTTGATATTTATATTGCTTTTCTTGCTAACGTGCATTCTCAAAAAGGGCTTCTAGCAGGCCTCTTTAGAGTCGCGAGAGCGGAAGGCCTGAATAATTTTCTCCTTTCATAGAAAAAAGAATGTATACTTGTATATGAGTGTGGAAGCACTTCGAAATTCATATGAAGGCCGGATAGTAATGCTTCGAGCTCCTGCCATTGCCGACTGGGATATACCACAACCCAGTAAAAAAATATGCGATCGCTCCCAAGAGGAGCAACAAGGGAGCGCTCTTTTGCTGTTTTATTGAATCAAAAAAGAGCACTTATGCTCGTGTGCTCCCTTACTGTTTTGTAAAATCAATAGGCGAGCAATTATTGAAAAAAATACATGAAGTGAGGCATATGCTTTTTAGGAAACTATAATTATTTTCTGTGAAACAAAAAAGATTTTAAATGTTCCTTTCATTCGATTCGCGTCGTTTCAACGCCGTGGTCGTGAAGTGCGACCAGCCAACGGTAATTGCATTTGGTCCATCCGCTGATGCGACTGACACAATTAAAGTACAGTTTTTAAATAGAATCAACAACGATTCGTAATTAGTGATGGCGTTATAAATATCATGATTTGGCCAAATAATATCATCGCCACTTTAGGTGGGTCTTGAGGAGTCAACTTGAGCTAGGGAAGCCTAGCTTTCGGAGTAAACCTAAATCCCGAAAAAAATGTTCCTTTGCTGATCCATTTGGATCATTTATTGATCGCTCCTTTTTAGCTCCTCTGTGATGTTAAAGGGAGCGTTACCTTTCCTAGGACACGCAATGTTAAAAGAGAACATAAAATACATCTAGCTTGGATCAATAAGGAGCACTCCCAGATCGCTCATAGGATGATCCACTTTTTTACTGGGAACCTTGAAACGTTACTCATACCTGCAAGCTGTTTAAACTGTGTGCGTTTGGCCATCATATATACACATAAAGCGCGCGGTGAACAAAAATTTATATAAAAACTATAAAAAATCGCTCCATTCTTTTGAGAATTTTGTATTTTGTAAAAATGTTTGGAGCTTTCATTGGGGCTGTCAAAAATGTCATTTACCTGGGGCACTGGCATGAAAACGCCGTTTGAAAAGTTCATTCTATTTTTATTCATTTATTTTAAATCGCAAAAACATAAAAATTAAAGAACAACAAATTATCTGTCTAACTGCGATTTAACATATGACATTTAATTAACATATGACATTGACAAAATTTTGCCATTTTTCACAATTTTAACCTAACGGTATTCCGAGAAAAAAAATCCCGATGCACGTGTAAGCTTATTTTACGTAATGAAAATTGAGAAAAAATTTCAGATGATTTAAAAAAGTTAAATTTTATTTTTTGGAAATATCGTGCGATATGTAAAAGAATTTGGAAAAGAGCCATATCCAAAAAATCGATATTCGTGATGTGCGTGTGAATGTGCACCTAAAAAAAAGAAAAACATATTATTTTTTCAACGGTATTTAAAACTTTCTTATGTCTAAAGAATTGGAAAAGTTACAGGTGCTACTTTTACTTACTCCTTTTTTATATTACTTTTGTTACTAATATGAAAAAGAAGAAAGCATATTTTCTTCACATTTTCATAGGTTTGATGATTTGATGGATACTTTTTTATAAATAAAATTATGGATTTATATTAACTGATTGTAAAAGAACTTCATTTCACAAAGAATTTCAAAATTTTCAGTTATTCTTTTTTTATTCATTTTTTATTCATTATTCATTTTATATTCTTTATGAATTTGTTATTCATTATAGATTTTTTATTCATTATTCATTTTTTATTCAAATTCATTTGTTATTCATTTTTTATTCATTATTAATTTTTTATTCATTATTAATTTTTCATTCATTATTCATTTTTTATTCATTATTCATTTGTTATTCATTTTACATCCATTATTCATTTTTTATTCATTTTTCATTTGTTTTTAATTTTTTATTCATTATTAATTTTTTATTCATTATTCATTCATTATTAATTTGTTATTCATTATATATTTTTTATTCATTATTGATTTTTTATTCGTATTCATTTGTTATTCATTATTAATTTTTTATCCATTATTCATTTTTTATTCATTATTCATTTTTTATTCATTATTAATTTGTTATTCATTAAACATTTTTTATTCGTTTTTATTCATTATTCATTTTTTATTCATTATTAATTTTTATTAATTATTCATTATATATTCGTTATTAATTTTTTACTCATTATTAATTTTTTATTCATTATTTATTTTGTATTCATTATTCATTTTCTATGCATTATTTATTCATAATTCATTTTTTATTCATTATTAATTTGTTATTCATTATACATTTTTTATTCTTTTTTCATTTTTTATTCATATTTATTTGTTTTTCATTATTCATTTGCTATTCATTATTCATTTTTTACTCAAAATTAATATTTTATTCATTATTAATTTTTCATTCATTATTAATTTGTTATTCATTATTTTTTCATTATAAATTTTTTATTCATTATTAATTTTATATTCAATTTTAATTTTTTATTCATTTTTCATTTTTTATTTATTACTTATTTTTTATTTATTATTAATTTTTTTATTCATTATTAATTTGTTATTCAATATACATTTTTTATTCATTATTCATTTTTTATTCATATTCATTTGTTATTCATTATTCATTTTTTATTTATTATTAGTTTTTTATTCACTATTCATTTTAATTCATTATTCATTTTATTTTCATTATTCATTCGTTATCCATTATTTATTTTTTACTCAATATTAATTTTTTATTCATTATTCAGTTTCATTTTAATTTGTTATTCTTTAATCATTTTTTATTCATTATTCATTTTTTATTCATTATTCATTTTTTATTCATTATATATTTTTATTCATTATACATTTTTTATTCGTTATTAATTTTTTATTCATTATTCATTTGTTATTCATTATACATTTTTTATTCATTATTCATTTTTTATTCATATTCATTTTTTATTCATTATTCATTTTTTATTCAATATTCATTTGTTATTCATTATATATTTTTTATTTATTATACATTTTTTAATCATTATACATTTTTTAATCATTATTCATTTTTTATTCATTATTAATTTGTTATTCATTATACATTTTTTATTCATTATTCATGTTTTATTCATATTCATTTGTTCTTCATTATTCATTTTTTATTTATTATTAGTTTTTTATTCACTAGTCATTTTAATTCATTATTCATTTTATTTTCATTATTCATTATTCATTTGTTATTCATTATTCATTTTTTATTCATTATTCATTTTTTATTCATTATTCATTTTTTATTCATTATTCATTTTTTATTCATTATTAATTTGTTATTCATTATACAGTTTTTATTCATTATTCATTTTTTATTCATATTGATTTGTTATTCATTATTCATTTTTTATTAATTATTAGTTTTTTATTCACTATTCATTTTAATTCATTATTCATTTTATTTTCATTATTCATTTGTTATTCATTATTCATTTCTTATGCATTATTCATTTTTTAGTCATTATTCATTTTTTATTCATTATTCATTTTTTATTCATTATTCATTTTTTATTCATATTCATTTGTTATTGATTATTCATTTTTTATTTATTATTAGTTTTTTATTCACTATTTATTTTAATTCATTATTCATTTTATTTTCATTATTCATTTGTTATTCATTATTCATTTCTTATGCATTATTCATTTTTTATTCATTATTCATTTTTTATTCATTATTCATTTTTTATTCATTATTCATTTTTTATTCATTATTAATTTGTTATTCATTATACAGTTTTTATTCATTATTCATTTTTTATTCATATTCATTTGTTACTCATTATTCATTTTTTATTAATTATTAGTTTTTTATTCACTATTCATTTTAATTCATTATTCATTTTATTTTCATTATTCATTTGTTATTCATTATTAATTTTTTACTCATTATTAATTTTTTATTCATAATTCATTTTTTATTCATATTCATTTGTTATTGATTATTCATTTTTTATTTATTATTAGTTTTTTATTCACTATTCATTTTAATTCATTATTCATTTTATTTTCATTATTCATTTGTTATTCATTATTCATTTTTTATGCATTATTCATTTTTATTCATTATTCATTTTTTATTCATTATTAATTTGTTTTTCATTATACATTTTTTATTCATTATTGATTTTCTATTCGTATTAATTTGTTATTTATTATTAATTTTTTATCCATTATTCATTTTTTATTCATTATTAATTTTTTATTCATTATTAATTTGTTATTCATTATACATTTTTTAATCATTATTAATTTTTTATTCATATTCATTTGCTATTCATTATTTATTTTTTATTTATTATTAGTTTTTTATTCACTATTCATTTTAATTCGTTATTAATTTTATTTTCATTATTCATTTGTTATTCATTATTCATTTTTTACTCATTATTAATTTTTTATTCATTATTCATTTTTTATTCATTATTAATTTTTTTATTCATTAATAATTTTTTATTCATTATTCATTTTTTATTCATTATTCATTTTTTATTCATTATATATTTTTTATTTATTATACATTTTTTATTCGTTATTCATTTTTTATTCATTATTCATTTGTTATTCATTATACATTTTTTATTCATATTCATTTTTTATTCATTATTTATTTTTTATTCATTATTCATTTGTTACTCATTATATATATTTTTTATTTATTATACATTTTTTTAATCATTATATATTTTTTAATCATTATTCATTTTTTATTCATTATTAATTTGTTATTCATTATACACTTTTTATTCATTATTCATTTTTTATTCATTATTCATTTGTTATTCATTATACATTTTTTATACATTATTAATTTTTTATTCATATTCATTTTTATTCATTATTCATTTTTTATTCAATATTCATTTGTTATTCATTATATATTTTTTATTTATTATTCATTTTTTAATCATTATACATTTTTTAATCATTATTCATTTTTTATTCATTATTAATTTGTTATTCATTATACATTTTTTATTCATTATTCATTTTTTATTCATATTCATTTTTTCTTCATTATTCATTTTTTATTTATTATTAGTTTTTTTTTCACTAGTCATTTTAATTCATTATTCATTTTATTTTCATTATTCATTATTCATTTGTTATTCATTATTCATTTTTTATTCATTATTCATTTTTTATTCATTATTCATTTTTTATTCATTATTAATTTGTTATTCATTATACAGTTTTTATTCATTATTCATTTTTTATTCATATTCATTTTTTCTTCATTATTCATTTTTTATTAATTATTAGTTTTTTATTCACTATTCATTTTAATTCATTATTCATTTTATTTTCATTATTCATTTGTTATTCATTATTAATTTTTTACTCATTATTAATTTTTTATTCATTATTAATTTTTAATTCATATTCATTTGTTATTGATTATTCATTTTTTATTTATTATTAGTTTTTTATTCACTATTCATTTTAATTCATTATTCATTTTATTTTCATTATTCATTTGTTATTCATTATTCATTTTTTATGCATTATTCATTTTTTATTCATTATTCATTTTTTATTCATTATTAATTTGTTATTCATTATACATTTTTTATTCATTATTGATTTTCTATTCGTATTCATTTGTTATTCATTATTAATTTTTTATCCATTATTCATTTTTTATTCATTATTAATTTTTTATTCATTATTAATTTGTTATTCATTATACATTTTTTAATCATTATTAATTTTTAATTCATATTCATTTGTTATTCATTATTTATTTTTTATTTATTATTAGTTTTTTATTCACTATTCATTTTAATTCATTATTCATTTTATTTTCATTATTCATTTGTTATTCATTATTCATTTTTTACTCATTATTAATTTTTTATTCATTATTCATTTTTTATTCATTATTAATTTTTTTATTCATTAATCATTTTTTATTCATTATTCATTTTTTATTCATTATTCATTTTTTATTCATTATATATTTTTTATTTATTATACATTTTTTATTCGTTTTTCATTTTTTATTCATTATTCATTTGTTATTCATTATACATTTTTTATTCATATTCATTTTTTATTCATTATTCATTTTTTATTTATTATTCATTTGTTACTCATTATATATATTTTTTATTTATTATACATTTTTTTAATCATTATATATTTTAATCATTATTCATTGTTTATTTATTATTAATTTGTTATTCATTATACATTTTTTATTCATTATTCATTTTTTATTCATATTCATTTGTTATTCATTATTAATTTTTTATTTATTATTAGTTTTTTATTCACTATTCATTTTAATTCATTATTCATTTTATTTTCATTATTCATTTGTTATTCATTATTCATTTTTTATTCATTATTCATGTTTTATTCATTATTCATTTTTTATTCATTATTAATTTGTTACTCATTATACATTTTTTATTCATTATTAATTTTTTATTCACATTCATTTGTTATTCATTATTCATTTTTTATTCATTATTAATCTTTTATTCATTTATTATTAATTTTTTATTCGTTATTAATTTGTTATTCATTATACATTTTTTATTCATTATTCATTTTTTATTCATATTCATTTGTTATTCACTATTCATTTTTTATTCATTATTAATTTTTTATTCATTTATTATTAATTTTTTATTCATTGTTAATTTTTTATTCATTATACATTTTTTATTCATTATTCATATTTTATTCATATTCATTTGTTATTCACTATTCATTTTTTATTCATTATTAATTTTTTATTCATTTATTATTAATTTTTTATTCATTTATTATTAATTTTTTATTCATTGTTAATTTTTTATTCATTATACATTTTTTATTCATTATTCATTTTTTATTCATATTCATTTGTTATTCACTATTCATTTTTTATTCACTATTCATTTTTTATTCATTATTAATTTTTTATTCATTTATTATTAATTTTTTATTCATTGTTAATTTTTTATTCATTATACATTTTTTATTCATTATTCATTTTTTATTCATATTCATTTGTTATTCACTATTCATTTTTTATTCATTATTAATTTTTTATTCATTATTAATTTTTTATTCATTCTTCATTTTTATTCATTATTCATTTTATAATCCTTATTCAATTGTTATTCATTATTCATTTTTTACTCATTATTAAATTTTTATATGTTATTCATTTTTTATCCATTATTTATTTTTTATTCATTATTCATTTGTTTTTCATTATTAATTTTTTATTCATTTTAGTCCTAAGCCATAAATATAAAATGAATAACAAATGAATAATGAATAAAAATATAATAATGAATAACAAATGAATAATGAATAAAAAATTAATAGTGCATAAAAAATGATTAATGAATAACAACTGAATAATGAATTACAAGTGAATAATGAATAAAATATTAATAATGAATAAAAAATTAATAAGGAATAACAAATGAACAATGAATAAAAAATTAATAATGAATAACAAATGAATAATGACTGAAAAATTTAACAACGAATAAAACATTAATAATGAATAAAGAAAGAATAATTGAAAATTCTGAAATTCTTCGTGAATTGCATTCTTTGTTAATATCATTTAAATCATTCATTCCTTCATTCATTTTTCTGAATAACGGAAATTATTAGTTGAAAGGAATAAATTATCATTTTTTTAAATGAATGTGAATTTAAAATGTTATTACTAGATCAATTTTGCATTCTTATGTCGTTATTAAGTTGTACTTAAAATTCCGATTAAGAATGCCGATTTTACAGCTCTGGAAAATAGTTCATATATTCTTCGAATTAATTAATTCCTAGGCTTTTGATCAATTTAAAAGTTTCACATGTATTTAACCCTTTCAGTGGATTTGCCCAATATATTGAATAGGTCAGAAAGTAATTTTTATTTTGCAACGCTTTTTTTTAATAAAATTTGGTTTGGTTCTAAGAAAAAAAGATGAGCCAACATGATAGAAATAAATTTAGAGAGATATTTGATATTAAAGTCAGTTGGATTTTCGATTGTGTGCAAACAAAATTTTTGTTGGCCTATTTTATAAGAACAAAATCAATCAGGAAAAAATCAAATTTATGTTTTTTTTATCTTTTTATGGCTTTAATGATAATAATATTAAGAGGGTTTAAAAGACAAAGATCTTAAGGGTTGAAAACCTTTCAGGGGATTAAAAAATGCCTGTTTTGCCAAAACAGGAGCAAAAATATTTTTGCTTTGTGCAAGCTTGCAAAACGTAAGTAGCGCAGGTAAAAATCAAAGGTATGTTTTTTCATTTTTTTTTTACCTAAATAATAGGAGTATTACCTAAAAAAATATTTTGCCTAGCCATTGAAGGGTTAACAAGAAATTTAAACATCGAAGAACTATGCAACAGAAAGCTATCACAACTGATTTTTCTCAGTGAAGAAGCTTAAAGCTCTCTAACACAGACGCAAAAATGTCTATGTTGTAGAATGAGCATCACACCAGTCGGCAATGCCAGGAGTTGGAAGCACTACTAGCAGGCCTTCATATAGATTTCGAAGTGCTTCCACACTCATATCCAAGTATACTTTCTTTTTTCTATGAAACGAGAAAATTGTTGAGGCCTTCCGCTCTCGCGACTATAAAGAGACCCTTTTTGAGAATGCACGTTAGAAAGAAAAGCAATATAAATATCAACTTGAGGTAAAAACCGACTAACAATTTTCAGATTTGAAAGAAAGTCCTCTCATGTGGCGGTCCTCACATCTTATCCACTCGTCCACCGCAGTTCTTAACCATCGAATGGGTAATGATCCGATAGACAGTAACTAATGATAGGACTATGTCGTCTTACTGTTTTCTGTTTCTGTTACAGATTATGCATACATATGTATGCTATGTACGTTTGAGTAAAATTTATCTTGTTATCTGACGAACACAGGATAAGAGAAGAATATAAAATTGAACAAAAAATTACGCTCAAGTCTCTCAGAAATTAGTTTCGTCCATTTTTTAAGAATTTGACTTTGAGACAGAAGTTATCACTACCAACATTTACAGAACTTTTCTATTTTATACTTTTCATATAGATGGAAAACATACTCGATAACTCAAGAACAAATAGAAACAAATTTACCAATCGAACAAATAGAAAGCAAGTTATTCGAAAAGAAAAAATATCTCGTATGGCCAGACAACATAGTCCATATATGAAGATTTTGACTTTGAGACAAAAGTTATCACTACAAACATTTACAGAAGTTTTTGATTTTACTCTTGAAAATTTTTTATAAAGAGTATATAAAGTCACGAGAGCGTTTGCCAATCAAGCTTCCAGAAACAAAGTTATTCAAAAAAGAAAAACCATTTCGTCTGGCCAGACGGCATAGTCCATCTGAGGGTTAATAAGATTAAGCTTATTTTACATGATAACAAATTAAAGTAAGCTTTCGAGAGAGCGGGTTCGAGGTACTCAGCTCAGACAAAAACAAAAAAATTTTTTTGTATTTGTGTAAATCTACATTTTTTACAATTTTTTTTTGTTTATTTAAAAATTTTTTTGTATAATTTCTTCATACAAAAATATAAAAAAAGTCTTGGAATTTGTCCATATAATTATTTTCATATAATATTATATGTAATATGTTAGATTTCGGAGACCTGGGATCGAGAAATTTTTTTCAATTGTTTTGATCGTTTATAATATAATTTTTTCTAAATTTTTTTATAAATTTTTTCATATGAAACATAATGAAAAGACTAAAGTTTCAAAACCTCGGAACCTTCAAAAGGTAGGCCTTACAGAAGCAGACATCAATGCAGTGATCATGGAAGTTGTAATGACGCCAATAATAGCAGTGCTAGCATGCCTTCTTTTGCGGAGCACTCGCTTAAGTGCCTGCTGGGAATGTTTATAAAAAATATAAAAATATAGAAAAAATTAAATTTTTACCCGAATTCAACTCTACAAGGGTCTTGTGTATAAGTGGCTCTTATTATTTTTTCAACCCTAACATTTCTTCTGAACAGACCTACCACCTATCTGTCACTCTTCTGGGACTCTTCCTACAAAAATCTTTTTTTGCCTTTTTCTGCCACGTCGGAAAGAGGTGTAAGAAGCTATGATAACATAGGTCCTATATAAATTAAATAAAACTTGCTTGTAGATACATATTAACTATGAAATGTGTCTTAATGATGTTTAGCCACATTTATTTTTCGCAATTTAACCTGATATTTAATAATAAAATACTATATTTAGCACACTTTATTTAGCACTATTTAGCAAACACAGGGCAGTTTTCACTACCATTTTGAACTTCTCCATCCAGTGCTAAATTAATCCCGTGCCATTGAAATTCGTTTTGCTTACAATTTTCATTGGCACTCTGTCTTTAAACCTCCGATAAGCTGGGATTAAAAAACTTTCCGAAATGCCAGAGATCAAAATTGTGGATGCGAAATATAAAAAAATACAAAAGATAACAATTATCATAATCTTAACCCTCTGTACCATAGGGTTAATAGGCAACATACGTGTGATATTCTAGAAAAATTCACACATGGTTTTATAACCATTATATTCTTACGCATTCTTCCCCGTGATTTACACTCTGAAGTAACAAACAAATTATTTGTGAAAGGTTGACCTAAAACTTGAGGCAATACATATTTTCCTGAAAAATAAACAAAAACTTGAATTTTTTAAAACAAATTAATCTTTTTTTTAAATCTTATATCGAATCCAAAAAATTAAAAAATCAGAGTAACAGTGTTACGGAGGGTGGGTTAAAGCAATAAGCAAAAAGTATGCAAAAAGTTTAAAAATAAGCTCAAGTTTAAAAATAGAATAATATGTATAGCAGTATCAATAAAAAGTCTTAGCAATTAACACATTATTGACTGAAATTGTTTACTAGCCATATCTATGCACATATTTGTATAATTTTGTCTAAATTCAGATAATACTTAAATAAGTAACAGTTGCGAAAGAAACTGGAAATTTTCCTACAATGAAGCATTATTATAGTATTTCATCATTACAAAGTTAGATGAGATAAAAGAAAGACTTAACTTTGATGCACGTGTTCACGTTGCTTAAAGTTTTATTGAAGGCATTGTAAATAAGACTTAAATTGTATCTTAAAAAGTATTAAAAATAAAACTGGGTCTTTTATCAGTGTTGTATAATTTATTTGCATTTATACTTACTTAGAACTGGAAAAAAATTAACGCTACAAAACGCGTGCAAGCAGTTTTTAAGCTCGAATGATAAGAACTGGAGGCCACACAGAGCTGATAAAAAGAACACGAATTGGCCATTTCAGCCCTGGAAAGAACTTTGACCGAGCTTTTAAGATCAACTGTGTTGTGCGTATTTTTAAATGTTTGTTCGCAAATGATCGAGTACTTAACCTACGAGATTTATGTTGAATTTTATCCGAGAAGAAGCCTTACATTGCAGATGAAAGAAAAGCGTCATAAAACCACTCACACTCTTAATAATAAAACTAGATAAAAACTTGTGATGTGCGCTTCTGATAAAAAGGCAAAACAAAAAGATATACATTCAAGTATTATTTACCAACAATGATATTTTATGGCGAAACTAATTACTGTGGTGTAGAATGAAGCTTCTACCTGTTATGAGAGACAACAGATATGGAATTAAGAGTGTGCCACTCACTTGCTAATAAGAACACTATAAGAGGGTACTTCAAAAACTGGGTCTTACCGTATATTTGTACTACTTAGAAGCTTAAACAAATTCAAGGGCAAATAAAAAATCAACCAAACAAGCAGTGTTTTAGAAAAAGTTAAGAAAACAAAAACAGTAGTTATCATATTTTTGTAAAGAATCTAAAGTCTTATCTGACTATGGAAAGAACTAAAACAAAGCTGTTTTCATTATTATTTATGACATACTTAAAGTAACTAAACTTGAAATGTGAAGAGTCGTCATTTGAATTATGACTTTCAACGCTCTAGCAATCAAAAAAAAACTATAGATATTTATGGAACAACTCTATTATAAAGGTACTTTTTTTGGGACAATTTATACTTAAGCCTACTCATGCTGATTGATATTAACCAATTTTGTCATTTTCAAGTTATAATCACCTAATTTATTAGACTTGATAGCGGCCAAAGCAAGTGTGAGAGTGAAAATTCCAATTGGTACTTTTTTTAATAATTTTTTTAATGGCTGTTTTTATAAACAAAATAATTTATCAACTATAATAAATTCATTAAATTTTTAAAATCACGTTTATAGTATTTGTAATTTGGCTGATTTGGCATGATTTTTTTCAAGATAAAATCTTTTCGCTGAGTGTTAAAAGGAGGGGAAATAATGATATAAATTATTAGTTAATTCTAAATAAATTATAACTTTAAGCTTCGTAAAGAAATAGAATTGTATAAGAAACCAATGCATACACTCATAAAATTATACATAATCATGACTAAGGCTTTCCATTTGACTCAACCAAAGCATTTGACTCAACAACGAACTTTTTGCAATAATTTTTAAGTTATTATGAAAGCAGTGGCATACAGTGATGTCAACTGGTGGGGAATTCCCCGATTTGCGGGAAATTTCAAATCTTTTGGGGAATGAGCTTAAATATGCGGGGATTTAAAAAATTTATCTAATTATTAATGACTAGCTGATATACCCAGTGTTACTTGGTAGTTCGTATAAATAATTATTATTAGTTTATTGATTTTTTATTAACCCTCATCGGTCCCTCGAGAAATGCATCTAATCGGTCCCATTGTATGCGCGCGAATACACATATATTTTTAATTGTAAAAAAGCTAATAAAAAAACATATGACAACATAACTGCTTGCAATTTATGTTCATATACAACTTCTGTATGATAAATTGGCTTTTGATGCATGTCGAGTAGAACTGAAGGAATTTCAGTCCTATTTTTCCTTATTGTTCCCAGAATTGTCATGCGATTCTTATGTAAATCTTCTGCCAATTCATACGAAGTGAAAAAGTTGTCACACGTTACATTTCTGTCAGAAAGCCTTTCCACCAAATCCAAAACAACACGCCGCACAGTGGGGATGGCTTCATACATTTCTGGGAAAAAATTATAAGGAGTGCTTGTAGAGTGATAAAACTTGGCACCTAGCACTTAATTAACGTTATTAAGAAAAATATAAATTTTCATAAAAATCTGCCACGCCCATCATATACCGCCCATGTAACTCAAAATTAATTTTTCATACAAAATTTTTCTTTTGCTCCGAACATGTTGAAATTTAGCACAGACATTACAATTAACAAAATAAAAAAGTTGTGAAAGTTTCATTAAAATCGGCCACGCCCATCATATACCGCCCATATAACTCAAAATTAATAATTCATACAACATTTTTTCTTTTGCTCCGAACATGTTGAAATTTAGCACAGACATTACAATTAACAAAATAAAAAATTTGTGAAAGTTTCATTAAAATCGGCCACGCCCATCATATACCGCCCATATAAAAACAAACGAATTTTTCATATAAATTTTATTATTATTATGTATTATTATTCTAACATGGACATGGGGCAAAAATTAGCGCAATCACGAACAGTCGTAAAACTCTTTTAATAACACAACTTCTTTTAACACGTTCTTTTTGAATTAAAAAAAAAAATAACATAAATATAAAAAAAAGATATAAAAATATAATATAAAATATAAACCAGTAAGGAAGCTATAGTCGGTCGAGCCCGACTATGAAATACCCTACACTTAGTGTGTTTATATAAAATTTGAGTGTTGTGGGTGGTATGGAAGGTGGGCGTATTTGTAGGCGTATCACGCCCATTTTTGGTACTCAACTAAGAATTGATAAAACATATACACATACAAAATTTTGTCTTTCTAGCTCAATTATTAGCCCATTTTTTGTGTTTTCTCAATAGTTGGTGGTATGGGAGGTGGGCGTAATTGTGGGCGTATCCAAAAAAAATCATTGGGCTCATCCCCGGGTCCATATCAATATGTGTGCCAAATTTCATTCAAATATCTTACCTGGTTCTCTTTATTCTTTGCAAGATATAATCACACAGACGGACGGACGGACGGACGGACGGACATGGCTCAATCAACTCAGGAGCTGACGCTGATCAAGAATATATATACTTTTCCATACCGGCCACGCCTCCTTCTATGCGTTAAAAACGTTTGCACAAAGTTAATATACCCTGACTTTGTCAAGTGTAGGGTATAAAAATATAAGTTTTATTGAAAGGCGCACCTGGCCGCAGTTGAAATTGATTAAAAATGTAAGAACAGATATGAGGCAATGTATTAGTAGTGATTTCCAAACATAGGCAAGTACAGCTAAAATTTCAGATTCAAATGTTTGGAAAAAACGGGATTTTAGTTATAAGTTCATAAAAAAAAAAAAAAAAAAAAAAATTAAGTCTCTGCAGAGTTTATTTTTTAAATTTTAGTATATTGACATATCCTACTTTAAATAAAAAATAAAAAAAAACACGTTAGCTCACATAGTAAAATAATATTCGTCTTGAAATTCTTAGGTTTATATTAAGTTAGTTCGGTAAAACATACAAGTTCGGAGTTTGAAACGGCATAAAAATAAAACTACCAGTCAGATTGAAGTAATTGTTTTTGATTTGACTGTACCATTTAGTCTTTAATATCAAAATACCACTGCATGTTGCATGAAGACTATGTTGACAATTTGACTTTTTTCCGCGAAATCCCCAGTGTGCGCCGTCCGAGATTATGTTCAGGAGTGGCATTACGATTCCGACCAACATAAATTTGTGTTTTGTATGCATACCAGCTTTTTGAGTCGCTTAGCACCCAAATTTTGATGCCATATTTCACCGGCTTGGATGGAATATACTGACGAAACGGACATCGCCCACGATACGGAACTAACTGTTTATCTACGGTAATGTTTTTGACGTAGAATTACGTCTTACAGCGCGGTTTGTATGGGGGTCAGTTTCACGAATTTTTTCAAAGCGATATTTGACACATTGGGGTATACCTACAGCCTTTAATATTCATCGTACAAAGAAAAAAAAAATGCCAAAATATCAGTTTTAGTGGGAATAAAACGAATATCTAATAAAATAGCAAAATCTAAGAAGATGAAAAATTCATATATTCGTATGTGAAATGCACAAGCTGCTTAGCTGCTTAGCTGCATATGCTATTTTTAAGGTTGTTGTTGTGTTTGCTTGTTTGGTTCGTAATTACGTCGTTCGTTGTTGTGCTGCTTTTGCTGTTGTTGTTGTTGTTGTTGGTTTTTATTAGTATGTATGTAAAACATACATACATAAATACAAATCAGTTGCGTTCATTTTTTATTTGTTTCCCAGACAGCCAATCGGCTCGGTTGAAAACGGTGTGCACTTTTAAAAGCACTGAAGCGGACCGTTTCGTTGTCAGCAAACTATGCATTGTGTGTTTCATATCAGCGTACCATTTATTAAGTCGTATATTAATATTGATTTTCTATGATTTAAATACAAATTCTAGTTGTTTGATAGTTTAAAATCGTTTATTGAGCTTTAGGTCAGGTTAGAACAATTAATTGCTCTAACGAATTTTTTTTCAAAGAAACAACAGCAACAACATTTTCTTTATGAATAGAAAAAAACATCACTAGCTGATTAATTAGTTAGCTGATTGATTAACTAGTTAGATCAATTAATTGTTCTAACCTGACCTAAAGCTCAATAAACGATTTTAAACTATCAAACAACTAGAATTTGTATTTAAAATCAAGAATGATTTAAACTATCAAACATTTAGAATTTGTATTTAAATCATAGAAAATCAACACAATAAAAAAAGGTCATATAGAAAACTTTAAGTTGTATATTAATTTTATTTGTTGTTAAGCAATTGTAACCTTTTCTTGAAATGGTTTTTATTAAGTTGCAACAATAAACTAAATAATGAACGGCAACGCAACTGCACTATCTTGATTTCAATGCAGGATTCAATGCATATTTTAGAGTTTTTTGGCGAACGGGTGAAAAAGAGAGGGAGAAAAGACAAGAACAAACGACGCATCAAGCGAATATGACATTAATTTCAATTCGATTCTTGATAAATATAAAATAGGACTTTACAATAATATAGAGAACGGTTTAAAGGTACAAAAACATGTCGTTTTCATACCAGCAAATCAGACGCTGCCGTTTTAAGTACCGTTTAGCTGGCACAGTAACATTCATGGCTTGTTGGGTTGTAATGCAATAGAGAATACAGATGCTAGAGAGCCAGAGAGTATGCGGCGACAAAAAAATGAACTACTACTAGCCAAGGTTGCCAGTTAAAGTTTAAAACAACTCCGACAAAAGTTACTTCTTTCACAATAACATAAATTAAATACAACAAAAATTACCATTGTAAAGCTAAACAAAAAAGTTTTTTCCGCAATAAAAAAATATCAAACAAATCTCACGATCATTAAAAATTACCACAAAAATACCACGCGTTTTAAAAATACCATCACAAATTCGATATGTATTTAAAATTGCCACAAAAATCTCATTCGCATAAAAAATACCACAGTAAATTTATCCATTAATCCCATATGCACAAATAATTTAAAAAACATTTTGAAATACCACAGAGAAACTTTGCTTACTAAAAATGTAAGAAGAATATCACCAAACTCCCACGGAAATTTAAATAATACCGCGCTGAATTTCCACGCCAATTAAAAAATACTAAATTTAATTTAATAGGAATTCCTAGAAACAAAAATTCCTAAGGGCAATTAAAAATTACCACGAATGGGATTTTTCCAACATAGCTGGCAACGTTGCTACTAGCTGCTGATATTATTGTTTTGGTTCTGTATGTGCTGCAAAGGGCCGTTTTTCACTCGGCAATTCTATGAGCAATAATTGCTTTCGCCGCAAGTAGTTTGTTGACAACTCGGGTTTAATGGGGACTTTCGTAAACCCCCTCATGCGGGCGAATAATCCACACACTGCTTGCGGCAAAGGCAATTATTGCCGAGTGAAAAGCGAGACAAAGAGATCTTGCTACCAGAGCAAGAGAATTATTGCTCTCGGAGCAATAATTGCTTTCGCCGCAAGCTCGAGAATTTTCGTGAGTGACGAGTGAAAAGCGGGACATAGTAAGCAAAGTTCTGTTTATTTTCTGTGGACGATTCGGTTCATACCCTCTAACGCTGCTCAACCGCTGTGATCATGCTCTTTTCTGTGCGTCGTTGTTTTAGATTTGCTTGGTAATTGTTGTTAGTTCAGTTAGCTGAAATTTTTTTAGATGTTCTTAATTTTTACTCGACATGAACAGCTGTATTTGACAACAAGCTCGCTTTTCTCTGCTTTCTACTGCATTCCTCTCCGAGTCGGCCCTACCTGGTTATTCTACCATGAGTTGGAGTATGAATAAAACGAATGTTTATTTTCAGCATGTACATATGTATACTACTACGCAAATTTGCGCATGCGTTACTAAGCATGCGTTGTGCTTTAAAAACTGCATTTATTTTTTAAATACCATAATAAATTCGAATTATTTTTATTATGCATTATATTCTTTCTATATTAAAAATTTATTTTGTTAACTAAAATTTCAATTTTAAATTACTTTTAAAATATACATATATGTATATGCTCTTTACTACAGGAAAAATAAATAATTCAAATTTACCCATATTTATTTCCATTAATTAAACAAACCTTTGAATTATATTTAGTTTAAACCAACAAAACAAATGAAAAAGAACAACAAATTCATCACCATAAATATCAAACGAAAACTTTTTATAAAACAAAACAAATTTTTACATGAATTTAATTGTGAGCTTTTTAGATCAGGTAAGTTAAAAAAGGCAACAACAACAAATTTGTTTTTGAATAATTTTTATTTAGAAGATGAAATACTTTAAAACAGTTTTGAAGAATATACATGGAAAAAACCAGAATTTTTCTTTATTACTGTATAAAAAGGAATTCTACGTCTATACTCACGATACTATCGAAACTGTGTCTTTTTTCCTGGTGTGTATACAATTTTCAAATTATGATTCCATTTATCGTATACATTTCGAATTGGTGCCAATTTGTCACGTACAGAAGTACTTGTAGATGTAGTGGTGGCCATACGTTGTTCGCGGTCATCAAATCGAATGCAACCATAGATACGATTGAACATTTTCAAAGACATTGTTGCTCTAAATATTGGCCGACCAGTTTCGTCATTCCACTGTTTAGTGACACATTCACCGTATGACCGATACACACCAGATAGCAGCAACAATCCAAAGTATGCGTGCAGAGTGTCCAAATCAATGTTTTCCCAATCGTCTTTGTACTTTCGCACACCATATAAATTCGTCATGTTCAAAATAATATTCTCAACCGGTTCAAGGAACATGTGAAATGCAGACGAAACATCAACTATAGTAGCAGCTGCTAATGCTTTTGGATCTGAATTATAACAAAAATGAAACATATAATGAACAGGAACCCATAACAAAGAGGGTAGGTTTTTACCTGAAGTGAAATTTGCTGCACGTCGAAATGAATTTCTTCGATTTATTTCAAATGGTTGCGATGAATATTCAATTTTCTTATTTTTTGTTGTTGCCTTCTTAAAAACTTACTTGATCTAAAGCTCACAATTTTAATTCATGTAATTACTTAATAGATCATAAGAACTAATTAACTGAAAAATATTTATTTTGAGGATTTGCTGCATTTTCTTCTGCTAAATTTTGCTTAAGTGGCTCAATGTCGTCTTCGTCCGAATGCACGCTAACTTCACTTTCATCATTCTCCTCGTCTGATAACGCAAAATCATCGTCACTATTGCACGGAGATTCGCCCGCTTCGCTTTCCAAATCAAAATCCATTTCTAGTTCATTTCGCTGCCTTCTTCCACGTAAAACTCTATCCATTTTTTATCAAATACTTCGAAACACAACCAAAATGCAAATAAATGCGCAAACAAACTTCACTTATGTGTGTTCCAGAACAAACTGAATTTCATAAAACGAAAAAATAAGAGCGTGCTAGAAATCCACACACAAAAATAAGCGGCAATTCCAGGTACCTGCTTATGTGTATGCGCGCACATACACAGGGACCGATTCGTAACTATAACTGCACAGGCAAATACAGTAAGGGTACAAATTCAAAAACGGGTTTTTGTTTTGGTTGTTCAGTCAAAATAATTTTAAATACAAGGTCATTCCGCTGAACCGTTTTTATTTTATTCAAGGTTAAAGATCAAAATTGTATGCGTGCGCATACAGAGGACCGATGAGGGTTAAACAAAAAGATAAAAGTAAATCTCTTGCAATCATCGCTTATATTAGTTCATTCACCATTTTCAAATCAACATTTAAAAATTTTCAACAATTTTAGATTAAAAAATTTCTTATAATATACTTTTGAAAAAATATTAACAGTGCTTGAATTAGATCTAGTCTTCTTCAGTGGGTTCAGTTCACAATAGAAGTGCACGGTTGAAAATCTTGGACGAAATTTTGAACTTTTTTTTTATTACATAAAGGACAACACCTCAAAATTAAATACTGAATTTAAGGAAAAGTTTAAAACTTTCTAATTCACAAAGGATTACTTTTTAACCCGAAAAAAGTTGAAAATTTTGAGAATGCATGTTCGCAAAAAAATAAAATAAGCGGACACCGATGGTTACCTATTTTTGTCCGCATATGAGAGATGTCCACTTGAGGGAATGTCGTAAGAAATAATATTAAAATTTATATTAAAAAAAAAAATGGGCATTGCAATATTCCAATTTAAAATAATTATTATTTTTCAATAGACAAAAAGCAAAACTAGTACAAAATAATGTACAATTTAAATATGTACTTTAGACCGGATCGCTTTTGTATGGGGGAAAAAATAATCAGGCGTTCGGGGTCTCAAAAGTTAGAGGAACTCATAAAAACGATTTCTGCATACTTTTTTTTCAAATCGGAGAAAATTTATCCCAGCGTTTTGGATTCTCCTGAATGTCCTTTTTGTTAAAAAAAACCATATTTTTTGCTTGCAACTATTTATTTTTCAAAGAACACATACCCAAATCTGCAAAAAATATAAATTCCTTACTTATACCAACATTTAGGCAAAAATAAATTTTTTAACTCATGTTTTATTATAACTCTTATTGACCTCCAAACATAGAATTTTTTGCTATTTTTAAAAACACATTTTGTTAAAACCTCTGTAAAAGACACATTTTCCATTGGATTTACCTAAAATTGATCTTGTTGGAAAGGAATTAAAAATAAAAAAAGCCACTTTAAAATTTCTTGAAAAGTTTCACAAACTGGGGATCACTTAAAAATTTATTATAATAATTAAAAACACTTTTTTTCAGCAGTTTTAACAAAATGTGTTTCTTAAACAATAAAAAAAATCTATTTTTATAGGTCAATAAGAGTTATCATTTCAGAGTTATCGTTTCTAAAGTCGATTACTGACGTTTAGTCATTTTTCACATACAGATTTGTTTTAATCGATATATTTAAAAAAGTATAATTATTTCCTTTCCAACAAGATCAATTTTAGGTAGATGCACTGAAAAATGTGTTTTTACAGAGGTTTTAACAAAATGTGTTTTTAAAAATAGCAAGAAATTATATGTTTGGAGGTCAATAAGAGTTATAATAAAACATAATTTAAAAAATTTCTTTATTCCTAAATGCAGGTATAAAAGTTAGGAATTTATATTTTTAGAAGATTTGGATATGTGTTTTTTGAAAAATAAAAAGTAACAAGCAAAAAACATGTTTTTTAATAAAAAAGGACCTTCAGGAGAATCGAAAACAACGCTCCGATAAATTTTCCCCGATTTGAAAAAAAAGTATGCAGAAATCGTTTTTATGATTTCCTCCAACTTTTGAGACCCCGAATAGAGAACTGCACAAGCCTGCTTGAAGTCTATTTCAAGCGCTTGCTTAAAATACAAGTTCAAGCTAGCTTGAGCTTGATAATTTTGAATCAAGTATAGCTTGCAATTTAATATAAATAAACCCACGCACAGCTTGCACGTATTCTAGCTTACAAGCGAACGGCACGAAGTTTCAAGTTAAGGAAAGCTTGATGCCTTCGGTAAAAGCTTGTAAGCTCGCAAGTATCCAAATTATTGAATTAAAGCAAGAATCCAAAAAATTCAATGAGCTTCTTTAGAGAGAGCTTAAGCGTAATAGGACTTTTAAGGATTCTGTGGACTCCGTGGTGTGAAGTTTTAGGGTAAATGATTTCGAAGATGCTGTCAAACTTTAAAATTTAAAATGGCGGATAGAGTTGCCACCTAGATTTTTTTTATTTTTGCGAATTCTTGTAATTTTGAAATTCTGACAACGGATTTGATTTCGAATATATTGTCACAGTTTTAAAATTTAAGATGGAGGTTGGGGTTGCCACCTAAATTTTTACCACAGTATTGCCACCTAATAATATGTATTTTTAAAAGTTTTAAACATCATTTATCAGTGTTAAGGGGTCGCTGATTTCGAATCTAAGGTCAGAATTTTAAAATTCAAGATGGTGGATAGGGTTGCCACCTTTATTTTTTGTAGTTTATGAATTCGGGGCTGGCAAAAAAAATGGTACACCAAAAATGGGTCGCTGAATCCGAATCCGTCGTCACAATTTCAAAATTATAAAATTTTGAAATAATAGGGTTGCCACCTAATAATATATCTTTTCAAGATTTTTAAACGTCATTTATTAGTGTTAAGCGGTCGCTGATATCGAATCTAAAGTCAGAATTTTAAAATTCAAGATGGTGGATAGGGTTGCCATCTTAATTTTTTTATTTTTACGAATTCATTTTTATTTTAAAAAGTAAAAGCAACCCTATTAATTCAAAATTTTATAATTTTGAAATTCTGACCGCGGATTTGGATTCAGCGACCCATTTTTGGTGTACCATTTTTTTTTGCCAGCCCCAAATTCATAAAACTACAAAAAAGAAAGGTGGCAACCCTATTCACCATCTTGAATTTTTAAATTCTGACCTTAGATTCGAAATCAGCGACCCCTTAACACTGATAAATGATGTTTAAAACTTTTAAAAATACATATTATTTGGTGGCAATACTGTGGTAAAAATTTAGGTGGCAACCCTAACCTCCATCTTAAATTTTAAAACTGTGACAATATATTCGAAATCAAATCCGTGGTCAGAATTTCAAAATTACAAGAATTCGCAAAAATAAAAAAAAATCTAGGTGGCAACTCTATTCGCTATCTTAAATTTTAAAGTTTGACAACACTTCGAAATCATTTACCCTAAAACTTCACACCACGGAGTCCACAGAATCCTTAAAAGTCCTATTACGCTTAAGCTCTCTCTAAAGAAGCTCATTGAATTTTTTGGATACTTGCTTGAATTCAATAATTTGGATACTTGCGAGCTTACAAGCTTTTGCCGATCGTTTTAAGCTTTTCAACTTTCTGCCCGACAAAGTAAGCCGAAACAAGCCAACGAGCAAGCATGAATATGGCTTGTATCTGTTTGGTATTTTTGCAAGCTGGCTTAAGCTTGCTTTTTCAAGATTGGATACATACTTGAATTCAAGTACTTGACAAAGCTTGAACTTCAAGTAAGCCTGTGTAGTTCTCTGACCCCGAACGGCGGAATCCAAATTTCGATCCGGTCTAATGTACAAGAGAGTGGTCATTATTTTTCTTTCGAAAGTAATGAATTACGGACCGGGTTTTTGTTCCTTCACAAAACAATAGTAGACTGCAAAATTTTACGAAAAAAATATGGATACTTAAACGTGCCGCTTGCGACCTTTAAGTTGAAAATCTAATTTATATGGGAAAAAAGTGGTCTTTTTCAAAAAAATCCTAATAAAAGTTTTTAAGTGCAAATTTTAAAACAACCGGTACGCGCCCCTTTTTTATTTAATTTTTCTTTGAAATGAGCTATCAAGCATTAAAATAAAACAAAAACTACTAGAGTTGTAATTTTTTACTTTTCGAAAAAAAAAATTTAATTCTTTTTCTTGCTGCGTTAAAAAAAATCGCAAAACTACAAATTTAAAAAAAAATTTCATTGAAATGTGGAAATATTTTTTTTAAACTATATTTAAAACAGATACAAAATATTATGACGATGACATTAAATTACCTGGTCGTTTTGAAATTTTTTTTGGAAATTTCGAGTTTGGATATTTTTAAAGAAAAAATTCCAAAAATTTGAAAATGCAAGTTTTGGAAATTGGAAACCTTTTTGGAAATTTCGAGTTTGGGTATTTTTAAAGAAAAAATTCCAAAACGTTGAAAATTCCAGTTTTGAAAAAAAAAACACAGAGAAATAGACATAGAATAGTTTTAGTTTTAACATAAGCTGTCAATAATAAAATATAATTGGCGTAAGTTTCTTGGATACAATGCAAGTAAGTTTTTGGACTCTGATTTCTCATTCAGAGTAAATTCGTAAAAAGAGAAAAAAAAACAGCTCGAACCGTCGAAAATACCAAAACAAAAAGAAAGGAAGAAAAGCAGCAATGTTTGTGATCTAAAAAAGACAAAATTGTCCGCTTATTAGAGCTTCGCGTCCGCTTATGGTAGATTTTTTTTTCATAAATAGACATGTTTGTGTGTCCGCGTCCGTTTATCGAAAAGTCCGTGTATGGGAGAGCATTTTCTATGCAAAAAAAAAACCAAAAATTGATAGTTCCCAAGAATGTGCGCGCTTATAGGAAATGTTCGATCATTAGAGCGTCCGCCTATGGGACCTTTCACTGTATTACTTTTAACGTGTTTTGAGGAACCATCTTATGCCGCATGCATAATCGTTTAAAATTGTTAAAAAAAATTAAAGGTGAAAGATTTGAATTGAATGATAATGAGTGTTGTAATAAAAATTGTTGTTTAACCCATTTCCGGCGGCTCCTTAACTACCGGGCCAAAATCGATGAAACTTCGTCCAGAGTCTATATATAGCCCTAAACTTTTTCTGGCAAAATTTTATTTTTACCTCCACAGGTAAGGGCGGACTGGACTGATGAATTTTTGAACCAATACAAGCAGAGAAAAAACATAGTTGCAACAAACATGTTTTAAGAGGATCAAAGAATGATTCGGGTTATGATTGTTGCTAACATGTTCTTAAACATATAATATTTTCTTTGATCATGATAAAATGATTACAACAACTGTATTTAGAAAAGGAACATTTTCGTAGGAACCAAAATATTATTGAAACAATCATTATTCCGTTATTGGGTCGAAAATATAATGATTGCAACAACTATATTACGAATTTATTTTTAGGATCCAGAATATTATTGAAACAATAATTTTATTTTTGAAGTGAAAACTTCTTTAGGCGCGTTGAACCATTTTGGTAGAGGGTAAATATTTGGTTTGCATCATTGTCTTTTTCCTAGGAACTCTCGCCATCAATGCAGACAGCAAAGATAACAAGATAGAAAACTTAGAAAACATAACCTCAAAAAATGTTTGGATGTATTTGTGCATAAAAAAAATCAACAATGATCGTCACTCTTGTTCTTAATCGGCCGCAAGCTCACAAATAAATCACTTGGCAACTCCTGAAATTAATGCATATAATCTGTTCGTTAGTATATAAATACTTAAGTTAGGTTGCAATAAGATGTTTGCAACCAAAACTTATTATTAATTCGCTTTATATTGGTCTATATATACTTTTAAAGATTGGCAATTTGCTTTTACTTAAACAGCTGCTACGAATGGTGAGATTTAAAAATGGAACGATCTTCTTCTTTTTCTGCTTTTTTTTGCTGGAATATACGTTTGCAAACAAGAAAAAATAATGTATAGATTGAGTGTTTTAACATTTTAATCTTTAAGTTGTGATAAAGGAATATGTTGAACAACAATTTTCACACTTGTTGTATTTGTCAGTGGCTTTTTATTTTCACCACTGCGGCATTTTATATTCAGAATTGTCAACTATGGCTGTGTGTCAATCGGAAAGTTTTTAGTCGTGGTAGGATAGAAAATATCCTACTGTGGTAGTTGAATGAAATTTGTGTGTGTTGAAATAAATTTGTCTTTTTTGTTGTATCAAATGGACGATGAAATTTTGAGAATTACAAATTTTTGACGTTTCACATTTCGATCGCATTTTAACGCAAATATTTTATTTAATTTGCATTTTATTCAATTTGCAACATATCTAATTCGAGTGCTTGTACTTGCAACTTATTTCGTAAACTTGTAATATTGTAAACTTAAAAAACTTAAAAAATAACAAAATAATAAAAAATAACGAAAGTGCTTGAGTTTGTGTGTGACTCTCGTCATCAATACAGACAGCGAGTAGGTTTTTAAATGACGCTCTTGGATCTTGACTACAAGGCGCTCAGCAAAAGTAGCAAGCAATCATCAATAAATTCCTCTGCTGACGCATCGTTATTTTCCTTCCCTTTGCTTCGCTGCAAAACATTGAATGATACTGTTTTTCAATGTATATGTAGAGCTGTAGGTTAAAATAAAATAAATTTAAAATTTTGATATTTGGTTTTTCTATCACTGGCCGTGAAGTCCCTATTGATGCCACCACTCATAGGGGCATGTCACACTAGCGCGGACACGGACAAATTTGTTGTTGTTTTCGCGGGTAAAATAAGAAACTAGAAATTGAGAGAGCTTCTTTTACCCGTGAAAACAACAAAAAATTTGTTCGTGTCCGCTACGTGTGACATGCCCCATAGTATAACTAGACAAGGTAGTGTTAGGGCTGAATGTGTTCTCTTTCTTAGTGACCATAACTGCTAAACTCAGCCATTTTGGTATTTTGGCCAATTTTTGCTTTCATATTACATTCTCATTGGTTGCGGATTTTGTATGAAATGTCAACTCCGTTTTGACAGTTTCGGTCACCGGCTCTCCGCCCTAACACTACCTTGTCTAATTTTACCATTCCACCACTTGAGAATTTGCTACCAGGCAAACAGAAAACATAGCAAGTAAAATGCGGTTTATTTTCTGACGCCGATTTTTCTGACTGACATCCCCTCTAACGTTGCGCAACCGCTGTGAACCCATTCTCACTTCATATGACAACTGATCTATTTAAGATAAGAGTTCAAATCAATTTTTGAAATTTTGTATGAATGGCTGAAACTATTTCTTTTAACTAAATGTACTACCATATCAAAAATATATAAATATAATTCATATCATTTATTTAAATTATTTCATTATTGAATTAATTTAAAAATTTAAACCTTATTTATATTTTTTTATATAATAACACAATATACATGCACGCTATATATAGATTGTGTTGAGCATTAAAATAAGAATAAATAAGAAATAGATATAATATATAAATTTGTAAGCATAGTGTATAGTGTTGTAAATTGAAAACGCAAACCAACGACAAGCAAGACACGAGAAGCAATAGAATTTCGAATAGAAAAAGTGTTGCTTCTCGTGTCTTATTTGTCATTTGTTTGCGTTTTTTAATTACAATATTAGGTGGTAATAAATAGAACGCTTGTAATAAGGAGACTATATTTATTCAATTACAACTGTAAATATAAATTTATTTTGCAGGTTTTTTGTGTAAGTGTTTTTATGTACTTATATATATAAAGTGTTATAAAAATACTTCGATTGTCATATGCCGATTGTAGCTACAAACAAACATCTACAAAAAAAATCAAGCTAACTGCACAACAACAATTACCAAGCAAATCTACAACAAAATCGCAGAGAGCATAACATGATCATAGCGGTTGTGGGGATGAAACGAATTGGGGGCGAAAAGTAAATAGCACTTTGCTTGCTATTTTTTCTGTATGCCTGCTAGCAATATCTATAGTGGAGGCATTAAAAGAGATTTCACGACAGTCAAACAAAATACAAATATGAAAAATTGAAATTTCATTTTATATCAGCAGTTAGCTCTAAAGTCTCTTTTAATGCCTCCCTCCACTTGAGATCTTGCTAGCAGGCCAACAGAAAAAATAATAAGCAAAGTGCTGTATATTTTCCGCCGCCAATTCGGTTTATCCCCTCTAACGCTGCACAACCGCTGGGATCTTGTCATTCTCTTTGCGTTGTTTTTGTAGATTTCCTTGGTAGTTATTGTTGTACAGTTAGCTTGAATTTTTTGTAGATGTTTATTTGTAGCTACAGTCAGCATATGACATCGAACTAATTTAGAAAACAGTTTATACATATGAATTAAAGAGTATATATAATATTGGCAAAACTATTTGTTTTTAGTAAAAGTGTTACCGTATCGGATATATATATATTAGGGCGGGTCAATTTGTATGGACGAATTTTTTGGAGGTCTGGCTCGGCGAAATTCGTAAAATACATGTAATTTCAAGACTTTTTCTCCACTACAGCATATACAAATTCTGAAAAAAAGCTGTGCGGACTTTCGTAAATAGATTTTGTTCTCAATTATAAAATATGAATGTATGAATGTATGTGTATGAATCTATTTACGAAAGTCCGCACAGATTTTTTTCAGAATTTGTATATGCTGTAGTGGAGAAAAAGTCTTGAAATTACATGTATTTTACGAATTTCGCTGAGCCAGAATTTGACCCGCCCTAATATATATATATATGTTTATATATATATATATATATATATATATATATGTCGATTTGTAGGGAGTGAAAAAATTCACCAATTTCCCTATGATTTCCGTATTCTATGGGTTATTCCATGAAAATTTGCCGAAGGAACCATACCTCTATCGTTAAAATCGAGTCCCCTACTTTTTGTTGGTAGATTTTTTCCCAAATTGACGTTCGTATGAAATACTACCTACACGTTCAAATCCATAACTCAAAAAAAGAAAGGTGAGCTCATTTTGATCAATTTACAAAAAAAATCTCCAACATTGGTATAACGGTTCAAAAGTTACGGGCATTTTTGTCCAAATTTTGGAGCATTTTTCCATTTTTTTCATGATTTTGTCTTTTACTACACTCAAATTGAATATTTTTTTTTGATAATAGGTTTATAGATACTTTATTATCTCTTAATTTGAATTTTTGTAGAAAAAAAAATAAAAAGGGAAAAAAAATCAAAAAGTTGGTTTTATGTGTTATTTTGTTTTAGCAAAATCGCATGAATTAATCAACCGAATTCGATAAATTTGGGCTTAAACTCTTCGTTTTGAATTGTAAATTGAATTAAATAATGGATTGAGCCAAAATGAGCTCACCTTTTTTAAGCGCCTACTGGCGATTAAACCCGATCGATAGTTTTTGAGTTATGGATGTGAACGTGTAGGTAATATTTCATACGAACGTCAATTTGGGAAAAAATCTACCAACAAAAATTAGGGGACTCGATTTTAACGATAGAGGTATGGTTCCTTCGGCAAATTTTCATGGAATAACCCATAGAATACGGAAAAATCATAGGGAAATTGGTGAATTTTTTTACTCCCTACAAATCGACCCGCCCTAATATATATATATATTATATATACATAGTTGAATATATATATATATATAGTTTATATACATGTACAATTTAGCTCATTGAGGAAATTTAAAAAGTATTTATTTAGTTATGGATAACTAAAGTCTGCTTATCCTAAGTATTCTATTTTTTAAACTGTTTATACTGTTTATGCTATAGATATTTCTTAATTTTAAAATATTCTATTTTTAATGCACAACGCAATATAGATGTGGTGAACACGTTATGATATATATAGATATAAAGAAGCTTTAATTTTTTATATTAATTCAATAATGAAATAATTTAAATAAATTACTTTAATGATATGTATTTTTGATATGGTAACACTTTTGCTTAAAAGAAATAGTTTCAGTAATATAAGAAAAATTTAATAAGTTGCCTTAAGCTCTTAACAAAAATAATTCTAATTTCATATGCCGACTGTAGCTACACAATTAGAATTCACAACGTCTACAAAAAATTTCCAGCTAACTGCGCCAACAACAATTATCAAGGAAATCTACAAACAAGGACGCACAGAGAAGAACAAGATCACAGCGGAACTTTTAGAACTTTTTGATTTTCATCCTACATGTAGGACGGGCTGTAGTATGACCTTTCGCACATTCTACATGTCCGTCCGACCTGTCAAATTCGTCCTACATGTAGGATAGTCCGAAACCCTCTATTAGCATGAAAATTCTTATATAGCAGTAAGGCAGTCCGTGGCAGGACAACGTCTTCCAGGGGAATACTAATATTTTATGTATAGGTTTTCGCTTCGGTCGGCAGTCCCCTCACTGCTTTATTTTTTTTTTTTTCATGCACTCCAATTTCCACAGCTATTAATAGATAGATATCTCCAGAGGTTTGCCATTGTCTGGGCTGAACAGAAATATTAATTCAATTGAAAAATCTTATTGATAAAATTCTCTGTCCGAGCTGGGGTTTGAAGCGCGGCTTTTTCGCTTACGAGCCACGCACACTCCCACTAGGCCACAGCCGCGACTATCGCTCGCCTAATTGATGCCATTCATAAGTAACATAAGAACGAGTTCATTGTCACAAAAATAGCAATATGTGTGATGAACAAAATCTGGTCAGAATTGCGAAATATATTTACGGTAAATAAAAATATGTTTGCTACAATTAAAGACGAAAATATCACTTTTCTGCGTGCTGTTTTTAGGATAAGGCGATTTATAATATTTGTATATAAGATTTATATAATTGAACAGTTGACAAACGGCACGGCACATAGCCAGGAATCGATAAAACTTATTGTGTCTGAATGAACTGAAAGTTTTTCCTGCAAACTGTTCAGACACAATATATTCTTTCGATTTTTTGTAATGTTCTGCTTCGTTTGCCAACAATCAAAGAATAGTTCAGACAAAAATTCAAAATTCTAATATGTTTATCTCTATAATAATATTCACATTTATCATGATTGACAGAACTACAACATTTTTGTTGCAACTAATAGTTGAGGCAATCATAGTATGTTGACGATTTCAATGATGATATGATTTCAACTATAATGTTATTTTTGGTACCACCATTAGTAAATGATGACTTTATTAAGGCAAAAATTTGTGTTTACAGGAATAGTACAATAATTTTAGTAAAAAAATTATTATTACAGTAATCATGTCTCAACCATGTCTTTTCTCTGCGTCTAGCTGTATCACATACCTTCACAGCCGTACCTGCCCATTTCAAAACAGCAAACGGGCTCTAAATTTATTTTAACATAAAATTTAAAACTTATAATTGTTACTATTGAAAAGTATTTTCAATATTGCGATTTGAAATTTTTCCGGAATTTTCAAATTAAAAAAAAAAACAAAAAACCCAAATATTGCGACACGACGTGGGCGTAAAATCCAAGTAAAAGACCGAATCGACTCAAACCAAAAATAATAGGGGTATTCACGGGTTGATGCGAAACGCAGTTGCGACGATGCAAAAATGCATGATTGCGAACTTTCGCATCATTCCAACAACAAACACATTGGAAGCAATTTTGCAACTCTTCTTGAAATACGCACTGCTCAAACCAATTGCGAGAACACACAAGCAGTGATGCTAAACAGATGATTCATGTTTTGGTTGTTTTCGAACGTAGTTGCCACTTGGGTATAACTTTAAAAAGGTTATGTTTGTACGTAGATTTGAATAACTTTTTATGATTTTGAAATAAGGTGGCAATATATTTACTGTTCATTCGATATTTAATTTTATTGCATAATTAAGTTGCAATATTGATGTTCACGCGTTAGTGCGCAAAATATCTTGCACTTTCACACTCTTGCAATTCGCAACAACCCGTGAATACCCCTAATGTAAATTGTAATTTTTGCATTTTTGCACCAATACACTATGGTTTAGAAGACCAGTTTTTGCGGCAAAAAGGAATTTTTATATTTGTTTTTTTTGTAAAAAGTTTTTTTTGTAAAAGGTTTGAGATACTTGGAATAAGAAAAAACTAATTAGAAAAAGATGATAGCTGGCAACCCTTTTCCTTAACGGGATCTCAAAGCTGTTGTTTTGTGTTTTCTTCGTTTTGTAATTTCGTACGCATGAAATTTAGTACTGATTGAGACGCGCACTGTTACAAAAGTATTTTGAGATTGATTGTTTTTAATAATGGAAAGTGTTGCTAAAGGTATGTTAAAAGAAGTATTCATTATACTTTATTTAAGTTATCTTCGTTTTTGTGCTGCACTGCTTTGAAGTGTATCATCTGTTGCAACTTTTTTTCTTCAATAATTTTGTGTTTCGTGCAGTAGAAGTAACGGGATTGTAAGGGATTGTGGAAAATTTTTTTTTTTTGGAAAGGCTATTGTATCTACTTTCTTATGATTATAAAATTATTTGCATATATTTGCCAATCATTTGTAAAATTATAATTTTTCAGAATCCATTACGATTAAAAACTCAGAAATTTTTCAATTTTGGGTCGACAATAATAAAGATAATGATGCTGTTTCTAATTGGGTCGCTTTAAAATTGAACAGACATATTGATCATGAAGAAATTGCATTAACAAAACAAAAAGTAAAAAATTTTTGTAGTTTTGCTAGGCAAAAGTGGGTCAAACATAGGAGGTGCTTATCAATGTTTCGCAAATATGAGCAAAGCTGGTTGGACATTGAGACTGAGTTTTCAGTACTTGAAAAGGAACGCAAAAAAGGCCGGCAACTCCAAAGCAATTTATGGCAACAAAAGATTTAAATTCAAAAGTTTTTCAACCAAAACCAAATACACTTAAATATGGCATAAGTCCACTGCATGCATGGATACGATGCTTTGAGTTTGTGCTTCACGTTGCTTATAGAAAGGATCTAAAGAAATGGCAAATCAGAAATGACAAAGAAAAAGAGATTTTAAAGCAATGCAAAGCTGAAATTAAAAAAAAAATGTGGGAATTAATGAGCCTCCACGTTGATAAGCCCAAATAAAACGGCAGTGGCAACACCAACGATGGAAACACTGCGAGAAAAGCGTTTTCTAATACAGAATTGTTTGCATTTATTACTGGTATTGACATTAGGTTCTTTGACCGTTTATTTACAATTTTGGTTTCCATTTCATGCGAGTATGAAGTCGATGCAAAAAAATTTAAAGACTTCTGTGAAGAAACTGCAAAGTTATATTTAAAGGAATATGACTGGTATCCAATGTCAGCAACATTGCATAAAATATTAATACATGGCTCACAAATATTAGAAGCTGCCGTTTTGCCTCTTGGGTTTTTAGCTGAGAATGCGTCTGAAGCGCGAAACAAATTTTATAAAAAAGATCGTATTGCACATGCTAGAAAGGATTCAAGAGTCCATAATATGATCGATGTTTATGGTAGAGCAATGGATTCGTCAGATCCTCTGTTATCCAGCCTGTGCTTGCAAAACCGAATTAAAAGCAGACATCGAATGCAGTTGCCGAGTGCAGTGATTGATCTTTTAAAAATTCCCGATGTTTCTTCTAATTCGGAGTTGCCATCTACATCAAGAGCATGCTTAAGGGATTTTTCTTATGATGACAGCGTTCCAAGTCTCACAGATTATCCATTTGAATTAGACGTTGATGAAATATTGGAAAACTTCGAGGGTAAACATTAAGTTGATATCTCTTTAAAATTTTTCTAAAAGATTTTTTTATTTTTCAGATTAATTTCAGTTTGAAGTTCGCACCATTATTATTATTACAAATTAATTAAAAAAGAAACATTTATTAATTATTAAATTAAATTACCTTAATTTTACAGTTGGGTAATTATTTATGTTAAAAATGCACTAAATATAGTTATATCGCAAAACGTGAAATATATTTTGTTCCAAAAGTAGGCGTGGCAGCTTTTGAAACACGCCCATTTTTTATGGAGACTCTTTGACAATCATAAGAGGCAATCAGGTGAAGTTTCGTCGTTTTTTATAGGCTCCCTGATTTTATGCCGCAAAAACTGGTCTTCTGGACCATAGTGCAATAGCTGGAAATGGGTTAGTAAAATTTGCAGTGCTTTTGATTTATGACATAAAAAGTGCGACACTTACTTTGATTCACCCTGTATTTTTTTTTTTTTTACTTTGAATTGATCAATGGCTCTTATTCAACTTAAGCAAATGCTTGCATTTTTGTTAGAATAAGGGGAAAAGGCTGACTAAATATAACCCTTTTAAGACTCGATCTATTATGTTTATGAACCCATAACATAATTTTTCTAGAAATGTTTTTCATGCGCACATGTGTTCTTCTTCTTTCAAAACAGTTATTCAAATAATAACATCAAAAAGAGTCATTGAACATTTTTGTCTTCATATTGTTCAAGAACACCCACTCACATGATCTAGTCAATATTTGTGCAAGTTTTTAGAGTATAGAACAAACATAAGTTTAAAAAAAAGAACAGCTAGAAGAAGCTATCAAAGAGATTTCAATTGAAAATCAAAATTAAAATTTAATTATAAATAAAAAAAATTTGGCGATAACTGACGGTAGGTACTTAAAAAATTATTAAATTTCGATTAATAAATTTTACGACGCTCGACAATTTTCCACAAAAGATTAGATTGCAACAAGTGTCGCAGACTTGAGCAGTAATAAAATGCTAAGATTTCGAATATGATAAAATTTTAATAAAAAATAATTTCAAAAGATTTCCGCTCTAAGCACTTTAAAACGTTTATCAGCCTATAAGTAGGCAATAAATTGTTTCAACTGATAAGTTAATCAGACATTCACTGATTTTTCGCTTGACAGCTCATAGCGCTTAGCTTAATAAATTAAAAAAAAAAAAACAAAAGTGAATCAGTGAAGACAAGGGCTAAAAGAGAAAGTGTGAGGTGAAGGGGGTTATTTTTTAAGGATTACGTCAGTTATGCACACGCATAGCAAAATTGCAGAGCTGGGATAATTTTTATTTGTTCTTGTTAGAGCTTTGCTGTCATGAGCTCTGAGCTTTGAGCAATGTCTAAAGTTTTTCTTATTGTGCTTTTGTCAGTTTAAAATCATATTTGCACAAGTGCCAAGAGACGCTCGTGATAATTTGTTTAATTAAACGGAAGCTCATGTGCCACCCTGTTGTCATTCCACGAGCATGTTTTCACTAGATAGATAGGCTTCGTCGCCGCCTTCATCTGTCATAAATTACATTGAATTTATTTGTCTTTTAATTTTTCATTTTCTGTACTATTTACTATGCAAGTGTCGCATTTCTAGATCTTTTTTGTGATAAGATATTTAATTGTGCTAAATATACATTTTTTTGTATATTTAAGAAAACTTTTGTTTTCTTTCATAATTAACATTTATATTGGTTTACTACACAAAAACACTTTTCACTCTAGCGAAATGCGTCAGCAAATGGATTATTTGGATTATTTTGACTTTTATTAAGGCGAAAAAGAACCAATTGCTTGCAAAATATGTTAAAATTATGTGCATAACTTAAAGCGCACCGAAGAAGTTAAGCAGAGATAATGACTTTCTCGTTATATGTATGTACTTTTCTTTGTAAAAGTTTTTTGTTTGTATTTTCTATTGCAAGGTCATCGCAATTAATATCATGTCAATATCATATACTAAAACCATTTTAAACATTAATGAATACCTCAAAGGAAAAAACCGCTTATTGCTTATCATTCTAAGAAAAATAGTCAGAAGAGCCTTGAAGCTTCCCATCTAAATCATTTTAAGCTCTCTTTATCAAAATAATCACATGAGTCAATATTGAAAGCTTTCGTTAAAACTTTTTATTGGATCATTATAAACTTAAGATATGTGAATTTGTACAGATTTTGATAGAATTTATGATACAAGCTTTGCGAAATAAAATTTAGTTTAAAGTTCCTTAGTAAAGTAAGTTTTTATTCCTATTTCAAGGTCTATATTATTTCTTTATCAATTTATGCATCATCCTTTATTTTAATATTTTGTTTGTGTGTTTTCGATTTTTCGATAAAATTCTCCAATAATTTTTTTTTAAGTAATTTAAAGATAACATTGTACATTCAGCATGCACTAACATTTGCTGTGAATCACTGTGAGGAATTTCAACAACAAATACAAAAACTTTGTACACTCCCTTTAGGAAACAAAGTGCTTCGAAACCACTTTCAAAGCACTTTACAAAACCACAATAGCGCTTTATTCTCGCTTTAAATAGAGCTTTATTTAACATTGTCATGTCATTGGAAAGAAGACCTTTGTTCTCGCTATGAAAAATTATTGAAAAAAGCGCTTTGCTCTCTCTTCGGAAAAAGCGCCTTCTTTGTTCGCACCTGCATTCGAGACTTCATTTTCGATGGCGTATACTTTTGCTCGATGGAATATTTTACATTTACGTTTTGAATATCCAAACCACTTGCCACTAATTTTATTATCTTTTTTATGAAAAAATTACAATTTAACACTTTAAAAACGATTTAAGCTTATTTTTTCACTATTTTGCTGCAAAACTTTTTGACGAATTAAACTTTTTGCATATACTAGTGATGAATAATGAAGAGAAAACAACAAGCGATGTTAGTGGTGAGAGTACGATTAGTCAGCAGAGTATATAACGAAAAATAACGAAGAATCTCGAAAGCAAACAGCTTTTTTTAAGCTGAATTTGTAGCGAGAGCAAAGCACTTTTCAAAAGCACTATTCATAGGCAGGGTAAAGACCTTTTTACTTGCTTTTTAATAAAGCACTTTAAAATTTCCGATAGGGCTCTTACAACTTTGTACATAACTTTGAGAAAAAAAGAAAGGTGCGACGTGGTACATATGGGAGAAGCAAAGCTATTTTTTTAGAGATAATTTTTTTATAATAAAAAATAATAAACTAAATAATTTTAAAATTGAATAACAACTGACAGTAAATTTAAAGCACAAGTTTAGATGCATTCCTCTACATTTTATTACATTTTTTATTATTGGGTTGGGGGAAAAAGTATTCGGCGTTTTCGAGTTCGTTTGATTTCAAAGTGTCATAACATTGAAACGGTAAGCTGCATCTGGCAACTCTTTGTTTTCTCTCGACAGAAGACAAATCAGCTGATTATTTGTGATCATTTTGTTGATAATGGTGCATCGTGTTAAAAATTATTGCAAAGCAAAGATGAGTGAAATTTCAGAAAAAATACGTCATATTTTACAATTTTACTACGATAAAGGGAAAAATGCGTCACAGGCATGTGAAAAGATTTGTGAGGCATTACGGTGAAGGTACTCTATCCCAATCAACTGCCAGGAAATGGTTCGCTTGATTTCGTTCTGGAAATTTTGAAGTCAAAGATGCTCCTCGCTCTGGTCGGCTCATCACCGAAAAAGTCGATGAAATAATGGATAAGGTTCAAGAAAATTGTGGTTCTCGAAAACTTATCTTCTTCTCAGCATGTAGTATTTGCTGGTGACTTCAACCTGAAAAGGTTGACCTTCTACCATTAAATGCTCATAGCCAGAGTGAGGCTCTATTAATTGATTTTTTTAGTCAATATGATTTAATTCAAATCAATAATGTTACGAATGATATTTATCGTACTCTAGATCTAATATTTGTGCATAAAGAATTTATCGTAACACTCGAGGTTTCGTCTTTACCTATTTTTAATGCCACTATTCATCATAAACCTCTTCTTCGAGAATTTTCGTTTTATCAATACCAAAAACAGATCATTAATCACTGTTCAACACTTGACTTTAATAAAGCAAACTTTGGTGCAATGAACGATTACTTATCCTCAATTTCCTGGGACTTTATCTCTCGTGAATTTGAGCTATCCGCGGCTTATGACAGCTTTTTATCAATATTGAAACACTCAATCTGTCAATTTGTACCCTTGAAACAGACTGTTTGTAATAATAGCCCTCCTTGGTTTAACAAGAGACTCGTTTACTTGAAAAACAAAAAGATTAAAGCCTTTAAGCGCTTTAGAACTGATATTTTAAATCTGAATCTAAAAACCATCTATTTGTCTCTTAATCATGAGTTCAACATTCTTAACAAATTCCTTTACAACACCACCACAATTCTGGGCTGCGATGCCAATGCGAGACACACACTATGGGGCAGCTCTGAAATAAACACTAGAGGTGAGTTTTTATTCGACTTCATAATTAACTCTTATCTAAACATATGCAATAAAGGAAATACACCTTCTTTCACCTTTCCAAGTACTGACAACTTCACAGGCTGAAGTGAAATCTTGGATATTACCCTTCTATCCGAAAACGAGTCTCTAAAAGCAGTCAATTGGAGAGTTTCAAGCAAAAGTTCCTTCTCGGATCACAGCTTGATCTTCTTTGATTTGAACCTGGAAATAGAGGCCCCTCTTCCATTTCGTAACCCCAAACGTACTGACTGGACCAAATTTGCCAAAGTGGCTCGCCCAAAAATCCGTTATTTAGCCTACAAGCAAATCTCAACTGCGGAGGAGATAGACTCTTCCGTGGAGGCCCCAGAGCAAACCATGCAGGTTGCCTTTAGAGTCTCATGTCCCACTAGCAGGGGCAAGAAGAAATCTCTTCCTCCGTGGTGGAGCAAAGATCTATCCGACCTTAGGAAAAGGGTTAGGAAAATTTTCAACTCGTGTCATAGGCAGTGTTTTTGGCAACCATACAGAGACATCCTCAAAACCTACAAGAAAGCAATCCGAGAAGCGAAAAAGCATTCTTGGCAGGAATACACCCAATCAATCGACACAATAAAAGAATTGGCAAGACTAAGCTAAATTCTGTCCAAAGAAAGCAGCAGTCCATCTTTCATTCGGAAAGAAGGTGGTACGTGGACAGAATCTACCAATGAATCACTAGAACACTTACTCAACACACACTTCCCCAGCTGCAGGAGCAGCTGCAATGAGACCTTAGGTTTAGCATCAACCAAGGCAACTGCGGCGGTTCCGACTGGCTTCTTTATCTCAATGGAAAGGGTTATCTGGGCCTTAAGCAGCTTCTCTCCATACAAATCTCCAGGTCCCGACGGCATTCTTCCAATAATGTTGCAGAAACTACAAGATGTAGTTGCACCTATGCTACTCTCTATCTTCACAAATTGCCTCTGCCTTAACTACACTCCAAGGAGCGGAGAAGGTAATATTTATACCCAAAGCTGGGAGAAGAGGTCATGAATCAGCAAAGGATTTTAGACCAATAAGCCTCACATCCTTCGTACTGAAAACCCTAGAGCGTGTACTGGATATTCATCTCAGGGACGTTCTAAAGGGTGCTAACATATCCAGCGCCCAACACGCATACCTCAAGGGCAGATCTACAGATACCGCCCTACACGAGGTTATTACTACTATTGAAAGATCCATCTTCTTTAAACAATACACTCTTGCGGCCTTCTTAGACATAGAAGGGGCTTTTAACAATATTCATACCAGGGCCATTCTTAATTCTCTCACCAACCTTGGTGTACAAGCACCGGTGAGAAACTGAATAGTCTCAATGCTCAGTAACAGAATAATCCAGGCAGACCTGGGTGGCTGCCAACTCACGGGATTTGTCAGTAGGGGTACTCCGCAAGGAGAAGTGATCTCCACCCTACTCTGGCTTATCGCCACGAATGATAACCCACAGGGGGTATCCGCTCATGCCCCACTGATGCACTCAATGTCCTGATACATTTACTCCCCATAGATCTACACATTAAGCTTACCGCAACAAACAGTGCAGTCAGACTCAGAGAGTCGTACAACTGACGGAATAGGCCACATGGACACAGCAACATCCTAAATCCGCTACCTCGGAAACTGATTCCTGGAAAAACGGACGACACACCCAAACTCGACTTCACTAAATCCTTTACAACTAAGTTTCCCACCAGGGTAGAATGGCGCAATGGGGGAATTGATCTAGCCTTCGATGTGTCCTTTTACACGGATGGCTCCAAGATGGAGTGCGGAGTGGGAGCGGGCATATACTCTGAGAAACTGGGGGTGCCGGAGGCTTTTCGTCTGCCAAACTCAGCCAGCGTCTTCCAGGCCGAGCTTTTTGCGATAAAAGAAGCTTGTCGCACCTTAAGTAGAGCTAACACCAATCACCTTAATGCAGCTATTCTGACGGATAGCCAAACCGCCGTTAAATCTTTAGCTGCGATCAGCACCAACTCCAAACTGGTAAGGCAGTGTAAGGATGAACTGGCCCGGCTAAGTCACCAACTTAGCATTACTATAATCTGGGTTCCCGGCCATAGGAACATTTATGGTAATGAAAAGGCGAAGTTCCACTGAACACAGTTAAGGGAGGAATTCATTCTTACTACTTAACCTTAGCCGGTCGTAGATGGAGAGAACTACCAACCTGTAGCTCATCAATAAAAATATGGCCCCTTTACAACATAGGTAGAACCCAACAGATGCTCTCAAAACCCCGAAACGACATAGACAGAATAACGGCTATTATTACGGGTCACTGGTGCATCGGAGTTCACGTCGAGAGAATTGGACTACCCTTCAACACTGTCGCAGCTGCGATGACCCAAATGAAAAAGAAACACTGACACACTTTCTGTGCACCTGCCCGGCCCTGGCCAGGTCCATCAAAATCAAAAATCTCCTAACCTTCATCGACCGCACCGGATGGTTATAACCTAACAGTGCGTACCCACCCAACCAACAGAAACACGAGGTTATGGTATCAAAACGGCTCACTAGAGCTACTTGGATCCTACTTGTATGTAGAATCACCATCTAAACCAACCAAACCAACCAACCTTTACAACTCTTATATCTCCTCAACTGAACAATTACTCAAGGAAAATAGTAAATATTTTTGGACTTTCATCAACAATAAAAGAAAATCTAATGGATTACCTAACTCTATGTTTTATCTTGACTGCTCTTCAGACAGTACGGAAACTATTTGTAACTTGTTTGCTAATTATTTTAGGTCTGTTTATTCTCCGGCTTCTAATCTTGATCCAGTATCATTTATTAGCCCTTCTGAATCAGTCTTGAATCTTGGTGATTTATCTTTTTCGATTGAAGATATTTAATTTGCTCCGTCAAACCTTGAAAATAGCCCAACTGCAGGCCCTGATGGCATAGCTCAAACGGTATTGAAAAATTGCGCCGTATCTCTGGCATCACCTCTTTTCTTGATATTTAGGAAATCTTTATCCGCGAGTTGTTTTTTAGATAATTGGAAACATTCTTATATCGTTCCAATCCATAAATCTGGTTCTAAACAGGATATCATAAATTATAGACCCATTTGTAAACTTTCCTATATCCCTAAAGTCTTTGATAAAATCATTTATGACGAATTGTCCTTTCATGTCAAAAATGTTATATCCTCTGAACAACATGGGTTCTTAATCGGTAAATCAACATTGACAAACCTGGCACTCTTTTGCAATTTTGTTATTACAAACTTTGAAGCTGGCCTTCAAACTGATGTTATATTTACTGCTTTTGCGAAGGCGTTCGATAAAGTCTGCCACAAACATCTAATTTTTAAACTTGCCTTCCTTGGAATTCATTCGAATCTATTAAGATGGATCAAATCTTACCTATCTAACCGCATTCAGTCGGTAATAATAAAGGATATCACATCTACCATCTTTGAAGTTACATCTGGTGTTCCGCAAGGAATCCATCTAGGGCCCCTCCTGTTCCTTCTATTTATTAACGATGATCTTAAACTATTCCGATCTATTAAATCATGCTCTGATGTAAATGAACTTCAATCAGACATTGACTCAGTCTTTACCTGGTGTGAATTAAATAAATTACATCTCAATGTTTCCAAATGCCAATGTTTCACTTTATGCAGGTCATCATCTCCTTTAATTAGCCTTTATTCCATTAATTCATGTGAACTTGAGAGAGTTACTTTAAAGAAAGATTTTGGAATTCTATTAGAGCCCTGTTTAAATTTTAAAGATCACATCAATCTTATAATCAATAAATCTTACTCCACTAGGCTTCTTAATAAGGAATTCTAAAGATTTTAATGACCCCTACACTCTAAAAAGTTTATATGCTGCACTAGTTCGGCCACATTTAGAATACTGCAAACTCTTATGGAATCCTGCTTCATCTACTCAATCTCTTAGAATCGAAAGAGTTCAGAAAAATTGCACAAGATTCATGGTTTTCAAACTTAACTGGAACCTCCCTCAGCCTCCACCCTACACCACAAGATGTGCCTTAATTGGTATTCTCTCACTAGAATCTAGACGTAAAATTCAGTCTGTCACTTTTATTCGCGATTTACTCCATCACCAGATTCAGTGTCCAGCTCTGCTAGAATTACTAGATTTTAATACCCCATCTCGATTCCTTAGGAGTCAGTTTAATTTTCGTGTACCTTTCCATAGAGCTGCTTATGCTCAAAACGAGCCTATTACACGTTGCACCATTGAAGCTAATCGGGTCTTGTCTATGATTGATATCTTTGATAATAAACCAAGAAATCGCTTTAAAATTAACCTTAAACTTCTCCAAATATATCATGTCTCGTAGTGCTATTAATTTCTGTCCAATTAATATCATATACACTTTTATGTATTTTTTGTTAATTTTATAATAATTCTGTGATATTTTTATTACTGTGTTCTTCTTACATTATTTCCCACTGTTATTTTATATTAAATTTTATAATATTCTTGAGTAATACATAATTAGCCTTTGCAGGAATTCTAATAAATAACAATACTCTATAATGTCCATACGTGCCATTTGTCATTTTTTGTATGTCCATTTGTAATTTTTTATATATCCTTACAAAATTGTTATTGTTTTGTATTAAATTTCCTTCAGCACGTTTCTTTTTAACCTATTAATTATATTTTATTTTATTTAATTTATAATTGTTATTTAATGGTAAATTTAATTTTAGTAGGTTATATAAAGTATAATAAATTGTTAAGTAGTCTATGTAAGAAACTGCTCTGATTGATGAAATGACTAAATAAATAACTAAATAAATAAATCACCCAGGCGCGTACGCGAGGGATATTGGGGGTTAACACCTCCACCCAAAATGAACGAATTTTAACGAGCTTCGAGAGAAACACTCAGAACAACATTGCAGCCGTTGTGTGTTTATGGTCACGACAAAGATCTTGTTCAAAGTAGTTAAAAAATAAAAAGACTCAATTTAAAACATTTATTGTGAAAAGACTATTAGGCTTATTACGGTTCACAGCAATCAACTGCTGTGTCTTCTTACGAGTAGACACAACAGGTAAGAAGACACAACAGTTTCGAACTATTATGATTCACAACAATACGTTGTTGTCACGTTTGATTGTGGAACGTATGTAGAATTCGTTACTTGACTGGTCCAGGGTTGCTTCGGAGAAAAGTAAAAACGTACTCTTTAAAAATTATTTTTAAATAGCAAAAAGTACTATCTTGATAAGAATTTTTTTGCGATATGAAAAGGAAATATTGTGAGTCCATATTTAAACCCGTTAATTTCAACTGGCGTTAAAAAACACGATAAAATCTAGTGTAATGAAATTGCTGGATTTCAAAATGTTTTTAAGTACAAGGAAGCATTTTTTACTAAGATTATAATGGTGTTGAAAAAAAATCCCGCTTCCCCTCCTTTTGGCCGGGAACACGGACCCTTTTTATAGTAGCAACCAGACAACTGCACAAGCCTACTTGAAGTCTATTTCAAGTACTTGCTTGAAATACAAGTTCAAGCTAGCTTGAGCTTGATAATTTTGAATCAAGTATAGCTTGTAATTGAATATAAATAAGCCCACGACAACTTGAGACTTGCAAGTATGCTAGCTTACAAGCGAACGGCACGAAGTTTCAAGTAAAGGACATATGAAAAGACATATTATTAGGTGGCATCCCTATTATTTTAAAATTTTATAATTTTCAAGTTCTGACAACGGATTCAGATTCAGCGACCCATTTTTGGTGTACCATTTTTTTTTGCCAGCCCCGAATTCATAAAAATACAAAAAATTAAGGTGGCAACCCTATCCACCATCTTGAATTTTAAAATTCTGACTTTAGATTCGAAATCAGCGACCCCTTAACAATGATAAATGATGTTTAAAACTCTTAAAAATACATTTTATTAGGTGGCAATACTGTGGTAAAAATTTAGGTGTCAACCCTAACCTCCATCTTAAATTTTAAAACTGTGACATTATATTCGAAATCAAATCCGTCAGAGTTTAAAAATTACAAGAATTCGCAAAAATAAAAAAAAATCTAGTTGGCAACTCTAACCGCCATCTTGAATTTTAAAGTTTGAAAACTTTTTCGAAATCATTTACCCCTAAAACTTCCAACCACGTAGTTCATAATATCCTTAAAAGTCTTATTACGCTTAAGCTCTCTCTAAACAAGCTCATTGAATTTTTTGGATACTTGCTTCAATTGGATACTTGCCTTCAATTTCAAGCTTTTCAAGCTTTTTGCCGAAGGCATCAAGCTTTCCTTTACTTGAAACTTCGTGCCGTTCGCTTGTAAGCTAGAATACTTGCAAGCTGTCGTGGGCTTATTTATATTCAGTTACAAGCTATACTTGATTCAAAATTATCAAGCTCAAGCTAGCTTGAACTTTTATTTCAAGCAAGTACTTGAAATAGACTTCAAGTAGGCTTGTGCAGTTCTCTGATGCCAATAGCATAACTATAATTTAAGAATTATGGCAAATTTAAAATAATCTTGTTTTTAGTTTAAAACCCCTCTCCCGGCATTTCTTAACTAATAAAATAAAATAGCACTTCTTTCTATCATAAATATTCCAAAATAATAAAAAGGTAGCATCGCAAAAATTTTCTTACTCTCAAAATAAAAACGTAATCTAATTAGTACGTTTCGATGCAACTGTGAACTGGTCACTGTCAAAATAAAAAAGTAAACAAACAAACAATTTCGAATTCAATTGCTTAATTCAATATAATTCTGTTCACAAGGAGACGTATTATCAATTTTCTGTGAAATTTTCATAATTAATAAAGAAAAACGCAATTATAAATAAAATTTTCATTTTTAATCTATTTCGTTTCGTCGACACAACACCAAATTAGCTGTCTTCAAAATTTGGCAGATAACAAGACAATAAAGCACAACTGCTGTGTTGCATAGTAAGTGTATTGAAGACACAGCATTGTTGACAGACAACAGTGGAATGTATTCAGTTGCTTTGTTGCCTACCGCAATAGAAATTTAGACATTGAAGACAGCAATTACTGTTGTGTTGTGAACAGTAATAGGGCTATATAATATATAGACTTACAATTTTTTTTTTAAGTATAGTGAGAGAATAAACGAATTTGTTTTTGAAATAGAGCTTGAAACAATTTCATTTAAGTTGAACTCAAATGTTTGTACAATTCAATTTAAAAGACAAAACAATGTTTTTAAATATGCTTTTATAGTAAGCATTTACAGTTTAAAAAAATTTGTTTAAACAAACATTAAAACAAAAACTTTAGTATTGAACACAAATATTTAAAAACATAATTTTGAAATATTGTTCTTAAATTAAAAACAATAAAATTAAAACGCCATTTTTTCGATGCTATTTTTGAATTTTTTCGAGTTTTCGACGTCAAATTTGACCCCTGGAACCCCTCAACGTTTTAATTTATTTCAGGATTTCGTACGTTACATTTCAAAGATTTTAAAAATCTTTATTCTGTTACATAAGGTATTAAATGCAAACTTTAGTTGCTAGAAAAATTTGTTTATATTTTCATATAATTTTGATATTCATCCTTTTTCAAAACATTCTCTTTACATACTGTATTTGACGCTTTGATATTCTAAGGTTGTATTCGTCTTAACCGAGCATACTTTTTGTTATTTTGTACACAAGTCACGGTTGCTAAGAAACACATTTTACCAACCTCTGCCACTCCAAAATAAAGTTTAAAGCAAAAGCCGCCATACATTAATTCTGTGTCAAAACATTTATTATGATGGGATTTTATAGATACACAAAAAGCAATAATAAAAATATTGTTGATTTTTCGGCAACTAATGCGAAAGAGGCGTAATAAAGTGTGTTATACTGATAAAAGTTATCTGTTCTGGTATAACATCATCATCAACCGTTTTTTAACCGATTTCAAAATTTCACAAACATCAAATAACAACGTGTAAGCGCAAAAGTGATCTAACTAGCGATATAGCCGGTTTTCAGAGCTTTTTTTTTATCTAAACTCGTAGCATATCCAAGTTTGTTCTTTTTGTTATTGTGTGAGATATTTTGACCCATTATTTTAATTTAAAAATTCTTTCATATTTCAAGAGAATAGCAAACAACATTTTACTGAAAATTTTAATTAATTATTTTTACAACGTTCTGAAAGTCTTTGACGTTGCCAGAATAAAAAAAAAGTAATTGTGCCTATTTTGTTGCATACCTGTGTCATTTGTTTATTATTCTTTGTACTTGTTTATGCATTCAACTGAGTATCGTGCAACGACTACTATCACTTTAAACATTTCTTGACCATTTTCTTCAACTCCTCCCTAATAGTTTGATCTGAAAAAAAACTTTCTAAGGTTTTTTTTTGGACTGAAAACAAATATTGTATAAAGTTATTGTTTTCGTCGCCGCTTTGTCATCAACATCATCATTGTTGATAGCTTAATTACCTTGCGGTAAGAAATCACTACACATGGCTTTTTTATTAAATTTGTAAACAAATCGTTATTTAGAAATTCATGGAAATATATTATCACGAAAAAATTCCAGAAAAAAAAATTGTATGTAAATTTTTTTCATAATTTTTTGCGACATTATTTCTTGGCGAGTAAATATTTAAAATGTTTTGTTTGTTTATTTTTTTAACATAAGAACACGCACACTTGATCGAACCTTCACCGTGTATCTGTGTATTTTTATGTGCTATTCTGTTAGTTTATTTGCTTTATTTTTTTTTTTTTTTTGTTATTTTTGTTTCTTATTCTCATTTTTTATTTTGTTTGAATTTTGTGTTTTAAGAAGAAGTAGCTATAGCAGAAAACAAACAAAACAAAAAAAATGTTTATGCATTTGAGTTAAGTTGTGGAAACTGGCGCCGGCAAATTTATAAAGACATAATAGCAACCGAAGCACCAACCAACATCACCTTCCCAAATGACACAGAAACAACCCAGTGGGCAAAAGCAGGGCTTTGAAGCGCTTCTAGCAGGCCATCATATGGATTTTTTAGCCCTTCCGCACTCATATCCAAACCCATTAACTTTTTTATATAAAGCGAGAAAATTGTTGAGGCCTTCCTCTCTCGCGACTCTAAAGAGGCCTGCTAGAAGCCCTTTTTGAAAATGAACGTTAGAAAGAAAAGCAATATAAATCTTAGGGTGTCCCAAAAAAGAATCGTGTTTGATGTCCGCGGCTTTTCTACTTCCATTTGACCTTAGAAACACACTCTGTGAAGCGCATCTCAATTGGTAAAGGTTTAGACGTCGCGAATTCATTTTCGAATTTTCCCATATGGATTTGTAAGGGGAAAAATCAGTTTTGCTGGTAAATTGAATTTAGAGCCATTATCTTTTAAGCAAAATGGTAAAAAAAACGTGTTCTCTCAGATTTTGTCAGTTATGACATCCAAATTTTGTTTTCATCTGATTATTATTTGGTGGTCTGTGGCTCACTTCTTAGGGCTACCTATATAAATGAATACTTTGACTTAGAATTATTTCATTAACAATCAATATCTCTTAGAGTTCTCTATTTTCATTATTGTTATTGGTCTTAAATTTTAGATAATGATAGTTGGAGTGCACAATGAAGAAAAAATTCATAGGGTTGTTATATGTTTTTGGATTAAAAGTTACAACAAGTAGGTTTTTTGTATTTATATTTTTATTTTTTAATCGTTTTGGGCAACCACCAGATAATAATCCGATGAAAATGAAATTTGGATATGTCATAACAGACAAAATTTGAGGAAACACCCTTTTTTTAAAACCATTTTGCTAAAAAGATAATGGCTCTAAATTCAATTTACCAGCAAAACTGATTTTTCCCCGTATAAATCGTATGGGAAAATTAGAAAATGAATTCGCGACCTCTAAAGTTTTTCTAAGGTCAAGTGGAAGTATTAAAGCCGCGGACATCTGTCAAAATAAAAAAAAAATATTAATGGGACACCCTAATTTTTAAAAAATAAAAAACAACTGACAATTTCCAGATTTGAGCCAACGTCCTACCATGTGGCGGTCCGACACCTTATCCACTCGTCTGCCGCAGTTGTTAACAAGCTGTAGCTTATTTTGCATCATTACAAATGAAAGTAAGCTTTCGGGAGCGCGTGTTCAAGGCCAAGCTCAGACAAAAAAATTTTTTTGACGTAGAATTACGTCTTACAGCGCGGTTTGTATGGGGGTCATTTTCACGAATTTTTTCAGTGATATTTGACACTTTGGGGTATACCTACAGCCTTTAATATCAGTTTTAGTGGGAATAAAACGAATATCTAATAAAATAGCAAAATCTAAGATGAAAAATTTATATATTCGTATGAGAAATGCACAAGCTGCTTAGCTGCTTATGCTGTTTTAAAGGTTGTTGTTGTTGTGTTTGCTTGTTTGGTTCGTAATCACGTCGTTCGTTATTGTGCTGCTTTTGTTGTTGTTGTTGTTTTTTATTAATATGTATGTAAAACATACATAGCTAAACACACATGAGTTGCTTTCATATTGTTCGCTTCCCAGATAGCCAATCGGCTCAGTTGAAAACGGTGTGCAATTTTAAAAGCACTGAAGCGGACCGTTTCGTTGTTAGCAAACTATGCATTGTGTGTTTCATATCAGCGTACCATTTATTAAGTCGTATATTAAGCGTATTGACTTTCTATGATTTAAAAACAAATTCTAGTTGTTTGATAGTTTAAAATCGTTTATTGAGCTTTAGGTCAGGTTAGAACAATTAATTGCTCTAACGAATTTTTTTCAAAGAAACAACAGCAACAATATTTTCAATATGAACAGAAAAAACATCACTAGCTGATTAATTAGTTAGCTGACTGATTAACTAATTAGAGCAATTAATTATTCTAACTTGACCTAAATCTCAATAAACGATTTTAAACTATCAAACAACTAGAATTTGTGTTTAAAATCAAGATTGATTTAAACTATCAAACAATTAGAATTTGTATTTAAATCATAGCAAATAAACATAATAAATAACAAGGTCAGATAGAAAACTTTAATTTGTATATTAATTTTATTTGTTGTTTAACAATTGTAAAAACCTTTTCTTAAAATGGTTTTTATTAAGTTGCAACTATAAACTAAACAATAAACGGCAACTCAACTGCACTACTTTGAGTTCAATACAAGATTCAATGCATATTTCAGAATTTTTTGGCAAACGGGTGAATAAGAGAGGGGAAAAGAGACAAGAACTTTTAGAAAGATAAATATAAAAAAGTACTTTACAATTATATAGATAACGGTTTAAAGGTACAAAAACATGGCGTTTTCATACCAGGAAATCTGATGCTGCCGTTTTAAGTACCGTTTAGCTGGAACAGTGACATTCATGGCTTGTTGGGTTGTAATACAAAAGAGAATACAGATGCATGTAGCTAGAGAGCCAGTATGTGACTACAAAAAATGTACTACTACTAGCCAAGGTTGCCAGTTAAAATTTAAAACAATCCTGACAAAAAGTTCCATTTTTGACAGTAACATAAATTAAATACAACAATAATTACCATGGTAGAGATAAAACAAAAAAGTTTCTACCGCAATAAAACAGTATCAAAAAAATCCCACGATCATTAAAAATTACTACAAAAATACCACGCGTTTTAAAAGTACCACCACAAATTCCATATGCACTTCAGATTGCCACAAAAATCTCATTCGCATTAAAATATTCCAGAAATAATTTAAGAAACATTTAGAAATACCACAAAGAAATTTTGCTTACTAAAAAAGAAAAAAACAAATTTTAAGAAGATTACCAAACTCCCACGGAAATTCAAAAAATACCCCACTGAGTTCCCAAGCCAATTAAAAAATACCACGCTGAATTAAAAAATTTAATAGCAATTCCCAGAAACGAAAATTCCTAAGGGCAATTAAAAATTACCACGAATGGGATTTTTCCAACATAAGTGGCAACGTTGCTACTAGCTGATATTAGGCGTTTTTCTTTATTACATCCGAGCTGAGCATGAGTTGTCAAAAACAGATCAGCGTTTATTTTTTACCTCAGACTTAGCTGTGTTCAATATATGCGTTTCTTTTCATGGTCTGGTCATGGTCTGAGTGTTAGTCAGATGCTGTCGACGAGCTCAGAATTTTTTTACTGAGCACTAAGCAATCGGCTGCCAACGCATACATAAAAAAAAACAATAAGCAAAAAATGGCTGGCACTAGTTTAGAATGTACTATTTTTTATTAAATTTAGCTATTTATCTAAAAAAATATATATCTTGAAATTTAAGTGGACGAAAGATGCAAATGTTCCCAAAGTGTTTCATTACCAAATCAGACCAATTTTTGTTTGATCTGATGTTGTCAGCTCAGGTTATGGTCGGTTTGATCAGATCTGCTCAGATCTGTGGTCTGATGTGGAAAAAGAAAAACGCTTATTGTTGTTTTGGTTCTGCATGTGCTGCAAAGGGCCGTTTTTCACTCGGCAATTCTATGATTGCTTTCGCCGCAAGTAGTTTGTTGACTGGTTGTTGACGGATTTAGAGGGTACCTTCGTAAACCCCCTCATGCGGGCGAATAATCCACAAACTGCTTGCGGCAAAGGCAATTATTGCCGAGTGAAAAGCGTGACAAAGAGATCTTGCTACCAGAGCAATAATTGCTTTCGCCGCAAGCTCGAGAATTTTCGTGTGTGACGAGTGAAAAGCGCGACATAGTAAGCAAAGTTCTGTTTATTTTCTGTGGATGATTCGGTTCATCCCCTCTAACGCTGCTCAACCACTGTGATCTTGGTCTTCTCTGTGCGTCGTTGTTTTAGATTTGCTTGGTAGTTGTTGTTGGCTCAGTTAACTGAAATTTTTTTAGATGTTCTTAATTTTTACTCTACATGAACAGCTGTATTTGACAACTAGCTCGCTCTTCTCTGCTTTCTACTGCATTCCTCTCCGAGTCGGCCCTACCTGGTTATTCTACCATGAGTTGGAGTACGAATAAAACGAATGTTTATTTTCAGCATGTACATATGTATACTACTACGCAAATTTGCGCATGCGTTACTAAGCATGCGTTGTGCTTTAAAAACTACATTTATTTTTTAAATACCATAATAAATTCGAATTATTTTTATTATGCATTATATTCTTTCCATATTAAAAATTTATTTTGTTAACTAAAATTTTAATTTTAAATTACTTTTAAAATATACATATATGTATATGATCTTTACTACAGGAAAAATAAATAATTCAAATTTACCCATATTTATTTCCATTAATTAAATATAACTTTGAATTACATTTAGTTTTAACCACCAAAACAAATGAAAAAGAACAACAAATTCATCACCATAAATATCAAACGAAAACTTTTTATAAAACAAAACCAATTTTTGCATGAATTTAATTGTGAGCTTTTTAGATCAGGAAACTTTAAAGAAGGACAACAACAACAAATTTGTTTTTGAATAATTTGTATTTAGAAGATGAAATACTTTAAAAAAGTTTTGAAGAATATACATGAATAAAACCAGAATTTTTCTCTATTACTGTATAAAAAGGAATTCTACGTACATACTTACGAAAGTATCAAAACTGTGCCTTTTTTATATGTATGTTTTAAAATCTACATTTTTTATAAATTTTTATGTTCACTTTTTTATTAATTTTTTTTTTAATTTTTTTGTAAAATTTCTTCATACAAAAATATAAGAAAATGCTTAGAATTTTTCTTTGTAAAAGTTTTCATATAATATAATATGTAATGTGTTAGAATTCGCAGAACTGTAGTAGAATTCCCGAACGCGTAAACGACGATTGGCGATATCGTTAATTACCGAAAACTGTAATTTTCTATGAATGTGGCACGCACAATGACTGAAACGACAACGGTTATTGTCGTTAAATTTTTGGAAATTCCACTTATGGGTGGACAAAAAATTTTTTTTGTTTTTTTAAATTTAGATTTTTTTAAAATTGTTCTGATCACTTATAAATTTATCTAATTTTTTTTTTAATTTTATCACATAATATAATGCGAAAAGACTTAAAACCTTCAAAAGGTAGGCCTTACGGAAGCACTCATCAATACAGCGATCATGGAAGGTATTTTGACGCCAATAAAAGCATTACTAGCATGCCTTCTTTTGAGCAACACTTGCTAAAATGCCTACTGGGAATCAATTCTTAGAAAAAAACAACACCAACGCATATCCAAAACATCAACATGGTATTTTATTTGTATTTTTTAACTTTTGTCTGCTTAAAGTACACACGAATTTTTGTTGTTATTGTAGCAAACTCTTTGCAAGCAAAAATACATGTTCAACATTTAAATGGTTTTTATATCTTGTTAGAAAAGTTTCCGATAAATCTCATTATTTATTGCTGCAAAAATTGAAAAAATAACCCAATAACGGGTTTGAAATTAATTACCTACTATAACATAATTTTATGTTATGTTATATATTAACATGTTTTTGATGTTTTTCACAGTTTGAGAAGTAAGTGAATTTTTTAATTTCCCGCTTAGTATGCAGTAGTTTTAAATTTAGTAGCTTTAAATGCAACACTGGTCCTGTCAACTACCATCTGTTAATATATCATTTGAGCGAACTACGTCATTGAGTTTGTTTTTGACCATTGTAAGCAGACCTCCTGGCAGACAGGAAAAATGATTGGATTGGAGATGACAATGATTCGAAATATTCACAACGAAAAAAAATCGGGTATCAGAAGTAGTGGAGCAACGGTAGGTTAGGTTCGGTTAGGTTAGGTTAGATTAGATCAAGTTAGGTTAGGTTAAGTTAAGGTGGCGCCCAGTCAAAGACCAAAAACAAAGGTCAAACTCAAAACAGCAACGAATCTTTCAACGCAGTGCTGTGGTCATTCGCACCGAGGCATATGCACACCGGCGCACGCAATATTGAGATTGCCAATTATATTACAACTGTCATATTTGACGAAGGTTTTTTGCTAATACTTCAAAGATTGGCAACGTCACATATGATTTCGCCATGTCTCGGAACGAAGAACGTTTGAAAAGGTCCAAAGCCAGAGCTCTGGCCGCATCAAAAGAAGGTAGATCTGCGTGAAGAGCACAAAGAGCCGCTGAGTCCTCATTTTTTGAAGAAGAGGAAGGAGTTATTTATGGGGCTGGCATTGCAGATTGATATATGTAAGCATTTCACAAAAAAAAAAATGTTTTATTGCCTAAAATTTTCTTTGATTTTTTCAAAATCACGTTTTTGAACTTCGAAGTCACTTTTCTCCGGTTCTACCGTACCGATTTTGATGAAACCAAGTGCATTCGACGCAGAATTGTCAAATTTCTAAAACTGGATGCTCATATTTTTAATTTCAAAAATATAAATTTATGCAAAAAAATAACTTCATTTCTGGTCCCTACCTCAATCACAATTTTAAAAAAAATTTTACTATTTTTTTTTACACTAAACTACAAAACAAAGACCAAAAATAGATTTTTCATTTTTCAATGACCGCCATTTTGTAAAAAATAATCGCAAAATTATGACTGAGATAGGGACCACAATTACATTCGTACTGAATCTAACGCCGTTTACTTTTTCCATTTCAGATGATCTGAAGTCGTGTTATCCGGGCCACAAGCAGCATACCTTTTTTTTCGACGCCCAACTTTGAAGGCCGACAACTTTTTGAACAGCCCTCGTACAAAAGAAAAAAAAATTAATTTTAAATGTTCTGAATACAATAAAAAAAAACAGAATTTAAATAACTCTACGTTTTCAAATGAGAAGTTTTTCTTTTAAATCTTTTAAGTTACAAAATGAAGACTTGAGTTTACAGTGAAAATCATAAAAATATATGATTTTTAATCCTTAAGGATGGCAAACTTTTAGAGGTTTTTAAGAACATTGGATCAACCTCTTTTTAGGGTGTTACCAAAATTTTGTTTTAAATTTAAAAAATACGATTAAAAAGCGCCGCTAGAATAAAAGATACAAAATTTGTTGATATTTCGTTGGATAATTTCAAAATGTTAGCTCCGCTACAGCACATGACACGAAAGTGGTTGATATACTGACGAAAAAGTTGATATTTTTTTCTAAAATAGCAAATATTATTTTTTATTTTATGGTGAGTAGTATAGATTCTATATCAATAATACTAAACACGTACCAAAACCGTAAAACACCCTGTATCTTGAAAGTTTAACAATGTGGGTGCACCACCCAGTGTGCAATGTGGTGATTGCGACCAGAGAACTGCACAAGCCTACTTGAAGTCTATTTCAAGCGCTTGCTTAAAATACAAGTTCAAGCTAGCTTGAGCTTGAGAATTTTGAATCAAGTATAGCTTGTAATTGAATATAACGAAGCCCACGACAGCTTGCAAGTATTCTAGCTTATAAGCGATCGGCACGAAGTTTCAAGTAAAGGAAAGCTTGATGCCTTCGGCAAAAGCTTAAAATTGAAGGCAAGTATCCAATTATAGCAAGTATCCAAAAAATCCAATGAGCTTGTTTAGAGAGAGCTTAATCGTAATAGGACTTTTAATGATTCTGTGGACTCAGTGGTTGGAAGTTTTAGGGGTAACTTATTTCGAAGTTGATGTCAAACTTTAAAATTTAAGATGGCGGATAGAGTTGCCACCTAGATTTTTTTTATTTTTGCGAATTCTTGTAATTTTGAAATTCTGACAACGGATTTGACTTCGAATATAATGTCACAGTTTTAAAATTTAAGATGGAGGTTAAGGCTGCCACCTAAATTTTTACCACAGTATTGCCACCTAATAATATGTATTTTTAAGAGTTGTAAACATAATTTATCAGTGTTAAGGGGTCGTTGATTTCGTATCTAAAGTCAGAATTTTAAAATTCAAGACGGTGGATAGGGTTGCCACCTTAATTTTTTGTAGTTTTATGAATTCGGGGCTGGCAACAAAAAAATGGTACACCAAAAATGGGTCTCTGAATCCGAATCCATTGCCAGAATTTGAAAATTTTAAAATTTTGAAATAATAGGGTTGCCACCTAATAATATGTCTTTTCAATAGTTTTAAACGTCATTTATCAGTGTTAAGGGGTCGCTGATTTCGAATCTAAAGTCAGAATTTTAAAATTCAAGACGGTGGATAGGGTTGCCACCTTAATTTTTGTAGTTTTATGAATTCGGGGCTGGCAACAATAAAATGGTACACCAAAAATGGGTCGCTGAATCCGAATCCATTGCCAGAATTTGAAAATTATAAAATTTTGAAATAATAGGGTTGCCACCTAATAATATGTCTTTTCAATAGTTTTAAAATTCATTTATCAGTGTTAAGGGGTCGCTGATTTCGAATCTAAAGTCAAAATTTTAAAATTCAAGACGGTGGATAGGGTTGCCACCTTAATTTTTTTAGTTTTATGAATTCGGGGCTGGCAACAATAAAATGGTACACCAAAAATAGGTCGCTGAATCCGAATCCATTGTCAAAATTATAAAATTTTGAAATAATAGGGTTGCCACCTAATAATATGTCTTTTCAATAGTTTTAAACGTCATTTATCAGTGTTAAGGGGTCGCTGATTTCGAATCTAAAGTCAGAATTTTAAAATTCAAGATGGTGGATAGGGTACCTTTTCAAGAGTTTAATCTGATAAATGACGTTTAAAACTATTGAAAAGACATATTAATATGAGGCAACCCTATTATTTCAAAATTTTATAATTTTGAAATTCTGACAACGGATTTGGATTCAGCGACCCATTTTTGGTGTACCATTTTTTGTTTTGCCAGCCCCGAATTCATAAAAATACAAAAAATTAAGGTGGCAACCCTATCCACCATCTTGAATTTTAAAATTCTGACCTTAGATTCGATATCAGCGACCCCTTAACACTGATGAATGACGTTTAAAACTATTGCAAAGACATATTATTTATTAGGTGGCAACCCTATTATTTCAAAATTTTATATTTTGGAAATTCTGACAACGGATTCGGATTCAGCGACCCATTTTTGGTGTACCATTTTATTGTTGCCAGCCCCGAATTCATAAAATTACAAAAAATTAAGGTGGCAACCCTATACACCATCGTGAATTTTAAAATTCTGACTTTAGATTCGAAATCAGCGACCCCTTAACACTGATAAATTATGTTTAAAACTCTTAAAAATACATATATAAGGTGGCAATACTGTGGTAAAAATTTAGGTGGCAGCCCTAACCTCCATCTTAAATTTTAAAACTGTGACATTATATTCGAATTCAAGTATTTGAAAAGGCTTGAACTTCAAGTAGGCTTGTGCAGTTCTCTGATTGCGACCCTATCAACTTGGAATTTAAGATCCAAAATTCGATGATTCCAATGCGTTGTTCTTTCGTGTAGCGATCCATAACTAAAATGCTATACTCTCACAATGACAATGACACAAAATATGGCGGACAAGGGTCGATAATGCAGATTTTAATCGATAACAAAGTACCACACCTACTATTGGAACACGCTTTACTTACTTAACTACTTACAGCTTTTCAACGGCAATAACTATGATTGCACAATACACTAAAAATAAAATGTTTAAAGTAAAAAAATAAAATGGCATCACAACCACTTAGTTGATTTATAAACAATGTCATGTATCAACTCAAAGCTTTCATACTTAACAAACTTTGTTTTTTCTAAAGCTCATGATTTAAGCTAACTTCCTTATCTGGCTCAACAATAGTGAAGCATGTGCGTTGACATTAAATACTAAAGCTGATTAAAATTAGGTCAACCTGATTTAACCCTCATATGAACGAAATAAAGATTTTGTCTGCGAATAGATCTCACTTTTCCTATTAAATTTAAACTGAAAGAAAATAAAGGGCTTACATAAAGCTCTTAAGGTGACATGAAAAAGTGAGGCTTAAGACTTTGTTAAGGGTACTGGAGGGTTTATTGTCTACAAGTCTAGACAAATGGATTAGCTTAAACTGCTCAACAATTGTGACATCATCAAAATATTTGCAAAAAATAATTGGAAAAGATTTTTGCAAATGCGCTGTCTATTTAAGGTATTATATAATTCTTAATTATTTTTTTTTCCAAAGTATCTAAAAATATGTTTGTAAGAAAAATAATAAATCATTTTTAGCACAGCTTAAGCTCATGCACATCTATTGTATATTAATATAATTTTTTTTTATTGTGTAGAAGAGACAAACGCGTACTCTTGTTGACCTTGTATTCTATGGTTTCCAATAAAATGAGAACAGGTGATGTTCGCTTCAGAAAAAAGATAAAAAATATACTTTAACAAAATATAAAAAAAAACAATGAATATTATATACGTCAAACAAAAATGTTTTTGCATAGTAAAAATTGCGTAAAACATTTTCAATATTTGTCAGCAATTAGAGAAAAAGCTAAAATACTGACTGATGAATTTTTCTTGCATTTTTTGCATGCCAATCATCAATAAGTGTAAGCAGCAAACACAACATTTTAACGTTGCCACACTTTCGTGCCGCTGAAGTGTGCCCATTTAAACCGACTTTAACCGGATATCGACGCCTCAGACCGGTTATCACGAATAATTAATTTCAATGCCGGCTTCTTTCCTGAATCTTCTCACAAAAACAAATAACAAGCAGTTAGCGGCAAAAAGTGTTTCAATTGCTTTCAATTTTTTTTGCCATCTTCGAGTGGTTTCCATATTTCACTAATGGATGGATGTTCTTGCTATACATACTTAGAATACATAGAGAGAGAGAGAGAGAGAGGGAGAGAGAGAGATAGATAGAGAGAGAACAAACAAAAGTAAAACTGTTACGTTTAAATAAGACCTTTTAACCCATTTCAGCCCAATGGTCGAGTATTTTCAGTCATTTTAAAATTTTTCTTAGGTGAGCCCGAAAATGCTGTCAACTTGCAACTTAGCACATTTGTTAGTTTGGACTTTTGTCAACATACATTAGGGTATTCGCTCTTTTTTGTATTAGGTGTAGTGTTGTCAAATATTTGACAAAATGTAAAAACCGGTTTCTCGAATAACTCGAAAATGACAATTTTTAAAACCGTATTTTCGAATGCTTGAAAAAAATAACCGGTTTAAACCGGTTTTTAATAATATATATTTTTAAATTTAATGAAAAATTGAGAGAAAAATAAAAGGCATCGTCGATGTTTTTATGTCTTTATGTGTTTTGTTTACAATTTGCATTAATAACACTGTGCAACACATTTTTCTAACGGAAAAGCGGAAAGCACAGAATGATAGTACTAGTATATAGTAAGAAAATTCTTAAAGGAATTTGCAAAGTTAGCTCGCTTTTAAAAGATATAGGCATTAAAATTTTGCCTCTTGTAGAGTATTTTTTAAAAATAAAGTGCTCAATAAGGCGTATCGAATTACAATTTTTTCGAATTTCACATTCTAAAAGGTCTCAAAAGTTACCTGGTGGTAAAGATCTACAAAAAAAAAATTAAGAGAGAACAAGTGGATGAAGGATGTCTTCCTTTTACACAAGGACAAAGTTGTTTTTTGAGAAAAATAGTAAAAAATAAAAATCTATTAATGCTTTGATTTTTGTAAGAAAAACATATGCCTTAAAGCGAAATTAAATACAGTCTTTAAGTAAGAATATCTCGCCAAACAAAATGCAACTCTCGATTTCTACTCTCATTGTCCTGTGTGAGAAATACTCGAATCCAAAGGTACACTCGAAATAGCAAAGAACTTTTGATTGTTATCTGATTGTCTAAATGTTGGTGTTATTGATTCAAGTGTTTACGTTTTCTTTAAATTTGGGGAATAAAATATTTGCATATTTTCTTTTCTTTCGAGAAATGTATTTTGAATGCAATTTTATAAGTTTTTCAAAAAAATTAAGATAAGGTTTTACATATTTTTGGCATCAGAAGTGGTACCGAAGATAATTTTGTGAATTTTAGTTCTTAAAATATTTCTGAACGAAACACTGTCTGAAAGCATTTTTTAAAACACCAGGTTAAGACCACGATTCTTTTTTGTGTTTCGATTTTTTAAAAAAATTTTCTGCTTAACATGAAATTTATTATTATTATACACCTCAGCTCATCATTTACCAAAATTTTAAACTAAAATGTTGAGTTGCTGAGTCTGCAATTCGATGAGTCTCAATTGATTTAACAATTGCTTTTAAGAAGTGTTTAAAAAAAAATAATAACCTTAAAGGAGATATCTCAAGAATTCTAAAAGCGAAAATTATTTTACCACTTCTGATGCCTGAAATATAAAGCCTTATATTAATTTTTCTCAAAAAGTTGAAAAATTGCATTCAAGTATGCTTTTCTCAAAAAACAGTAAATGCATAGGCAAAAAATGTGCAAATTTTAAATACACCAAATATAAGGAAAACGTAAACACTTTAATAAATACCACTTAAATTAACACAATCAGATAACAATCAAAAGTTCTGTGCTATTTGTAGTGTACTTCAAGATTCGAATAACCTTCACACAGGACACTGTGAGTAAAAATGGCATCTTATTTGGCAAGATATTGTTAGTTAAAGTCTGTATTTACTTTTGCTTTAAGACATATTTAGTTTTTCTTACAAATATCTAGCCATTTATAAATCGCTAATTTTTACAGTTTTTCTCAAAAACTTTGTCCTTGTGGGAGAGGGAGACATCCTTTTTTTGGGAGACCACCCTATGAAACTTTGGAGACCTCTTAGAATGAGAAATTAAAAAAAGAACTTTTAATTCGATACGCCCTTATGAGCACTTCATTTTAAAAAAATACTCTGCAAGAGGCAAACTTTCAATGCCTATATCTTTTAAAAGCGAGCTAACTTTGCAAAACCCTTTTAGAGATGTGTTGGTCTAGATCAGTACCATCGATCTGTGTTGCTCGCTTTTTCGTTAGATTCCATGACCCTTGAATTGTCGCATAGTATAATTCATGTTTAACAATTTGGTTACAAACAGCTGTTTAAGTGTTGCACTTTAGTGGATGTGTTAAAAAAACAAAATAGTGCTGCCACCACGAAGATTTTTCTCTAAATAAACGTTTATTTTATAAATATTTATATGCGCTAGAAATTGACCAAAAAAAATTTAAAAAATAAGCATTTTAAGTATTCCAAAACGTCGAGTAACCCGACCAGAAGAACCCGGTTTTTCGAGTTATTCGAAATGCACAATTAAAAAAAAAAACCTAACCCAAAAAACCGAAAAACCAATACCGGTTTTTCGAATAACCCGAAACCGAGAATGACAACACTAATTAGGTGTACTGATTGTAATTGTAACTATAAATACAAGGGAAAGAGTGAATGTCAAAATATTGCACTCAAAAAATACAACAAAGCTACAATCATATTCTGATGTCGTAAAGATGCACATAAAGTGTATTTTCTAAAGCTATGTTATTTATTGTTGTGTGTGTACTTTCTAGGGAAGTCAATCCCGGGATCCCGAAATCCGGACGATTTAAGCTCTTTTAAATCCTGGGATTGTCTTTCCTGGATCCCGGGATTTTTAAATAAAAAATTTCTATTACAAATATTCATGTAAATGCAAACATTTCATTTCAAGTTGATATAATTTTGAATTGAAATGAAATTATAATTAGGGAAATAATTTTGTTTTATGGTGAAGACAATCGAGATAGAATCAGAACGGTGCTTCTAATCAGCGGGTTATATTTGTAATAATATTCGAACAAAACTCTGCAATAAAAAATAAAACGAGTTGATCTGCTTAATGTATTACTTTAAAAATAATTTAACCAAAAAATTTAATTTGAAAAGTCTTTTCCAACCTTAATTTGCCTTGAACACAAAAAAACATGAAGGCGGTGTACAAAAAAAAGTGTAACATTTACATAGTAATATCTTAAACCGTTCCGTCTTTTTTATATTTTTTGTTTTTTAACCCTTTCAATGGCTAGGCTTAACTGAGAACAAAATAATTTTTTGGTAATATTCCTTCCATTAAGGCTCTTAAAAAATGAAAAAAAAGATACCGTTTTACAAGCTTGTACAAAGAAAAAAATTGTTTTGCTCCTGTTCGGCACAAAGTCTTTTCTTTCTCTTTTAAAGGTTTTTCAACCCGATCTTTGTTTTTTAAACCCTCATAATATTCTTATCATTAAAGCGATAAAAAGATAAATAAACATAAATTTAATCTTTGTCCGGTTGATTGCTTCTTATAAAATAGGCCAAACAAATTTTTTTTTTTGGCTTTTTTTCGCCACAAAAACGAAAATCCAACTGACTTTAATGTCAAATATATCTCTAAATTTATTTTTATCATGTTGGTTTATCTTTTTTTCATAGAACCTAACGATTTGGTTTAAAAAAGCTTTGCAAAATAAATACAAATAAAAATTACTTTCTTAATATATTTGGCAAATCCACTGAAAGGGTTAAATTACTACAATGTGCTAGTCATTAATATTATATATGTTTTTTGTGTTTTTTAACAATAAGGGTACTCACAATTGTGTGGTATAGTAGTATGGTTTTTTTGTTGCCATAGTTGAAAATCACAATATGAGCACCCTTTAAAATATAATTTGTGGTTGGGTACCTCCCACTGTAGCTTAATGTGTTTTGTTCTGTTTTTTTTTCTTTATAAATGAATTAATTTACATTTTTTAGTTTCAAGTAATAAATAATAAAAAATTGTATTTTGAATTTGAAAAAAAATAATGTTTGAATTATTAACTTTTTAAAATATTTAATCCCGAACTAGTCCCGGGATCCCAGTGACGGCCGTAGCCTAGTGGGTAGGGCGCCGTGTTGCAATCCCATATACCATAACCCCATATTGGCTTTATAGCACTTTTTCCTATGCTATAAACCCATAATTTGGGTTTGGGGTTATCGCACAAAATAAAATGCAATAAAGCCAATATGGGGTTATAGCACAAATTTTAAATTTTAAACATGGTATTATCTCACTTATTTGAAGGGAATAAACTCATATTGTATTATTAGACATTTGTATACAAATGAAACCAAATGATTTTGTAGGGTGTACGAATTAGCCCCCACGAACAGTTATAAATTAAAAATTTTATTTAATTTCTTTGTTTTCTTACGCCATATTTTCGTAAATCTCCGTTACAAAATATTACTTGATTAAGTTCGACATTATAGCTATAGTACTTGTGAGCGTTCGGAGAATATGCCAGCCATAAGAGTAATTCTGTTATTTTTTTTTCGTGAGTTTTTGTGAAAGGTATCCATCGTATGAGTTGAAGGATTTGCGACTCGCTGATTCCATTAACAAAAGCAAAAGCACAAGCTATTAGTTGCGCTTTATAAGTTCTTTTTCCGAAAAAAGAATCAATTATAAATCCGGGAACATTAGAAAAATTTATAATATCGCTTTTATTTAGTAAGATCTTCCTTGCGTTTAAACGATTACTCTCCATTCTTTTAAAATTTTCCATATTTATTTTTAAGCAGCATACGCAAAACTGTTTTTAATATTCGCTTTTTATGTGATAACATAGTTATTAGGCAATTCAATGCAAAACAGGTTTAACAGTTAGTTCACTCTCTATTATTGATTGCAAAAAAAAACCCAGCAGAAAATTCAGTATGCCATGAAAAAATAGTTGTAAGGGATTGATTTCGATTATTTTCAAAATATATGAAAAGTTAAAATCACTTATATTGCGCATTTCGTAAAAGGGGAAACCATAATTTTGCAAAAAAATATTATAATAGAAGGGAATTTTCCCTTTTACGAAAAGTTAAAATCAGTCATACTATGTTATTTCTATAAAAAGGAAACCAAATTATTTTGTCGCACAAAATAAAATGCAATAAAGCCAATATGGGGTTATAGCATAAATTTCAATTTTTTAATATGGTATTATCTCACTTATTTGAAGGAAATAAACCCATATGGGACTATAACACATCGCTGGTGCTATAAAGCCAATATGGGGTTATGGTATATGGGATTGCAACACGGCGCCGTGGGTAGAGTGCGTGGCCCCTAAGCTAAGCTAAACTGCGGTAGCCCGGGTTCAATTCCAGCTCAGACAGAAAGTTTTTTCAATTGAATTAATTTTTCTGTTCGGTCGTCACCTCTCTGCAGACAATGGCAAACCTCAGAGAGTAAAAACTGCCATGTAAAGCTTCTTGAGAACATAAGCCGTTCGGAGTCGGCATAAAACACGTAGGTCCAGTCCTCGGGCATTTGTGATCAAACATTTAATAACACGTACAACACAATTGATCAATAGAAGCTAGGTCAAAGTTCTTCCAATGGCTGAAATGGCCAGTTTATTTTTTATTTATTTTAGTCCCGGGATCCCGGGTTTGAGATTTTCCATCCTGATAATCCCGGGATCGAGAAAAGCTTCCGGGATTGGACTCCCTAGTACTTACAGCCTTATTCTGGCAAACTAACAAATTGTTAACCAGTATTTTGAATATTTCAATGTGTTTGCTGTAATTTTTAATTTCAAAACAAAATTTGAAGCTCAAAAATAATAAATTTTGATAAAAATTGTCAACTGATTTTCAGTTATTGACAATTTCATTCAAAAATTTTGTTTTTTGTGCTTCAAATTTTGTTTTGAAATTAAAAATTACAGCAAACACATTGAAATATTCAAAATACTGGTTAACAATTTGTTAGTTTGCCAGAATAAGGCTGTAAGTACTAGGGAGTCCAATCCCGGAAGCTTTTCTCGATCCCGGGATTATCAGGATGGAAAATCTCAAACCCGGGATCCCGGGACTAGTTCGGGATTAAATATTTTAAAAAGTTAATAATTCAAACATTATTTTTTTTCAAATTCAACATACAATTTTTTATTATAAACAACAAACATATAGAAATATAAAAAATACTGGTTAACAATTGTTAATTTGCCAGAATAGGGCTGTAAGTAAATACACAAAAGAGCGAATGCACCTATTATTTTTTGCTTCGCGAGATTTGGTCATTTACGATAAAGTCTTGCCGCGAAGCAGTTTTTAGATTATTTTTTTTTTGTTCGGTAGAAATATTTACAATCGATTAAAAATTAATTCCCATCAATTCTAAATAGTTTTGACGTATATTGATGGCAAATTTATTTCGATAAATAAAGCATCCTGCACTTTCAAAATCGAATTTTCCGTTTTTCCTTTAAATTTGGATTTTCTGATGCCGGTACTCCTCGGGTTTTTTTAAAGCTTTTGGTTCTCCTGGACCAAACCTGAATAGCTAAGAATCTCAAAGTCCCTGTCCCGTTTAGTTAGACTATTTGTAGTGTCTGGTAGAAGATTCGTCGAATTTGGCCCTGTAGTTTAGGTTCGGGTTGAAATGGGTTAATATAAAAGGTGCAAACAATGACGTTTTTATGGTTTTTGGAGTTGCGATACACTCTCGAACATACACATTAGTTATGACAGAATAGCAAATTTTCAGTAAACCAACTTTTTTTAACTGTCAGAAAAAATATAGTTACGAGGGCAATTCGAGAAGTTACTTTCCCGCGTAGTAACTTTAAATGCAACACTGATCCTGTCAACTACCATCTGTTAATTGACTACTGTCAGCTCGCTGCGACGCTTAGTTTGTGTTTGGAAGCCATTGTCAGCAAACGATCTTGTGAATTATGCTGGAAATGAAAAAAGTGAATTTTGTGTGCTCATCAAGCATTATTTTTTGCGCAAAAAAACTATCAGCCAAACCAAGGAAAGGCTTGATAAATACTATAGGGACTCTGAACCATCGATTGGAATGATTCATAAGTGGTTTACTGAATTTCGATGCGGTCGTACAGCTGACGCCGAACGTTCTGGACACCCAAATGAGGTCACCACACCAGAAATGGTCACTTAAATTCACGATATCGTGTTGGCCGATCGCAGAGTTAAAGTGCGCGAGATTGTTTAGGCCGTAGCTATCTCAAACGAATGGGTGTGGAACATTTTGCGAAATCATTTGGATATGAAAAAATTATCCGCAAGATGGGTGCCCCGTTTGCTCACTCTCGACCATAAACGCGATCGTGTGACTCAAAGGCGTGTTTGGCGATGTTGAACAAAGATAAGAAGGATTTTTCCCGTCGATTACTAATCGTGGATGAAACATGGATCCATTACTACACTCCAGAGACAAAGGAACAGTGGACTAGAAGCAGTGGACTTCACCGACCGAACGTGCTCCAAAGAAGACGAAGACGGTGCTTTAGGCCGGAAAGGTTACGACGACAGTATTTTGAGATAAACGCGGTATAATTTACATAGATTACCATCCACCGAAAAGAACGATCAATGGCGAATACTATGCAGCCGAATTAGACCGTTCCAACGAAGCTTTGAAAGAGAAACCCTCCATTTGGCGATGAAAAAAATGTTCCTCCATCAAGACAATGCGCGCGTTCACACATGACCAGTTCTAATAGCAAAATTACATGAATTCAACGCCGTAGATAAGGGGGTTCAGGGGTTTCAAAGCCCCCCTTAGCAATCTAAAATATTTTTATTTATTAAATAAAACCACAAATATTCCAAATTACTTAATTTTACCATAACATGCCATAAATCAAATATATGACCAGTTAAAAACGTGAGGTTTGGGATAAAACCCAACATGTATTAACCCTTTAAGTGCCATACATATTTTACCAATATATGCTTAAAAATGCCAATAAAAAAATGCATTTTTATAGATAATTTATGAAATATTAAAAAAATAATAATCACGATGTTTATATAAAAAATATGCGACCGTAGTTAGAATGCAATATAATGAATAAAAATACGAACACCGTCACCTGCGCGCTACAAAAGTGAACGGTCAAAAGGAGCGCTATGGCGACGCTGGCATTTTTCACAACTAGCGAGAGCAGCGCGACGCACAGAGGGGTATTTTAAGTATTTGGGCGGCCAAAATTCGATTTTTCAAAAGTCAGTGTTTTAAATAATTACCGATTTAAGGTCAAAGAGAATAGAATGCTTAACTAGATTCCGTTTTTTTTCATTCTTTTTTGCTTACATTGGTTTTCTACACACTGTCAAAGTTTCTTGTTGTGAATTGTGTATTTACTACTTTGTTGCTTTTATATAAAGTAACAGTTTTAGCAGTCTGTACGAAGGCGTGTTGTCAGTTTAAACATTTAAGTAAAATGGAAAATTGTAAAGCAGGTAAATATTATTTAATCCACTTAACTAAATAATATTATAATTTAAATTCATACTAGTAAAGCAGCATTTAAAAATATGGTATATTTGTTAATTTCAATGGGTATCAAAAGCGAACTCTGGTCAAAAAGTAATGCATCACCACTCATCACCACTTCAATCTGTGATTAACTGAAATCTTTAACGTTGTATTCGTTCAGATGGAAAAAAAAAATTTGCGGGTTTTGTGTTTAATAGCTATTTACCTACTGAGGAAAAATATATCATAATTTATGCTGCTTTACTGTACCACTTTCGTTTATTGTATATTGAAAAAACATTTATTCCAAATTTAGGTCTTTCGAAAATCAAGTACATAATACGTGGAGACGTTTTGCAAGTTACCGATAAAAGCAATTTTTCTGCAATAAACTCTAACATTGAAGCTACCAAAAATCGTGAGCTGCAATTAAGTAATTTATCTAAAGAAAATCGAGCTTTAGTAAATAGTAGTTTTGGAAAATTAAAAAGCGAATTTAAAGCAAAATGACTTCAAGTCCAAAGAAAACTCACAGATTTTCTCAAAAATAATCATTCATGGATCACGGGATGTTTTTCGTTACCGAGTGCTGTTAGTTGTGCTGGGAGGCCAGCTAAACGTTTCAGTCCTACGAAAGAACCCAAAGGCGCAAAACGGAAGATTTACGCAAATCTAACGACACACGTGTTTTGGTTGCAGCTACGCAAATCAAGTTGCAAACAGACGGAAAAAGAAATGCTGCTGAAATACTGAAAAATATAACTTCGTCGCCAAATCGCGCACACAAATATAAAGTGGCTTACCAACAGAGTCAATCTAACTCGAAATGCACTGGACGGTTGCCAGTATTAAAAGCCCTTTCTTTGTTCGTTGAAGGCAATCTTACACGAAAACAGTACGAGATAGTTAGGATGAGTCACTGTAAGTACTACCCTTGCTACAGCTATCTCCAAGAGGCTAAGAAAGATTGTTACCCTCCAACGTCGGCCATCAAAATTACTGCTACCTGTGCTGAGGTAAGATTACAGGATCTTTTGAACCACACGTGCACTCGACTTCTGCAGTATCTTCAAGAAGTACTTGAATCCTTAGAAGAGGGTGAGATTTCAAGTTTGCGGCTGATTTATAAATGGGGTTGTGATGGGTCCAATCAATGTGAATACAAGCAAGCTTTTGAAAACGAAGCCGATTCGGACGCTTATATTTTTCAAAGTTCGCTGGTCCCATTGCAACTGTTATCAACAACAACGGAAAAGGTGATTTGGAAGAACCCGACTCCATCTTCACCACGCTACAGTCTGCCGATACGAATTCAATTTGTAAAGGAGCCGTTAGACGTTACAAACCAAGAAGTGCAATACATTCAAATCGCTATTAGTGCCTTAGTTTAAACGGAGTTTGAGCTAAATGGAATTACAATTAGTGTGCATCATACATTGGTACTGACTATGATCGATGCTAAAGTTTGTAATGCTATTACTAACACCAGCTCCACCATTAGGTGCTACATTTGCAAGAAAACTTCGAAAGATTTCAATAATTTGGACAAAATTGGTGAAATCGATGAAAGCTCGCTAACGTTTGGTCTTTCAACACTTCACGCGCGAATTCGCTTCTTCGAGGGTTTTTTGCATTTGTCCTATAAACTTCCTTTGAACAAATGGCAAGCAAGGACCGAAGTAGAAAAAGATGTTGTGAAAACCCAAAAATCAAAGATGCAGGTAGAGTTTAAATGCCGAATGGGACTAATTGTGGAAGCTCCAAAGCCTGGATTTGGAAAAAGTAATGACGGCAACACAAGCAGGCGTTTTTTTCCGATCCAGATTTGGCAGCAGAGATTACGGGGGTTGACCGAAACCTTATTTGTCGTTTAAAAGTAATTTTAGAAGCAATCTGCAGTGGCCATAAAATTGACGGCGAAAAATTTAATCACTATGCTACCAAAACACCAAAAATGTATGTTAGTTTGTACTACTGCTACCCGATCAGTCCTACAATGCACAAAATTTTGATACATGGACAACTTGTGATTGAAAAAGCTCTACTACCTATAGGCCAGCTGTCCGAAGAAGCCGTTGAGGCCAGAAATAAACACTTTCGCCAATACCGTCAAAACTATGCGCGAAAGTTTTCAAGAGAGGCCTGCAATAGAGATGTTATAAATAGATTGCTGCTAACTTCCGATCCTTTGCTAACGGGCATTAGGTCGAAGCCAAAAAAATTACCAACACCTTTCTCAAAGGAATGTTTAGAAATGCTTGTTTCGACAGATCACAGTGACAGTCACGAAAATATGACGGACACAATGAACGAAAATACTTCATGTTCAAGCGATGACTATATGTCCGAATAATTAAGTTATCTCTGGATAACAAGTTCCTTAAATTTTTTAAAAAAATACACATTTATTTCATATCTAGCATTTTCCACTTCAAAAATTTGAGGTATTTTCCTCGAAATGCTGTAAAAGATCCCCTCTACCCGCCAAATGTTAACAAATTATTTTTTTACGCCTCACCAAGTAATTTTTTAACATTCTGCTTCATAAATTTACTTCAAATAATTTTGTCCGCCCAGATCGTCAAAATACCCCTCTGTGTGACGGCACTCTTTGGCCCTATAGAGGTTAATATGAGTTCCATAGGAGTACGCCAAGTGACCGCGAAATGATCGTTTTGTGGTAAATGGAAAAGCATTAAAAAATTTTTTGACTTTGTATATATATCTCAATTTATTTGCTCATAAAACATAATTTTGTGCAATTATGTATTTCGGTTTTTATTAAATTGTTCCTTTCAAAGAGCTATCAAAACTAAAAATCGGAAAAAAAGTACAAGAATTGTGATATTTTACTTTTCGCAAAAATGTTATTTTCTTTATTGTAATAAAAAAAATCTTTAAAATTCAAATTTGAAAAAATTGCAATGAAATGTTGTTGAAATGTTTTTTAAACCCACACTTAATACAAATACAAAAAATTCTGCGATTACGTTGAATAACTTGGTCGTTATGACTAGAAGTGTACCATTTTGTAAATTTCGAGTTTTTGTATTTTTATGAAAAAAATCGCTAAAGATCCAAAAATTTAAAAAACGACATCACGGGTAGCTATAACATAGTCTTGAGCTATTTTTTTGAAAAATTTACAAAAACCAAAATTCGGATAAAAAAGTTATAGCTGTTTAATCTTGACTTCTTTTCAAAAATCCTCAAAATGCCTGTTATTGGCATTTCGAACACAAAAATAATCATTAAAAATCGATAAAACTATGTTTCTCATTAAAAATGACTACAGTAATTTTAAAAAAATATTTTTAATTTTAGTTAGAAAAAATTGATAATTTCAGGGCTGCCAACATATCAGAACATGGTTTTAGTTTAAAAATATTAAAAAAATCCCAAACACCAACGTTCATCACTGTAACTTGTGAATTCTCTTTTTTACCATTCCAACAAGCACAATATATCCAAAATCGAATCAGAAACCAAGTCACGAAGTGGTGAATCAAGTGGTGAAAATTAAATTTGTTTTTTTTTTGGGTATTTTTAATCCTAGGAATCGAAGGGAGTTATTTGTATTTTAAAGTCTTAACACATTCGCTGCCATGTCAGACATATTCGTCTGACGGGCAATTGGCTTAAAATTTTGGCACACCAAAATTTCATTATTGAAATGTCTCTGATTGCTATGCTTTTTACAAAAAAGTGTAATAAATACCTCCATCTGCAAAAAGGTATTGGTATACAGACAAAAATGCTTGACGAGACCATTGTTATAGAAACTTTTCTGAGACGTTTTTGTCCGACGAAACCATCTAAAAAAATTCCCTTTTTTGTCGGCAGCAAATGTGTTAAATTAAAAAGAGATCTTTTGTATTGAAAAAATTTTTATTAAGATATAGCAGGAAAAAGTCGTGTGAAAGTCAGCCCTGAACCCAATGGCACGGGTATTCAGAAGACGAAGTTGGAGTCACTCTTGAATGTGCCACACGGAGCACTTTTTTAAAATCATCGTTGCAGACAAAAATGCTTGACGAGACCATTGTTATAGAAACTTTTCTGAGACGTTTTTGTCCGACGAAACCATCTAAAAAAATTCCCTTTTTTGTCGGCAGCAAATGTGTTAAATTAAAAAGAGATCTTTTGTATGAAAAAATTTTTATTAAGATATAGCAGGAAAAAGTCGTGTGAAAGTCAGCCCTGAACCCAATGGCTCGGGTATTCAGAAGACGAAGTTGGAGCGTTTTGTTCAGTATGTGTTTTTTTTCGTAAGCAGGCTAAAGCCATTCATAAATTGGAAGATGTTGTCAAAAAACTTGACTCCCAACATAAACAATAAGTTTAGGATTATAGAGCGAAACTTGAACCTCTTTTTAAATCAATAATATTTTGCAGTAGGCAAAAACTATGCCTGACTCTGGTCCTATTGGACTTAAGGAGCCTGAATTTAATGACGGACATTTTCGTTCATTATAAGATTTGAGGGGAAGACTGCACTTAGAATTAATAAAATGTCATTGCCTCTTTTAACTTTGATTGTTGAAATTGGTTAAGTAAATTAAGAAAGTTCTTAGATGTTCAGAAATCCCTAGGGGAAAATGAAAAAACTAAATATTTGTTTGCTTCAATAAACCCCCCTTCCCCCTTATAAAATACCTATCTAAGGCGTTGCATGAATTCAAGTACGAATTGCTTCCTCGTCTACCATATTCTCCAGATTTGACCCCCTCCATCTATTTTCTGTTTACAAACCTGAAGTAATAGCTCGGCGGAAAGAGATTCACCACCAGAGAGGAGCTCATCACCGAAACAGAGGCTTATTTTGAGGACCTTTCGAAAACGTATTTTTCGGATGGGATCAAAAAATTGGAGGAACGTAGGACGAAGTGTATCGAGCTAAAAGGAGACTATATTGAGAAATACAACTTTTTTTGCCGTAAAAATCATTTCTTGTTTCATTTTTTACGGAATTATCAAACGGCCCTCGTATTTCATTATTTGCACAGTTTTTCAGAAAAAAACATAGTACCTAATATATTTGAGAAATTTCAAAGAAATTACTGTGGTAGTTCGTTAAAAAAATCGATTTTTCCTTCCAAAGCACAGTGAAGAATTCGCTGATATTTGATACCCGATGAAAGACGATAAAGTTATGCATCACTAAGTGCATACCAGAGACCTGCAGCGATGAACTGCAACTGCTTTTACACTCAGTACATACCAGTGATCTGCAAGCGATGGCATTTTCGCTACTTGCAATCTACCCTCAACAAATACAGTGACAGTCTGACCGCACTACGCAAGCGCTGCGATTGTTGTGTCGAACATACTTGCAACATTGAAGCCAACTGTGTATGAGCGTGTCGTAAGACCACAATAATGCATGTTCGAGTTGTTGGTTTGATAACCAGCGCAGAGTCTTTTCAACTTCTGGTATGCAATGGTAAGTATGGTCATTTTCAAGCAAGAAAACAAAGACATAAAGCGTAACTCCTGCATAAAAAAACCAGTGCTTATTTTGTTCTCCGAATACAAAGTATTTGCAGTAACATTGCAGTTACTTTGCGTGACTTTTGAGAGCTTGTAGCTCATAAGCTAATGGTTCAATTGAGCTGATTTCTTTTTTAAAATAAATTCTAAAGTTTAATTGAGTGAGCAATAAAATTTGTTTAGTAAATTTTTAAAGATATTTATTAAATTTAGTTTTTTAAGAAATTATATCAGACGCCATTTTACTATAAAACACCTTTAATCACTGATTTTGATAAGATTTTGTATGCATGCAGATCTTTAATAAAGCTACAACTTTTGTTCAATTGTTCAAAATTTTGAAATAATAGGGTCGCCACCTAATAATATGTCTTTTCAAGAGTTTAAAACTGATAAATGACGTTTAAAACTCTTGAAAAGACATATTATTAGGTGGCAACCCTATTATTTCAAAATTTTATAATTTTGAAATTCTGACAATGCATTCGGATTCAGCGACCCATTTTTGGTGCACGATTTTTTTTTTGCCAGCCCCGAATTCATAAAACTACAAAAAATTAAGGTGGCAACCCTATCCACCATCTTGAATTTTAAAATTCTGACTTTAGATTCGAAATCAGCGACCCCTTAACACTGATAAATGACGTTTAAAAATCTTGAAAAGACATATTATTAGGTGGCAACCCTATTATTTCAAAATTTTATAATTTTGAAATTCTGACAATGGATTCGGATTCAGCGACCCATTTTTGGTATACGATTTTTTTTGCCAGCCCCGAATTCATAAAACTACAAAAAATTAAGGTGGCAACCCTATCCACCATCTTGAATTTTAAAATTCTGACTTTAGATTCGAAATCAGCGACCCCTTAACACTGATAAGTGATGTTTAAAACTCTTAAAAATACATCTTATTAGGTGTCAATACTGTGGTAAAAATTTAGGTGGCAACCCTAACCACCATCTTAAATTTTAAAACTGTGACATTATATTCGAAATCAAATCCGTTGTCAGAATTTCAAAATTACAAGAATTCGCAAAAATGAAAAAAATCACTCTATCCGCCATCTTAAATTTTAAAGTTTGACATCATCTTCGAAATAAGTTACCCCTTAAACTTTCTAAAACTATTTACTCTATTCATGCTGAAGTAATCTACAAACACTTGAGTAAAAATGCAGTGTACGCGCTAATTTCATCGTTCGTAAGCTTACTTTTGTATCACTGCTTAGCCGAAGTTGAAATCAACCTGCAATGGTACACGAGGCAGTAGCTCAAAATAATGCATAATTATAACGATTGCCGTTCGTGCGCTGTGGTTTATACACATAATTATTTTATGCAAACATCTATACTTTCCACTGAAGTCGAAGCACACATCACACAGTGTTTGACTTTGGTACAATTGGCTAATGCAACATGCTTGATGTTGTAAGTGAGCTCGATGGCGTAGAATATGTTGCATGGTATTAATGATATTGAAGTCATACAAAAACCAAGTATGTACTGAGTGTAAAAGCAGTTGCAGTTCATCGCTGCAGGTCTCTGGTATAGATGTTTGCATAAAATAATTATGTGTATAAACCACAGCGCACGAACGGCAATCGTTATAATTATGCATTATTTTGAGCTACTGCCTCGTGTACCATTGCAGGTTGATTTCAACTTCGGCTAAGCAGTGATACAAAAGTAAGCTTACGAACGATGAAATCAGCGCGTACACTGCATTTTTACTCAAGTGTTTGTAGATTACTTCAGCATGAATAGAGTAAATAGTTTTAGGAAGTTTTAGGGGTAACTTATTTCGAAGATGATGTCAAACTTTAAAATTTAAGATGGCGGATAGAGTTGCCACCTAGATTTTTTCATTTTTGCGAATTCTTGTAATTTTGAAATTCTGACAACGGATTTGATTTCGAATATAATGTCACAGTTTTAAAATTTAAGATGGAGGTTAGGGTTGCCACCTAAATTTTTACCACAGTATTGACACCTAATAATATGTATTTTTAAGAGTTTTTAACATCACTTATCAGTGTTAAGGGGTCGCTGATTTCGAATCTAAAGTCAGAATTTTAAAATTCAAGATGGTGGATAGGGTTGCCACCTTAATTTTTTGTAGTTTTATGAATTCGGGGCTGGCAAAAAAAAAAATCGTACACCAAAAATGGGTCGCTGAATCCGAATGCATTGTCAGAATTTCAAAATTATAAAATTTTGAAATAATAGGGTTGCCACCTAATAATATGTCTTTTCAAGAGTTTTAAACGTCATTTATCAGTTTTAAACTCTTGAAAAGACATATTATTAGGTGGCGACCCTATTATTTCAAAATTTTGAACAATTGAACAAAAGTTGTAGCTTTATTAAAGATCTGCATGCATACAAAATCTTATCAAAATCAGTGATTAAAGGTGTTTTATAGTAAAATGGCGTCTGATATAATTTCTTAAAAAACTAAATTTAATAAATATCTTTAAAAATTTACTAAACAAATTTTATTGCTCACTCAATTAAACTTTAGAATTTATTTTAAAAAAGAAATCAGCTCAATTGAACCATTAGCTTATGAGCTACAAGCTCTCAAAAGTCACGCAAAGTAACTGCAATGTTAC